>CM074720.1:104496595-105039095 GCA_037306005.1 Rhinophrynus dorsalis
GCATTGACAATTTTTTTGTCATTTCATGACCTTCTGATACCTCTTTGTGTAACTGAATAAATGATTTAGAGCAAGAACAAAGCATTTTACTTACACAGACTAATTTATAAAGACATATACTGAAGTTTACACAAACATTAATGTGCATTTTTTTACTGTGGAGCAATGTGATACACTTATATACACCTCTCACAGTCTGGTCTCCTAAAAAGAGGGACATCTGGATGGGAAAGAGGGGCTGTCCCTCCTAAAGAGGGACACTTGGGAGGTATGTTTCTGCTCATTCACGCATAATCTGGACAAAGCAATGAGAGCTCATGAAAAGACAGGACTGTCTGCTCCTTCAGAGCATATGTAAGATTAGATTTTAGGCCTCAGAAAACTGAGAATTTTTATAGATACTAGTATGAAGCACAAAGTTATTATAAGTACAGACTCACCCTGGAGCCTCCTAAAGTCTTATGGGGGTTTCCGTGTGCCTGATGGAGCCACCTGCTGGAACCACACAGTCCCATCTTTTTTGGGAAATGTGGTGGCCTATCTTTTCTCAAAAACAGAAGAGGTGTGCTCCTGGATGTACAGCTACAGATGTAACATGAATAATTATTTAATTCTTTTTTAAATATGCTAGGTATAATTCTGGGATATCTAAAGGCAGAACTGTGCTCTCTGACCTGCTGTGTGGCATAACCTGCACAACTGGAAATATCAATTTTTAAAAAATAGTTGATTTTGAAAGAGCATAATTTAGATTAATGTCAGACAGTTTTTACTTCGAACAATAGTTTTTTAGGTATTTATTTATTTGTCATTTTAAGCAAATCAGCTATTATTGAAGCACAGAAGCCCACCACGTCACTATGCAGACAACGAGTCAATAACCCATAAAACAAGAGAAACAAGAGAAATGGATCCTGCTTAGAGCACAAGTCGGGATCCAAAGAGGGGTCCATCTGGAGCATGGACCCTCCAGAAAACTCTAAACGTCTCCAGGATCTGTCTCTACTTCTATTAAAGTAATAGATAGGTGTGTATATAGAGGGAGTTGAGAGGGAGCAGTTGCACAGGAGCCCAGCATCCAAGGTGGCCCCATCTGCCTCAGCATCCAACAGGTTCTAGTTATGCCTCTGAGAAAATATTTTTGCGAAAGGGGCCCAAAAATATTTGCACTGGGGCCCTCCAATGACTAGTTTCAATAACATGATATTGTTCACAAGATGAAGACAGTGCAAGTGATGGGAGAATATGGCTCATAATTACCGGCACCCTGAATTCTTTGTTTAAAGGAACAGTAAACATTTTATGAAACCATATATTTATTACAATTTAAAGGGATAGTAATGTTTCAAAATAAAAGCAGCTCCAATTAATCTTCATAGTATTTGGGCCACGGAGAGTGTTTTTTCAATACTGTCAGAGTTGTAGTTACTGATGTAACACTGTTCAGCTCAGAACAGAAAGCTGGTGTCCAGGTGACTTGCTGAGAGGGACAATTTTCAATTAGCATAAGGGAAAAACCTGTCAAGGGGCAGGGTTTTCATTGTTCTCACAGTAAGAAGCTTGTCCCTTGCTGTGATCTGTCTGGTCTGTGGACCATATTCCACATCTGAGCGGAGGTGGCTTACACTAGGTAAAAGGGGAGGGAGGGGGATACTTTATTATTCAATTACTCTTGAACTAAAACTCTGACAGTAGTGAAATAACACTCTCCATGGCACAAATACCATGAAGATTAATTGGAGCTGCTTTTATTTTGAAACATTACTTTCCTTTTAATACCATGTTTTTTTTCCACTAGCAGTGCCCTCTAATGCTCAAATTCCAATTAGCTATTCTGTTACATTCTAATAGAGCAGAAAGTCAGTGACATACAGTTCTCCATAGAATGTGATAGAAACTTCTGAGTCACTTCCTGTCAGTTTGAACTATCAGGAAGTAATTGTGCTGTATATTCACTTCTTGACCATTTGAACTGTTATAACATTTGAATAAAACAAATAAAACAGACACCAGTGGGAGTACCCTTTTTTTTACTCATCAGGACAAGCTCTATAACATATAAGTTTTCATAACAATAGTTTACTGCTCCTTTAAGGAAGTCCCACATTGTATACCAGGTGGATGAAGCAAACAAAGAATGTGGAGTCTGGCAGGGTGCTCAATCTGATAGTATGAGTCTTGGCATGAAAGGTCTCAGTGATCTTGCAGCCCCATTAGCCCATCATGGGTTCAATATCACAGAAGGAATGGGAGACTGCAAATGAGGACTTACAGCTGTAATGAAAGACTGCAGGTGAGCTGTTAAGGCTTCTGTGTGCAGAATATTATGGAACAAAAGATTACTGCCTCTATACTATGAATATTGGAATAAATGTGTCATGCAAGGAATCTACATTATTTTGAGTCCGTTTCATGCCCCACTGTCTTTAACACTTGTTGAGAGATATATTTGTTATGTTTCCACATATGACTATGACCTTTAGTTTTCAGTTTATGTGCAATACTAGTCCTGGTACTGGTGAAACATTGGGCAGATGTGGATTGTTATAATTATTATTATTATTATTTTTTTTAATTCTTTCTCATTGTGTGTTTTGGATGTTGTTTGACCCATTGTCTAGGTTATTTAGGGGTTATTGCCCTAGACCTATTATTATATTATTTGGTACTAGTATGAAAGCACGTATACATGGGCTAAAGTGCACCCAGCTGCCCCGGAGCCGGGAGCAGAGACAGGGCGTGAGCCATCCGGAGAGGGGCAGTGCGTTCGGCGAGTCTATACCGCGCTGATCCTTGGCAGGGAGCTCCAGACGGCTCACAGTGAAGCTCCCTGTGTGCAAAACCAGACATGCACAGTAGAGACTCTCTACTGCGCATGTGTGGTTATGGCTCACAGTCAACGACACATTCTACCACTTTATGTAATAGGACTTGATAAAGATGGGATTTGTGGCAACAGCAGGTGACATTTGCAGTATTTCTCTCTTTCTGTGGATGTCACAAGGCTGCATGTTATGATCTCACCTTTAGGAGTATTTAGAATACTTATCAGTCCATCTATTAGTTCATGCTGAGTATATCTTGTTGTGCATATATTTTTACTGTCATCCCTTCACTCTGCTAGGTAGTACTTTATGCAGTGCAAGGTACTTGATGTAGTGCTAGGTACTTTATGTAGTGCTAGGTAGTACTTTATGTAGTTCTAGATACTTTATGTAGTGCTAGGTAGTACTTTATGTAGTGCTAGGTACTTTATGTAGTGCTAGGTAGTACTTTATGCAGTGCAAGGTACTTTATGAAGATATGTGGGGATGCATGAAATTTTATACATGACAAGTATGTTCATTATGAGATTTTTATGTCAAATTGGTTTCTGTGTAGGTCATAGCTTGTTGTGCATATTACATAGCCATCCCTTTAACGCATTTAGTATTTTATACAGATGTTCTGAGGCTTATGATATTTTGTACACTGCAGCCTAGTAAAATATTTGACTCTGCTATAGTCTATTCTTTTGTACACACTTACCTTCTTTTGGAGCTTTTCCTTATAGGTGTTCAGGAGCCCTTGTGAAGTTTATCAGACTGATACATTTGCAGTGTGTCCTTTGTTGTCACTATTATATTATAGAATACTAGTTGAAGAGCCCGTTACACGGGCCATAGTGCCACTGCCACCTGGTTGCGGGGCAGTCATGCGCAGTAGAGACTGCCCGCGCCACGGCTGATACAGATAGTGGCGCGATCTTTTTTATAATGTTATTGTTTTGGTGATTAAGGGAGTTGAGGATCTTGATCTGAGCTGCTGGGAATAGGGATAATTTTATTTATCCATTTCCATCTACCTTCAGTGCCACAATATTTGTTTTGCAATGACTAGTTGTGCCACTGGTAATAGATGTAATATTTGCTTACATATTATTGTCCCTTTAGGTGTATATACCCTAAGTTCATTTGTAGGTGTTAGTGTTCCTTTAAAAAGTCCAGAACTATTACACCAAAAAACCTTAAAACCATTCCACTGATTAAATATAAAAAATACAAGTTATAAGCAATTTAAATAGATACCTTTACTGAATCTAATACTCGGTAGACACAGATCTTCTATGAAATACAATCATTAACCTTTACTAAGATTGCTCCCATTGGAGCAAAGCCTGTGGCTGCTCGTGCAGCAGTAAAACATCTCCTAGTAGAAGTTGGGTTGGCAAGATAACAGACTCCTTAGGGTGGAGTGCAATCAAAAAGTATACGGATCTAGGCCTCAAACTGGTCTAGCTATAGACCAGTTCCTATAACCTGGCTATTGTGTCCTATCACAGCTCTCTCCCGATACTGGCCGTATAAATCAATTCTGCATGGAATGGTACCCCAAAATGAACCTTTAATTAGGAGTGGATATTTTGCTCATGAAAACAGACCTGCTTTTATTTTGCAGAATTTCCATACAATAAACTCCTCCCACTAAGGTTCCTATAAAGGCTTAACTGGGAAGAGTTTGGGATCTTGTGTCTTCCATAAAGTATCAGGTCTGCCTCTATGGACATGATATCCATCACTACTTAACAGTTAATTTGGGAGAACCAATCCTCACAGAACCAAGTAACACTAGTCATTAAAATGTTCTGGTGGTGGCTTATTATAAAGAGGCATTAGTGTGCCTTTAAAGAATAGTAATGTCTGCATATGAAGTTAAGATTGCATATTCATAATACTTTTTTATAACAATAGGTACCTTTGTAAAAATCCATTACTTTGAATTCTTCATGTAATTTTATTTTAAAATTTCCTCAACCATCCTCTTTTCCTACATCATGAAGAGTCTCCTCAGATCTGAAATCTGGACAGATTGCAATAAGGGATAATATTGTGTCAGTCAGTATAAGGAAAATCCTGCCCCTACCTGATGAAGGGGAAAGGGTTTTCCATATGCTGACATAATATTGTCCCTCGTTGAGATCTGTCTGGACCGGCTTTCAGATCTGAGGATACTCTGTGTGATGTAGGGAAAAGGGGACGGGAAGGTTAAAATAAAATTACATGAAGAATGCAAAGTTATGGACATTTACAAAGGTACCGTTCATTATAAAAAAGTATCATATGCAGACATTAGTACCTCTTTAATTCCTGGCCTGTTTATGGTACCCTGTCCATGTAAACTTAGTCTAATAGCATCATACCTCTGGTGAAATTAGTAAAGAGTTAATTAAATTCACTGCACAACATTGAGTTATATCCATTTGAGTGCCAAGGGAATGCCAACACACTATGAAGCAATGCGTTAAACACCTCCTTGGCACTCAGAGGATTAAGGTTTCTAACACTAACACCTCAAAATGACTTTCCTATTATGTATGCTTATATACTCTATACTCCATGCATCTCAGCCCTAAAATCTAGGATTACATAGGTTCTTTGGGATAAGGAATTCTTGTCTTTTTTCAGAGCTTCATAATGCCCATTACCATAACAATCCTGAAAGTGGTATCTGAAGTGATATTGCAAGGTTGTCAGTAAATGGGATAAGATAATGTAACAGCCTTTCTGAATATAAGAGCAGTGGGTACTAACCTCAGTCAATTAACTGTCTTAGCTCTTGACTCTCATTTCAAACTGTACAAACAAAATTAACTAAATGGTGTTTAAATATGACAGTCTACACAGTCTAGTTTAGAATTAGGTTTAAGGATTCTTTCATTTAAAACTGCACAAACAAAATTAACTAAATGGTGTTTAAATATGACAGTCTACACAGTCTAGTTTAGGATTAGGTTTAAGGATTCTTTACAGATGTTAGCTAATGTGAGATTTATCAGGTACGTCATGTATTTGTTTATTTAAAAAGTGATGAAAAGCCATCCTTAATGAAAAGAGGGGTAATATGTTGCATACCTGTTTGGTTTTCAAGGGGTTAATTTTATGGCAAGACAGGAGGCTCATATTTTGCATAACATACCTTTACTGATCCTCACAGCAGCAGGAAGAGACAGACAGAAAATTTAACCAATCACAGGCAACCCCATATTTTCAAGGGGTTAATTAGAAATTATAAGAAAATAAGAAAGATGTAATGTAACACAGCATTAACTGTGCATTCGCACAGTTAAGCTTGAAAACAGCAGTATAATTATCTCCTTCACAAATGCAAATAAGAAAATATTAGTCTTGGAAAGGGGGGAAATGGGTGCTGAAGTAATGCGTTGCACAACCTTAAAGGGTTGGGATTACGTCTGTGGGCAGAGTCTGTGTACTGTGGTCCTGACAACAACTGTCATGTCCGTCTGCATGATATATCATGGTATAAACTGAAGATGTTTTCTCTTGAACCAAAGAGTATGGAAAAAATCATGTTATAGTTTTCTGGCCATACTAAGGTAGTTGTTTATCAGAAGGACTTTCCAAGGAAAGTGTTCTTTAAACAGCAGTGAGGTGTACCTATCTATGTCTCTTGTGCATTATATTTGTAGTTTCCCATCCGTGGTGAATAGAGTAGCAAATGGTATGGGTTGTTCCACTGTTTTCTATGGGAGCTTATCTAGAGACAGCCATGCATTTTTTACTCTCAGTGGCTGGTCACAACATAGGTGATAAAATCCCAAACTGTGACTGAAAACTACCCTCACCATTTTTTTGCTGGCTATAGTAGAACTGACCCCATAAAAGGTACATTACATATGCAAATGGACAATTCACACTGTAGCAAGTTGTGTCATAGTAATATTTAAGGTTCATGTTCTTGTGGTTTGTGAAATGTAGTTTTTCATCTGACCTTAACTCTAAATCAGTGGTTCTCAATCTTTTTTTGTTCGGGGCACCCCTAACACATAATCTAGAACATTCGGGGCACCCCTAACGTATTTAATGTACTTTATCAAGGGCATAATTAAGGTACCATACATAAATATACTGTTAATATTAGGTCTTACAATCATAGTAACAAAATTAAACATAATGTGCATAACAATTTCTATAAATTTTTATTTAAAAGTAAATTTTTGTTAGTCTTCATAGAAAACATGGGGCACCCTAAGATGATGTCTGTGGCACACCAAAGTGCCACGGCACCCTGGTTGAGAATCACTGCTCTAAATAAATAAATAAATAAAAAGTAATGAGTGATCCAAAGACCCCTATGCAGTGTTCACCTTCTTTGTCATAGAGCAGAAAATGACTGGGGAGGGAAGGGGGGAGGGGCTTCATGACTTCCTTTTGAACTCCCAACCCTTACCCTTGTGATCCAGATGGCTTTCTCAACATGGTCTGTTGGAAGTATAAAGAAAAATCAGTTTATTGATAAAGGTGATATTGCTCTGTAATGTGTTGTCCACTCAAAAGGTATAAACAATATTAAAAAATGGATCAAAGAAATAAGTATTGTTTTACCCAAAAAAAACAAATGAGCATCTAAATATTAAAATATTTCTAAATCTGGTGCTGACTAGGGCAAAAATAAAAAAGCCAAATGTATCAATGATAATCCATGCTGAGCCAAAGCTTAGCAAGCACTAAAAAGCTTTGCATTATGCAGGAGAGTTTATAGCAATCATTGGACATATGCACATCTAAACTAAACTGGGATTAGCTGAAGTTTAAAGTTAATAAAATCACAGTTTTACAAGTTCAGAGGCATGAACAGGCTTCAGTTATGGGAGGGGAGGGGACAGCTGGCCTGGGAGGCAGGGGGGCAATTGTCCCCCGGGCCAGTCATAATTCTGCGCCAGTTGGCCACTGACTTTCAATTTCTCTCTTGCTGCTGTAAATGGAGTAAACAGAGTTTAAAGGAGCAGTTAACATTTTTTATGAAAAAATATATATTGTGATCTCAGGAGTAATGATGTAAGGCGCTGAGCAGACGAAGCATCGAGGGGACGCAGGAGTGATAATGGCGGCTGGCTGTTCTGGTGTGCATTGATGTCCCAGCTCTGATGTAAGCTGGGAATGCAGATCAACTCTACCCGCTAAAAAAAAATCAAGCTGTGTAGGCCTTCTAAGATGAGCGATTATCACAAGTGAGGAGAGGAGAGCTCGCCCACGGATGCTACGAGTGGTGAAGTTTGACCTGTTACCCCAAGTAGAAGACAGCATTGTGCCACACCTCCCACATTATTGATTACTACCCTGACGGGTCACTCCAGCCGCAGCGTAGAATGGAGACAGGTACCACCTGGTGGGGAAGTGGAGCAACCCCTCGTGGAGACGAGAAGGGTATACCATCCGTTAACCCCAAGCAGCTTTGGAGGAGGAGGTGGTGCTGCTGCTTGGAGGCTCCACTTGGAGTGTTTTACAGTGGATGGCAGGAGGAAGTGGAAGGGACTTGTTGTGGAGTCGAGTAGTGCCCAGCAGTGCCCAGCAGGAACTATTGAAAGTATAGACGACCCAGGATATCGGAATCGCATCAAGGAGGAGGTGGTGAGAGGGAAGGAGGTTGGTGGTTGGGGATGCTGGATTGTATTGATCCCCTGAAAAAAAAAAGAAGAAAGTGGGGTATATGGATATATGTGTCTGAAGGTAAAGAAGGTGAAGTGATTTGGGCAGTGTAGAAGGAGGCTTCATGTCAACTGGGAGGAAAGCTGAGTAGCTACTGAAGATTGGATTGCTGGCTGGGGGCAGAGACTAAATGAGACTGGAGGTGATATCAGGGCACAATATTGTTTGAAGAGAGGCTGTCTGGAAGAAGCCGGTATAGAAGAATATATTGGAATCTATTGTAACCTGTTAGAATATAAAGTTTGATGCTGCCTGGTATGCATACCTGGGAACTCTCCGGATTTGCCCCGGAGACTCCGGTTCTGACAGAGCTTTACCGGGTCTCCGGGGCAGAGGCAGATTCCTCCGGATGTGGAGAGTTTCTATTGAAACTCTGCCACATCTGCTTTTTCTCCCGTTGTGCCTCCGTCCCCAGCCTTCTGTGTGACACATTTAACCCTCTGAGTACCAGAGTGGTACGGAATGCATCACTTTGCAATGCATTCCGTACCACTCTGGCACTCAAAGGGCTAAATCCCCCCAACACTCGAGTTAAGCCCCGCCCCCTTTTGACACGATTAGCGTCATTTTTGTTACCCCCTGCTGAACAGAGGACTACCCTCCGGGTAGCCCTCAACTGAAAGTTCCCAGGTATGCTGGTATGGTTTCTGAGGGGAATGACTGATGTACTTAATTAATTAAAGAAAGATGGCTAATAAAAAGGGAGGAGACAATAAGCAATCCTCAAACAAGGATAAGATATTGGAGGTTGATTGGAAAAAAGATAAAACAATGTATTCAGTATTCTCTCCCCATCAAAGTAAATATATTGAAGGTCCCCATAATGTGTCAGTGGTCGCAGTAGACCAAGATATGGAGGCATCAAGAAGGTCATCATTTAGCCCAGTTTTGGAAGAGCTGCAGAGTTTGTCACAAGAACAACTGCATAGATGCTTGGATACGCAGCTCGGTTTAATTAAAGGGATAGTAATACTTTGTTTTATCTTTATTTTATTTTGTAGGCATTAAAAAAACATGAAGAATGATATAAGTCTTATCACTCAAACCTTTATGGTTTAAGAGATATTCACAAACAAAGTATCCCCCCCTGTTCAACCAGATCAGAAGGGAGATGCCCAGGTAGACTGCAGAGAGGGACAATCTTCAATTAAGATAATGGAAAAAGCTGAAAAACTTGTCAAGGGGGGAAGGGCTTTCATTGTTTTCATACAAAGAAAATTGTCCCCTTCTGTTATCTGTCTGGTCATACAACCAGATTCACATCTGAGAAGAGATTGCTTACACTAGGAAAAAGGGGTGGGGAGGGGAACTTTGCTTGTGAATATCTCATAAACCATAAAGGTTTGAGAGATAAGACTTATATCATTCTTCATGTTTTTTTAATGCCTACAAAATAAAATAAAGTTAAAACGAAGTATTACTATCCCTTTAAGAAGGAGTTGGATAAGCATTTTGGGGATATTAAAGAGGACTTTTTGAAGTTAGGAGAGAGGGTAAAAGAAAATGAGCAGGAAATTGCGGGTCTGATATTTGATGTAAAACAGGTTGCTGAAGAAAATGGCCTTCTGAAAAATATAGGAGTTGGAGACAAAGATGCTGGACTGTGAGGATAGGGCCAGAAGGAAGAATTTGCATATTAGAGGTATATCAGAGACAGTAGTCCAGATACAATTGAGGGGGTTCCTTAAGGACCTCTTCCAGACTATGGAAGTACCAGAGGCAGAAAGGGAGGATGCAGTAGAGAGAGTACACCGAATATACAAGCCAACTCACCTCTCGGAAGAGGTTCCAAGGGACATAATGATTCGCTTTTCTTCCTTCTATGTTCAGCAAAAGGTTTTTAAGGCAACAAAAGATGTGGTTTTCACAGTGGAGAAGTTTAAAAATATTTCTTTTTTCCAGGACATTTCACCTGGAACTTTACAAAAAATGAGAGCTTATAGAGAAGTAAGGACAGTATTGAGGAATAGACAAATAAGATATTTGTGGGGATTTCCTCTTGGGCTGATGATCTGGTTTGAGGGGAAATCATTTGCCATGGATACAGTTGTTAAAGCAAAAAGGATGGTTAGATAGTCATCAGGAATGAGAGGAGTTGGAAGGGGTGGAATTGGTCTTGATGAATGATAAGGAGGGGAAGAAGGCTGAGAGGGGGGAAGATGGGTGGGACGAAGGGTTTTTATTTTGTCGAGAAATAGTGGATATTTTCTTGCACAATTGGGGTTAGTTTAGAATATAGGGAGCTTATTACGATAATAAATGGATAGATAGAGTTTCACTTATTTAGTACCAGTAGTATAAAATATACTATATACCTAATTTTTTACACAGTTAGGGATAGCTTAAATAGGTGTAGGTTAATGCGATAATAAATGGATATATCGAGTTTTCATGTAACTATTATTAGTATAAAATTAAAAAATATAGATAATTTTTTGCACAATTAGGGTTAGTTTAAATATATGAAGTTTCGTATGATAATAAATGGATAGAGTTTTATACAACTAATGTTAGTATAAAATAAGTGATTTTCTGGTTTTCACACTGGTGTTCCGCTATAGAGTTTAATGACTAGGGGAGGAAGGAGAGACACTAAGAAAAAAAGAACAATTTTTTCCCCTTTTCTCCTCTACCCCCCAAGAACAAGACCCTCTCTTCTTTATTATAGGTGGTTTTGGTTCCTTTTGTTTTGTTTGCCATTGACACTCATGTTACCCTGAAATTGGGGAAATAGAGGGCATAGTGTGGATATGCGGGTCCTAAATATGTTCACTATGAAGGGAATATCGCCCTTGGTAGGACAATTTTTTGTGTATGTAAGTCGAAGAATGAATGTTGAGGGGAGGGCCACAGATGGTGGGTTGATATAAAGAATTGAATGTAGAAGGGGGGACATGATGGAACTACTGTGGTTTGCTTCCATTAATGTTCAGGGCATGAATTTTCTGCAAAAACACCTAAACTTAGTTGATATGAGAAGAAGGGGAAAGATTGATGTATGTTGTATGCAGGAGACTCATTGGAGGGAAGAAGATGCTCTCAGACTGAGGGGATGTCACAGCTTACCTTGGTTCCAGCACTCCACTTCAGGTGACGATCGAAATGACTCTTCGGCGTCAGTGGCCGTCCATGCCACATGGATTGACGCAGGATTATGGCAGGGGTTGGACACATCAGAGCAAGATTCGTCATCTGCAGGTGCGAGGCTTCTGAATGAAGCAGGCCTCTGTTTTATGTGTTTTGCTTCTTGTAGCCTCCTCCTACCTACTTCCTCCCTCTGAGCTGCTCCTCCTACCTACTTCCTGAGGAGGGGTTTAAAGGGCAGACTGAGTCCTGACTCAGTTGCCCTTGCATTGTTCTACAATACAGTTCTATTTCCTTGGGCTGTGTGTATGACCTGGCTTGTCTGACCATCCAATCTGGTGCTGACCTGTGGCTCTGGCTGACTACCTGAACTGTGTATTACCTGGCTTGTCTGACTACCCTCTCTGGTGCTGACCTGTGGCTCTGTTTGGCTATTCTCTTGTTTGTCCCCTGTACCTACCAGACAACCAATCTGGTGCGGACCTGGGGCTCCGGTAGACTAGCTATATACTGACTGCACACATGAGTCAGAGTTATGCTTCCTATTCCTGGCTGCAGGCATGAGTCAGAGTTACGCTTCATATTCCTGAATGCAGGCGTGAGTCAGAGTTACACTTCCTATTCCTGACTACAGGCGTGAGTCAGATATCTTTCCTGTGGTTCTGAACCAAGACTTAGTGTTCTTGCTCCTGTTCCTGGTTCCTGAGGAGACTACCAGTGGCTTCAGCCTAGTATCTAGCAGACTAGGCAACTTACTATTTCTGATAGTAGCGTTGCGGGTTAGTGACCCTCTGCTTTTCCTGCTTTCTTACTTTTATGCGCTACCTTATTGTTATTCAATCAATTGCATTTTACTATACCATACTGATGCCTGATTATTTCTGGGGAACAGTGACAGGGGAGGACTGATCCCTGTAGTGGTTCATTCCTCCCTCCGAGATAAGAAAAAGAGAGGGGTGGCTATTGCTATTACTAGTAGAGTAAAATATGAGAATATATATATAGTCGAAGGGATGAGAGGGGAAGGATTTTGTTCTTAATATGTAAATTGGATGAGAAATTTTCTCTATTTTGAATGTATATGCTCTGCATCGGAGACAGGTGCATTTTGTTAATGGGATTTTGTGGACAACTCATGACTTGGTTCAGGGTACCTTCCTGTTTTTTGGGGATTTTAAATGCGTTGCAGAATGTGAATGTGATAGGAGATTGCCGAAAGGTAAAAAGGTAGATCCATATCAGTTGGGATTAGCCATTCCAGGAGATTCTGGGTAAAAATAAGCTTTTTGATATCTGGAGAACGTTAAATACCCAGGATAGAGAATATACATTTTATTCCCATAGACATATGTCCTTCTCGAGACTGGACATGATCCTTACCTTGGAATCTACAGTTAAAGAGTGTAAAAAGGTGAGGATTGGTATGGTTCCATGGTCGGATCATGATCCAGTGATTCTTGATCTACCATGGTCATATAAAAGGGGAAGCTATTCTTGCAAATTACAGGATTTTTTGTTATCTAGCCCTGACAGTAGCAAGACAGTTTTTTGAATAATAATTCTGGGGATGTAACAGATACGATGGGATGGTGTGCGTTTAAATCAGTTATGCGTGGACAATTTATTCAATCAGCAGCACAGATAAGGAAAGATAGAGAGAAGAGCCTATCAGACTATCACGGTGCCCGTGATTTGCTGCAGTTACTTGTTTGTCACCAGTAGGGGGCTTCTATTGGCTGTCTGCAGATAGCCCGCCTCTTATTGACTATTTAAACCTGGATTGGGCACCCTTTGAGTGCCCTTTCGTGTTGTTTCTGACCTTCTTGCTATCACTATGCTAGTGATAGCTGGGCCTCTGTTCCAGTGTTCCTGAGTTCCTGATCTCATGTGTTCCTGAGTTCCTGATCTCTACTGTTCCAGTGTTTCCTGCATGCTGAAGTACTTCCAGTCCTGGTTCCGGCCTAGTCTCTGGTGTTGCAGTTCCTGCTGAACTTCTCTGCTGTTTTCTGACCTGACTGATCGTTGCTGGTTCCCGTCATCTCATCACCTGTCTTCAGTATCCTGGCGACCTTCTGCCTGGTCGCGTTGGTGACATTGCTACAATTCCGTGTTGGTCCCAGCGTGCGGACGCTGGTTTGCTCCCAAGCCTTGCGGCTATACAAACTCGCTTGTTACACCAGTGTGCGGTCACTGGTTTGCTCCAAAGCCTATCAGCTATACAAATCTGTGTTGGTCCCAGCGTGCGGACGCTGGTTTGCTCCTAAGCCTTGCGGCTATACTAACTCGCTTGTTACACCAGTGTGCGGTCACTGGTTTGCTCCAAAGCCTATCAGCTATACAATTCTGTGTTGGTCCCAGCGTGCGGACGGTGGTTTGCTCCTAAGCCTTGCGGCTATACAAACTCACTTGTTACACCAGTGTGCGGTCACTGGTTTGCTCCAAAGCCTTTCAGCTATACAAATCTGTGTTGGTCCCAGCGTGCGGACGCTGGTTTGCTCCTAAGCCTTGCGGCTATACAAACTCGCTTGTTACACCAGTGTGCGGTCACTGGTTTGCTCCAAAGCCTATCAGCTATACAATTCTGTGTTGGTCCCAGCGTGCGGACGCTGGTTTGCTCCTAAGCCTTGCGGCTATACAAACTCACTTGTTACACCAGTGTGCGGTCACTGGTTTTCTCCAAAGCCTTTCAGCTATACAAATCTGTGTTGGTCCCAGCGTGCGGACGCTGGTTTGCTCCTAAGCCTTGCGGCTATACAAACTCGCTTGTTACACCAGTGTGCGGTCACTGGTTTGCTCCCAAGCCTATCAGCTATACAAATCTGTGTTGGTCCCAGCGTGCGGACGCTGGTTTGCTCCTAAGCCTTGCGGCTATACTACTCGCTTGTTACTCCAGTGTGCGGTCACTGGTTTGCTCGCTAAGCCTAACGGCTATACTATTCAGTGTTGTTTCCAGCGTGCGGACGCTGGTTTGCTCCAAAGCCTTGCTGCTTAACGATTCTGCTAATTTGCCAGTTCCATCTGACTGCTGCTATTATCTCTGGGCTGCCCTGCCCGGTATTGGTAAGGCCGGTAGAACCTTTTGCCACATTCCATCTGAGGTTGCCTTACCCGGTATTGGCAGGGCCGGTAGAGCCTACATTGTGTATCTATTGAGGCTGCCTTGCCCGGTAATTTGGTAAGGCCGGTAAAACCGTTTTGCTATTCCATCTGCAGGTTGCCTTACCCGGTATTGGCAAGGCCGGTAGAGCCTAAAGACTGTCCTGTCCGGTATATTGACAGGACTGGTAGAGTCTGCCTTCTGTCTGTGCTATATTCTGTATATATATATATATGTATGTTATTGCCATCCTAAGTTATCATTTATTATTTCAATAAAATTGATTTTTTTTACCTAAAACTTGTGTCTGAGAGTCATAATAAACCGTGACAGTACGAAAGGGCCATGACCTCAGACAGAAAGGGTGAAGGTAACGCACAGAATATCCATTGGAGGATGGATGTGCTCGAGCAACGTTTGGATCAGTTGGCAGTTGCAATTCAAACGATCCTTGAACGCACGGTACCTGCTGACCAATCTAGCTCTAGCCCGGTGGTCTCGCCAAGTCAGACACCGGAAAGTGATACCAGACCCCTAGGGGGTACTGTTAAAGGGTTAACGGCTTCTGCACCCTTGCCGCTAAGATATGATGGTGACCCTAGTCTCTGCAGAGGGTTCATCAATCAACTCGAAATCTTTATGGAATTGACGGCACACGCATTTCCCAGTGATCGTAGTAAAGTGGGGTTCACGATATCACTGCTCACTGGCAGAGCATTGGCTTGGGCTAACCCCTTGTGGGAGAATGCTAAACCTTGTACTAAGAACTTTAGTGAATTTGTGCGTTCCTTTCGAAGAGTGTTTGAGCCTCCTGGTAGAACCACCTCTGCTGCCAAACGCCTTATGGAGATACAACAGGGCAGGCGTACAGTGGGCGACTATGCCATCGAATTCCGCACATTGGCAGCAGAGGTAGGTTGGAATAACGAGGCATTATTGGCAGCCTTCTCTCAAGGCCTGAATGACCACATTAAAGACGAAATCGCTGCTAAAGATCTACCTATTGATCTAGATGATTACATTGAGTATGTTATGATAATTGACTCCAGAATACGTGAGAGATCAATTGCCAGAGATCGTAAGTTACGGTCAAAAAATAATGAGCCTAGTAGCATGTTTTGCCCACCCATCCCTCCCTTGGCATTGAAGTCTAGTGAACCAGTATGGGAAACAAGTGAACCTATGGAAATAGGCTTCACTAGACTATCCAAGGCAGAGAGACTATATCGCAAAAAACAAGGGTTATGTTTATACTGCGGTAAAAAAGGGCACTTGCTAAATTCCTGTCCGGTACGTCCGGGAAACGCACACACCTAGGGTATCTTGGGGGACAGGCCCTAGGTGGTGTACAATCGTCCCCAGTGTCGGGCATAATGAAACCCACCATACAGGTGGTATTGTCTTGGGCACAACGCTCTGTGGAGGTTTTGGCCTTGGTTGACTCCGGTGCAGCAGGGTATTTTATGGATAATACCTTTGCTGAATTGCACGGAGTTCCACGCATTGAAAGAGAAAACCCCTTGACTATTGAAGCGATTGATGGTAGACCCTTAGAACCGCCTCAGGTTATATTTGAAACTATGCCATTGTCTATGACTATTGGGGCACTTCACAGAGAAGAGCAGCAGTTTCAACTGATTAATTCCCCGCACCATGCGGTGATATTGGGATTTCCGTGGTTACAGTTACATAACCCACAATTCGATTGGAAAAAGTGTGAAATTGCTGCTTGGTCCCAGTTTTGTATGGACAAGTGCGTCATCCAGCCTATTAAGGTCATGTGCACCTCCTCTGCTATGCCGGATGTGTACCAACAGTTTGGCGATGTTTTTAGCAAAGGAGAGGCTAGTATGCTACCCCAGCATAGACCTTATGATTGTTTCATTGAATTGCAGCCTGGTGCAGTACCTCCGAAAGGACGCACTTATCCATTATCTTGTGATGAAAATAAGGCTATGGAGGATTACATTTCTGATGCCCTTGCTAGAGGGATCATACGTAAATCTACCTCTCCAGCTGGGGCTGGGTTCTTTTTTGTAAAAAAGAAAAATGGCGAATTAAGACCATGCATTGACTACCGGGGCTTGAATAAACTAATGGCAAAAAACGCATACCCAATACCACTCATCACCGAGCTTTTTGACAGGCTTAAGGGCGCTTCGATATTTACCAAGTTGGACCTACGGGCCGCTTACAATCTGGTTCGCATTCGAGCAGGTGATGAGTGGAAAACTGCCTTTAATACTCGAGCTGGGCACTACGAGTATCTAGTAATGCCTTTTGGGCTGTGTAATGCACCCGCAGTTTTCCAGGAACTGATAAATGATGTTCTGAGAGATATGTTACAGACATGTGTTGTGGTGTACCTCGACGATATACTGATTTACTCCCAAAACATGGCACAGCACATCAAAGATGTATCCGCAGTATTGCTACGACTCCGTGAGAACAAATTATTTTGTAAAATGGAAAAATGTGAGTTTCATAGAACCAGTGTGCCATTCTTGGGGTTCATAATTGGCAATGATGGCATTGCCATGGACAAAGAAAAGTTGTCAGCTGTCCTACAATGGCCAAAACCCAAGGGTCTTAAAGCCATACAGCGTTTCCTGGGTTTCGCTAATTATTATAGGAGGTTTATTAAGAACTTTTCTTCCATTGTCAAACCTCTGTCCGATCTTACGCACAAGGGTGCTAATCCTTCTTGTTGGCCGGTATCTGCTGAGAAAGCCTTTGAGAATTTGAAGCTGGCATTTGCTGCGGCTCCTGTGTTATCCCACCCCAATCCTTTACTTCCATTTACGTTAGAGGTTGATGCCTCAGATATTGGGGTCGGGGCAGTACTTTCGCAGCGACACGAGAAAGGTGGAACTCTCAGACCTTGTGGGTTTTTCTCTAAAAAGTTGACTGTCACTCAAAGCCACTATGAGATAGGTGACAGAGAATTATTGGCCATTATCCTTGCTCTTAAGGAATGGCGTCATTTGCTTGAAGGTACTAAGAATCCTGTCTTAATCCTAACAGATCATAAGAATCTGACCTATCTCTCGGAGGCCAAGAGATTGTCCTCTCGTCAGGCCAGGTGGGCACTGTTCCTGTCTCGATTTAATTTCATTGTATCATATTTACCAGGGTCAAAAAATATCAGGGCTGATGCACTGTCAAGACAATTTGAGGCCGACAGTGACAGAGTGGAAGCACCAGCTCCTATCATCCAACCTGATAGAATACTGGCTACTATACGCACGAGTATCACTTCTCCTCTAGGGGAGGAGATCCTGGCCTCTCAGGGGTCCGCTCCCCATGAAACCCCAGTGGGCAAATGTTTTGTCGCTGAATCATTTCGTACTAGGCTGCTCAAAACCTACCATTCCTCTAAGGCTGCGGGACATATTGGTAGAGACCAATTGTTATGGTCCCTTTCTCAGTTATTTTGGTGGCCTTCCATGAGAAACGATTGTGCCGAATTTACAAATGCCTGTGCCACCTGCGCCCGCGCTAAGACCCCGAGACATCTCCCTGTGGGCTTGCTTCAACCGGTACCTAATGGCGAACGCCCCTGGTCTCATGTTTCCATTGATTTTATGGGAGAGTTGCCTATGTCGAAGGGGTACTCCTTTATATTCATGGTGGTGGACAGGTTTTCTAAAATGGCTCATTTCGTGCCTCTCCGTGGTCTTCCTTCAGCGAAGGAATTGGCAATGGTGTTCGCCAGAGAAGTATTCCGGTTGCATGGAGTGCCTAGGGTACTGGTGTCTGACAGGGGGAGCCAGTTTGTGTCTAGATTTTGGAGGGCATTTTGCCAACAGATGGGCATACAGCTGTCCTTCTCCTCTGCCTACCATCCCCAGACCAATGGAGCCGCTGAACGAGCTAATCAGGGCTTGGAACAATTTCTCCGTTGTTTCGTTACTGACCATCATGATAATTGGTCCGACTTGTTGCCTTGGGCAGAGTTCGCCAGGAACTGTGCGGTCAATTCTTCATCTGGGAGCTCTCCGTTTCTGATTAATTATGGGTTCCAGCCCTGTTTGCTTCCAGACTCATTTCAGACGCAACAGATTCCAGTTCTGGATGAGCATATCGAGCAACTCCGTTCCACATGGGCACAAGTTCAGAGGGCACTTGGTCAGTCATTTCAGCGTCATCAGCGCCATGCTAATCGCAGAAGGCTTCCAGCGGTTTCCTTTCAGGTTGGGGATAGAGTATGGCTTTCCTCCAGAAATCTCAAGCTGCAGGTTCCGTCTAATAAGTTGGCTCCTCGGTTTATTGGTCCATACAGAGTTATTCGCAAAATTAACCCTGTCTCCTATGCACTAGACCTACCTGCATCCATGCGTATCCATAATGTGTTCCATGTGTCCCTTCTTAAGCCTCTGGTTTGCAATCGCTATACTACCACACCTGTGGTGCCAGGACCTGTTGAGGTCGAGGGCCAGGAGGAGTACGAGGTTCAGAGCATTATTGATTCCCGTAGGCTTAGAGGAAGGGTACAGTACCTGGTACATTGGAAAGGGTATGGTCCTGAGGATCGATCATGGGTGGATAGTACGGACCTTCATGCACCTAGGTTAACTAGGGCCTTTCATGCCAATTACCCGCAGAAACCTAAACCCTATTCTAGGAGAGGGGGTCTTTGAAAGGGGGGTACTATCACGGTGCCCGTGATTTGCTGCAGTTACTTGTCTGTCACCAGTAGGGGGCTTCTATTGGCTGTCTGCAGATAGCCCGCCTCTTATTGACTATTTAAACCTGGATTGGGCACCCTTTGAGTGCCCTTTCGTGTTGTTTCTGACCTTCTTGCTATCACTATGCTAGTGATAGCTGGGCCTCTGTTCCAGTGTTCCTGAGTTCCTGATCTCATGTGTTCCTGAGTTCCTGATCTCTACTGTTCCAGTGTTTCCTGCATGCTGAAGTACTTCCAGTCCTGGTTCCGGCCTAGTCTCTGGTGTTGCAGTTCCTGCTGAACTTCTCTGCTGTTTTCTGACCTGACTGATCGTTGCTGGTTCCCGTCATCTCATCACCTGTCTTCAGTATCCTGGCGACCTTCTGCCTGGTCGCGTTGGTGACATTGCTACAATTCCGTGTTGGTCCCAGCGTGCGGACGCTGGTTTGCTCCCAAGCCTTGCGGCTATACAAACTCGCTTGTTACACCAGTGTGCGGTCACTGGTTTGCTCCAAAGCCTATCAGCTATACAAATCTGTGTTGGTCCCAGCGTGCGGACGCTGGTTTGCTCCTAAGCCTTGCGGCTATACTAACTCGCTTGTTACACCAGTGTGCGGTCACTGGTTTGCTCCAAAGCCTATCAGCTATACAATTCTGTGTTGGTCCCAGCGTGCGGACGGTGGTTTGCTCCTAAGCCTTGCGGCTATACAAACTCACTTGTTACACCAGTGTGCGGTCACTGGTTTGCTCCAAAGCCTTTCAGCTATACAAATCTGTGTTGGTCCCAGCGTGCGGACGCTGGTTTGCTCCTAAGCCTTGCGGCTATACAAACTCGCTTGTTACACCAGTGTGCGGTCACTGGTTTGCTCCAAAGCCTATCAGCTATACAATTCTGTGTTGGTCCCAGCGTGCGGACGCTGGTTTGCTCCTAAGCCTTGCGGCTATACAAACTCACTTGTTACACCAGTGTGCGGTCACTGGTTTGCTCCAAAGCCTTTCAGCTATACAAATCTGTGTTGGTCCCAGCGTGCGGACGCTGGTTTGCTCCTAAGCCTTGCGGCTATACAAACTCGCTTGTTACACCAGTGTGCGGTCACTGGTTTGCTCCCAAGCCTATCAGCTATACAAATCTGTGTTGGTCCCAGCGTGCGGACGCTGGTTTGCTCCTAAGCCTTGCGGCTATACTACTCGCTTGTTACTCCAGTGTGCGGTCACTGGTTTGCTCGCTAAGCCTAACGGCTATACTATTCAGTGTTGTTTCCAGCGTGCGGACGCTGGTTTGCTCCAAAGCCTTGCTGCTTAACGATTCTGCTAATTTGCCAGTTCCATCTGACTGCTGCTATTATCTCTGGGCTGCCCTGCCCGGTATTGGTAAGGCCGGTAGAACCTTTTGCCACATTCCATCTGAGGTTGCCTTACCCGGTATTGGCAGGGCCGGTAGAGCCTACATTGTGTATCTATTGAGGCTGCCTTGCCCGGTAATTTGGTAAGGCCGGTAAAACCGTTTTGCTATTCCATCTGCAGGTTGCCTTACCCGGTATTGGCAAGGCCGGTAGAGCCTAAAGACTGTCCTGTCCGGTATATTGACAGGACTGGTAGAGTCTGCCTTCTGTCTGTGCTATATTCTGTATATATATATATATATGTATGTTATTGCCATCCTAAGTTATCATTTATTATTTCAATAAAATTGATTTTTTTTACCTAAAACTTGTGTCTGAGAGTCATAATAAACCGTGACACAGACCTCTACATTCAACTGAGTAATCTGAAAAGGGAGGGGGGTAGTTCATTAGATGAGACCATTTTGAGTGAAATTAATGAGGTAAAGAAAGAAATCCAGGTACAGCTTACTAGGAAAGCAAATAGAACTCTTGTGTAATTAAAACAGAAATAGTATTGTAAGGGTAATCGAGTGGAGGAGGCGTTAACACAGCTATTATGTAGGAATAATTGAAAATCTAGAATATTTAAGGTGGTGGAGGGGGATAAGACCTTTATAAGTGCTAAGGAAATGGATGGAGTCTTTAGAGAGTTTTACAAAAATCTGTATAATATACCTAATCAGGAGAGGGAGATAGAGAAGATTAGGGGATATTTGGTGAAATCTGGACTAAGAAAGTTGGAACTGGAACAGGCAGTCAAGTTGGAGACCCCATTTACAGAAATGGAGACCATTACCTTTAGACTGGAACCTAGGAAGGCCCCAGGCCCAGATGGGTTCTCCAACTTGTCTTATAAAAAGTTGTGTCAAGTGATTAGTCCCCATTTAGTGCGGGTATTTAATGAGATTAGAGAGTTAAGGAAATTTCCAGTAGAAATGCAGAGGGCTATTATTATCCCCATCCCCAAGGAGGGGAAGGATGGGTCAAGAGTTACAAACTATAGACCAATTTCCCTGATTAATGGGGATACGAAGATTTATTTGGCGATTATCACGGAGAGACTGAAACAGGTAATCCCTCTCCTGATTCATAAGGATCAAGTTGGATTTGTAGGGGGGAAACAGGCTAATGGGAACTCTAGCAAAATATTGGACTTGATAGGCTTTGTTAAGAATTATCATGTACCAACACTGGTCATCTCATTGGACGCGGACAAGGCCTTTGATAGGGTCAATTGCTGCTTTCTTGAAGAAGTACTGAGAGCCTATGGGTTTGGGGAGGGCACCACCCGCTCTATCATGGCCTTACATACGTTTCCAACTGCTAAAATTTTAGCACAAGGGTTGGAATCTGATTGTCTCATAATAGGGAATGGAACAAGGCAGGACTGTTCATTGGCCCCATTGTTGTATATTCTCTCTTTGGAGCCACTGGCAGAGAGAATACACAACATTGAAAATATAAAAGGAGTTAGAGTTGGGGGCTTGAATTGTAAACTGAGTATGTATGCGGATGACATTTTGATAATGATAACGACCCAGAGCAATCTTTGAAGGTGACCTTTGAGGTCATTGAGGAATATTGGCTCTTCTCGGGATATAGAGTTAATCTAGGTAAAACTCAAATTATGGGAATTGCGATTGCGGAGCATGCCTTGTCTGAATTAAAGTCTAGATATGCCTTTCAATGGCTTCTGGAGGGGATTGCTTATTTGGGAATAAGGATAACCATGAAGGTGGAGGATATGGTTGGATTTAACTATGTTCCACTTTTGAAGGATTTGGGTTGGCAATTGAATGCATGGAACGGCTTATCTATTTCATGGGTGGGTAGAATGAAGGTGGTGAAGTCATAGGTTTTTCCGAAGTGGCTCTATTTCCTTAACTAGAGAGTTGATAGCCCAGTTCCAGAGGATGGTAGAAGGATTTATATGGGGGGTATCTACAGTTAACAGTAAAATACTTTATCTGGCTAAAAGGAGGGGGGAATGAAGGTTCCGTGTTTAGATAGATATGTTCAGGCTAACATGTTGATGTTCAGATTACTCAGTTGAGAATGAGAATGAGAATTGGTATCTGACTGAGCAGGCGATGGAGGGGATAACTAATGTGGAATGCTTATTGTGGCTACACCAGAAGAAGGTCAAGGAGGTGTTAAAGAATGTGAAATCAATTATTCTAAGGGACCTTATGAGGGTGTGGCACTGCTTCAAAGGGAAAATTTTAGGGAGAAATCAAATGATTGGCAATGCTCTCCTTGAAGTGCTTAGGTATAATATGAAAGATTTGAATCAGTTGGATTGGGATAAGGGGGATCTGAGAATAACAGAGTTGTATACTGAGGGGAAATTGAAATCCTTTTCGCAATTAAAGAGTTTATGCTACCCAGATTGGAAGCTTTTAATATCCTTAGGATAGGGGATTATTTAAAGAGTCATGTAGTGGTGGGGGGGGGAGAAGCCTTGTAAAGCGGATGGGGAAAATATTTAATGACATACGGTTAAAGGGTTGTTTGGGAAAGATTTATGACCTGTTTTCTGATGGGGGCCAGGATGCGATTCCTTCATCAGTAAAAAGTTGGCAGAGGGATTTGGGGACCCAGGTGGATGTGGAAGCCTGGGGGGAGAGTTGGATTAGAATTGGGCAAATAACACATAGTATGGATTTACAGGAAGTACATCATAAGGTTTTACACCGATGGCATTGGGTTCCCTACATGACTTCCAGGTATTGCTTGTCAACGTCCCCGATGTGTTGGAGAGGTAATAAATATCAGGGGACATATAGCCATATCTGGTGGGCATGTGAATTTTTGACTGCTACATGGGAAAAAATCTTTAGCACTATCTTAGGGTGTAGTATTGATCGCACATCCAAAAATAGCATTGCTGCACCTGGGTCTCCAAAGAGCTTTTGTAATACAGTGTTTTATGGCTGTGAAAATGTGTATTACGAGAGGGTGGAAAAGACAGGGAGAGGTGTCTTGTCGGGAAGTAAGGAATCAAATTCAACATCAATGTTTAATGTAAAAAGGTTATTATTATGTAAATTTGAAGCAAAAGAAGTTTCATGTGATTTGGGATGCTTGGGAGAGGAAATATGGATGAGTAAAAGTAAAAAAAAAAAAAGGTTTAACCCCTTAAGGACCGGCCGCGCACACACGCGGCGGTCACTTAAAGACCATGGAGCAATTTTTTTTTTACCGGACTCCCCAAAAGGCGTGTGGCTGTGCGGAGAGCCCAGAATTCCATGACGGTTCAGGACTGTCATGGGTCCTTAAGGATATAACAACCCATGATGGTCCAGGACCATCATGGGTCCTTAAGGGGTTAAGAACTAATCCCCGAGGGGTCTGTGGCTGAGAGTGGGAATGAATGAAGAGTGGTGGATGGAGTTTATATTTATTCTTTGTCTTAAATATTTTGTATTGATCATATATGGGAATGTCAATTGGAATGTATTATTTTTTTTCTTTTTGTATGTTTAACCCCTTAGCGACAATGGACGTGCATGTACGTCCTCTGTGGCTGTCACTTAGTGACAGAGGACGTACATGTACGTCCAGGAAATCTGGATCCCCGCGCGGCTGCACGCCGTTCGGGGACTCCGGATTCTAATGCAAAAAAAAAAAAAATGTTAGACGGGCGTTAAGTGACGGCCGCGCCTGCACGCGGCCGTCACTAAGGGGTTAAAATTGAATAATAAAAGAGCTTTCTAAATAAAAAAAAATATATATATATTGTATGGATTTTCCTTTTCAGTAAAATAAGGGTACTCCCGCTGCTTAGAGATTTATATTTCCAGAGTTATTACAGTTTAAACACTTTTTTTTGTTTTTACATCAGCAGTGCCCTCTAGTGGTCAAATTCTAATTCATTTTTCTGTTAGATTCTAATGAAGAGGAAAGTCAGGAAAGTCAGAGACATACAGTTCTCCATAGAATGTGAAAGAAACTGCCAGTCACTTCCTGTCAGTTAGAACTATCACTTCTTGATTATTTGAACTGCTATAAATTAGGATTAAAACATTTGACAACAGTGAGAGTGTCCTTGTTTTATTCAGCAGGAAATGCTCTATAAAATATGTGTTTTCATAAAAAAAAGTTTACTGCTCCTTTAAGGAGCTAAATTAGTAGTGTAGCTCCATTTCAGTCATAATCTCTGTGCTATCACTAATGTACCAATAGTTCAATTATAAGCTCTGCAGTATCACTTGCCTTACGTTATAACAGTAATGCCGGCTAAAACATTAACAAAAGGGGGTGATCTAGCATATTGGGATGGAGCTATATAATGCGCTGATTGACTGGATTGTGCTTGTTCCCCAGGCCAAATGTTGGCAGTCCTCCCCTGTGTCATACCAGTATGATTGTTCATGTCTTTGATAATGTCATGTGACTAGTAATATTACTGCTGATGTAATGCGTGATGTCGTGTGCAGTAATCATTATCTAACTGACTGTTGTCAAATCTTGTGTTTAATACTTACAATTTTGCCCCTCTTTACCTTTTGTGACGTGAGGGGTGCGTATCATACATGAGAGGGAAAAAATCCTATATAATAATTCTCTATGATGTTTGTCACGATGCAGTCATGGGCAGTCTCTATTGTGCATGATTGCATCGTGTGAGTGAGGCATCGCATGGAGCAGTGAGGTAGCAGCTTATTAACCCTTTGAGTGCCAGACAGGCACGCAACGCATTGCAACATTACCTGCACCTTGGCCCGTGTACTTGGGCTTTTACACTAGTATATACATAAATTGCATGGTGCCACTCTGATTGCCTCCTTCCAGGTTTACCCTCATCCTTCTCACTTCCTCCAGAGTCCAATCCAACAGCCTAACAGGTTCACATTGGGCATAATGCTTGCATTTCCTGCCCGCTTCCAGCAATGATCTGTCAGGACTTTTTCCTTAAGCAAATGGTAATGCCCTGTATAATAGGGAATGGACATATAAAGATATTAAATAGTACAAATCATAGGTGGTATTGCACTGCGAGAACCTTGTGATCCTCACAGGGCATTACCATTGGCTTAAAGGAAAAGGTAATTGCTGGAAGTGGGCGGCAAATACAAGCATGCTGCCCATTGTGAAATTGTCAGGCTGATGGATTGGACTCCGAAGGCGTTCAATGACTTCAGAAAAGCAGATCTGGGGCAGAGTTATGGTTAATGATACCTAAACATTGAATATCCCTGCTTTTGATTGCTAAGTTAAGCACTTTAATATTGATTTAACAAACATTTTTTTTTTACGCCAAGCATTCACCGACTTTTGCCAAATGAGTCCTTCCTGGCTCATTGCTGCAAAATTGTACTATACTGGTAATGTATTTAGTGGTTCAGTATATGAAGCCAGTAAGAGGACATCTTGGTTTTGGATATGCCTCTTTACCATCTTTTCCACGTCATCGGTGTTTCAAAAATATGGTGCCCTGATGCATAAGTGAATCTCATGCTGCTTGGTTGTCTGTAGCTTCTAGGAACTAAAGCCTAACTCCCCCTCACACTATCTATCTACCTATCTATCTATCTATCTATCTATCTATCTATCTATCTATCTGTCAGTCTATCAATCTATCTGTCTATCAAAAAGGAACACCTTTAATAATATCCCCCTTAACTTAACCCTTTAATGATCAAATGGCTGCATAACACATAGCGTTGCAATGCAGGGCACACCCACTTTGGCCACTAGATGGTTAATCTGAGCAGAAACTCCTAATGGCATTATATATTGGTCCCCAACGTTAATAAGTTCTGGATAACCTGCCCAAACTGGTAGACATGCTTCTTTCTTGCAAAACTCCAGAACCTTAACCCTTTGAGTGCCAGAGTGGTACACAACGCATTGCTTTGCAAGGTGTTTCCTACCCCTCTGGCACTCGAAGGGTTAAAAAATTTAATTTGTAGAACCAATTCACTCAAAATTGATTCATAGTGGCCATTTGGATTTTTCTACCCAGAATAAGTGTGAACTTTTATTAAAAAACAAATCCCTCCCAGACATTTCAACTTCTAAAGAGCAACCATGGAATTACAGACAGTGAGCCATAGGCACAACTGAAAACAGAGCAATTTGAGGCCTCAGTAACTGCAGCACAGGGGATAAACAAAAATTCCCCAAATTCCCATTGGTTTAACCCTTGAGTGCCAGAGAGGTATCCAACACATTGCGTTGCAATGTGTTGGATACCATTCTGGCACTCAAAGAGTTGAATTGGATTTTTAACCCCTTGAATACTAGAGAGGTCACAATGCACTGTAAAGAATTTGCTGGAGACCACTCTAAATGCTCCATTTAATTCAATATGAATGTACTTGTTCTCTATGCTGGAGTTGGTTTACCATATACTTTCCCCCCTTATGACTTTGTTTATATATCCCTGTGAAACTTTTTCCATGCTAGAAAGAAAAGCTGACAGCTGTGGCCTTACAAGTTAACAGGTGAACCCAGTCATATTTACCTTTCTCCTAATACTGAAGACCCTATTTGCCTACCAGTGTTTACTCAGTGACTTATTTTGTCTGAATAATTCCAGACCTCATGGTTTTAACAGTTAATGTTATACAAATGCTATTTGCAAATAGGTTACAAATACTCGCTAAAAAAGTAGGAGGAGATTCACTAAGCGGTGACAAAGAGGTGATAAAGTGGCGATGTCTCCAGTTCCTATGTTATTCTATAGAGCCTATTCACTAATATCTCCAAAGCTGAAGAAATCTTAGTGAATATGCTCCATAAAATAACATAGGAACTGGAGAAGTGATAAACTGGAGAAGACATCTCTACTTTATCACCAGTTAATGAATCTCACTCTGTAATATTGTAAGAAATGGTGCAATTTTATATATATAACATATCTATATATATATATATATATATATGTGTGTGTGTGTGTATGTGTGTGTGTATTTTAGGATGCAAATAATGATTGTGATTTCATTTTTTTCTATTTTAAAATAATGTAATTGTGCAAAGCAATGCGAGAAGACATTTCTAGCCTCCAAGGTGTTAACTTTGAAGCTGTTTTTTTTTTCACTTTTTTACTTCCTCCTAACTTATTTGAGAAATGTGAAATATTTTTTAACAGATTTTGGTAAATCCCAAAGATCATAAAATGCTTTTAAATGTGCCTAGTTAAAGGAGCAGTAAATGTTTATTAAAAAGCAAACCACATATTGTAGAGCTTTCCCCACTGAGTAATACAAGGATAGCCCTGCTGCTGGAAGGTGGTTTATACCAAAGTAATTGCATTTCAGTCTGTTGTTGTTTTTTTTAATAAACTGTTAGCTGTAGTGCCACCTAGTGTGCAGACAGTTCAACTGCTGGGACATGAGCTAAGGTTCAATATAATAGCAAAGAGTTTCTGACAATGAGTGGCGATCAATTAGCCTTACATAGTTACATAGTAATTTAGGTTGAAAAAAGACTTGCGTCCATCCAGTTCAACCCTTTTCCTATTCCTGTTTACCATCGCTGACCCAAAAGAAGGCATCTGACTCCAAATGGCAATCAGATTTCTCCCTGGATCAACAAGCCCTAACTAAATATTAATCCCAATACTAACGTGCATAGCCCTCTATATTATGCTCTTTTAAATAAGTATCCAGGCCCCTTTTAAAGGCATCTAATGTATTTGATAGCACCACCTCCTCCGGAAGTGCATTCCATACCTTTATTGTCCTTAGTCTAAAGAAACCCTTCCGCTGTTGTAGATTAAATCTCCTTTCCTCAAGTCTAAGTGGGTGGCCCCTTGTCCTGTGTGCTGTTCTGTTAATGAACAGGTCTTTTGAAAGCCCTTTGTATGGGCCTTGAACATATTTATATAGTGTTATCATATCCCCTCTAAGACGCCGTTTCTCTAGTGTGTACAAGTTGTAGCCTTGAAGAAGAAGAGACACACTTGGGCATATGCACTAAAAATCTGATATGAGAGGGTAGACATGGGTCATTAGCATATGATGTTGGCTGAAAGATGCCAATGTATGGTATTTCTGCAAAGTGGGAGTGGGACCACTGTCTTTCACAGAGAAGACAAAGGGTTAACTTACAAACCTACTGGCTTGTGAGCTCCGTTATACAAGTTGCAGTGTCAGAGTTCTCCCTGTCTGCTTTTAGAAGGATGAGCTTTTAACCCTTTGAGTGCCAGAGGTGTGAGCAGCACTTCACCCCACTGGTACTCATGTTGTTATTGTGATAAGAGCAACATTTAAAAGCTCTTGTCTCTAAAAACAAGTAATGAATGATGGGGAGGAACTAGCTCTGGCACTGGAAATACTGGAGTCGACAACTGATGAATACTCTGTGTACTGGATCAAATAGCTCAACAGGGGGATCCTGCCAGATCATAATATTTTGCCCGCAACAAAGCTAGATTGAGGAATGAGTGGCAGAGCTGAGAAGTGAGTTAGGATGGCGATGAGAGTAGAACTAGTAGGGGATAAGAAATGGGGGAGACGTGAGAAATTGATGCTGGAGGGAGAATAAAGATGTGCAGGGAAACAAGTGTAAGGCAGACAGAAAAAGGCTGGGGTGATCCCTGAGTGTAAATATAGAAGATTCAAACTTCTGTATGTGCAGTTAGTGATTACTCCATTAAGAGCTTTGGCTGCCATCTGACTTTAAAATTGCAATGGAGGAGAGAAGGCGGCATATCACTGAAAGACTTTGACATTCCTACTTCCTCTCTTCCCATTCCCACATTTACTTACACATTTTCTCACACTAGCTCAGCTCCCATTTGTGCCCTTCCCTCTATACTACCAGACTACTCCACTTGAAAAATCCCCAATGTGCCAGCCTAAGGGTGTTAATTTATTTCTGTGAGCACAGACAGCATTGTCGGCTATTAGAACTTAGTGAATGTGGCGAATAGTCACAATGAACAAAGAAGAACCCAAAGGAATATGAAAAAATATGATTACCATGTGCAATGAGCCGTGTGTGAAGGAGACTTTGCAACACTGTAACACTGCCTAGCGAAGGCATAGCAATGTGGGCTTACTTGAAGTGTAATCACAGGAATAAGATGGCTTTGAAACAAATATATTTTAAGTAAATGTTGTTGCCATGTGTTTATATTTTTTTATTTATTGTATCCAAACCTTTAACATTTGTATGTTACTGAAATTTCTGACGTTGCCTTGCAAGGATTTACAGATGACTCTAGAATCCTTATATAGAGTTATAAGATACATTCCAAAGCACACAAGTTGTCAGTATAAATAAAATGAAGTTTTCCATACACAGGTGTGATCTTGGTGTTCACTGACCAGCAAAGTGAGTGATGAAATTGCTGGCGATTCCACAAACTCATACACACACAAACCAAAATGCAGATCTGACAACTGACAGCTGTCAGATTGCCTGTTTATCAGTCTGTATTTCATGCTTAGGGCCCCATATCAATACATCCACTGGGGACTTTTTGTTTTTTACTTTCAGTTGCTGCATTGGCTGACTAAAGATCCGATAAGGTAAGATCCGATAAAAACACTAGGTCTGAAATTTAAGAGCTAAAGTGAGTCTCTTATCGGATCTTACCAGCTATCACAGACAATTGAATTGCAACTTGTGGCGTTTATTTCATTTGTCAGTGGGCCAAAACTCCTCTAAACTTATCACCCGGCAAAGGGTTTCTGTGCCAGCATTTTTTCATAGCACTGGTAATTGATTGGCTTAGAGTGCTTGAAAAAAATTTTGTTTTTTTTTTGCCTAACGGACACAATTAAATCGAGCCCATGCTTTCTTGGCACATGTATCAAGAATAAAAACTTAAGCAAGTATTGTCATTGTAACCATACTGATAACTGAGTAGAAGAGGACGACGAGAGAGTATATCACACTCATGTTGCAAAGGGTCATAAATTCGACTCCCAGTATAAGATGATTCCAGTAAAAATTAAAACAAACTTTACTTTGTTGATTATTTAATATGTAATCAATGAAAGTTAATATGGTGGAGGATAAGTTAACGTTGTCCTCCCTGATCTTTAACAGTCATTTCCAATGCTCTTGATGGCATGGTTGGGAAGTTTAATGTTTATTTTAATATATATATATATATAGAGAGAGAGAGAGAGAGAGAGGGAGAGATGATAGATAGGAGACTGGAGGAGTCGGGAAGGCAGATCAGAAGAGGAATGGCGGAGATCTGAGATACTAGTTCAAGCCAATTCTCCAAGAAGAGGTCCAGTAAGCGCATTGTACACTCAAGAGTCCTATCACTGTGAAAACTTGCCATTGACCTTCAATTATAGCGAGGCACGTTACTCACAATAAGTCCAGTGAAACTATTGGTCACACAGCAAGATCCCCTTAGCCCTACCCACTATTCACTGTTCTTCTACACATATCCCCCCATCGGAACCAATTCACTCAATTACCCTTTTAAGAGTAAACACGGCTACAAGTCTCCTATTCTTCCCAAAGCACTCTCCTTATAACAACAATATTGTGACCAACCATCATACAGTGCTTTGCCTATCTATATTTGCAATTAATATCATAAACCCATCTGGACAATCTTAGTCTAGTCACTCTCCAGGCACATCTTGTATTTTAAGCACTCTATTCACTCCCCAATTTTCCTTTTATTATATATTCAACATATATCTTCACTTAGAGGATTCTGGAGCACTGTCTCTTTTGTTTTTTGCATATATCGCTTCCAAGGTATCCCTGGGAATAGACAGCTGTGAAGAACCTCTAAACATCTTCAATATATCAAGAACTCACAACAAGTGGAGCAGACAATAATTTTTTTTTTTTATTTTTTGAACAGTACAATCAATAATACCGATTTCTCCCAGCAAGAATTTACATCCAAAATAAAGAGATTGACTTTTCACTGTGTAAGAACGTTTAGACTCTAATAAGAGTATTCACATTTTCCCGCAGAATATAACAATAGCCATATAGGTTCTACCTTACAATTACTAGAGGAATATTAGAATGTATTGCTTGCTATACATTCTTGTTGTAACAAATCACTGTTTGAAGTCAGTGCTTTTTATCAGTTATTTTTGTTTAATATATGTTTTTTTTGGGGTTTTTTTTCCTAGTTTATTTCAAACTGGCCTATGTGTATAAGATTTGCTATTTAACCCCTTAGGGTCCGACGATCCCGTGGTGTCTGGTCCTTTAAGGACCAGATAGATGCGTTCGGCGTGCCGTCCCACGTGACTGATCACGTGGGGCGGCACATCGAAAGGAGGACTGAAAGAGATCGCTCCGGTCTTTGAGCGATCAATTTCAGTCCACGCTGCAGGAGCGCGGTGAGTAAAAGTACGTGACGTACCAGTACCGTCACTTGTCCTTAAGTGCCGGACCAGCGTGATGGTCCCGGTAGGTCACAGGACGCAAAGGGGTTAAAGGCTAAAATATAAGGGTGCACTTATTGAAGGGCTCGCCATTCTAAGGGAGGCATTCCAACTATGCAGTCTTCTTAAAGAGCCAGCTTCCAAACTCACCATCAATCTCTGGAGTTTAATACAAACTAAATCACTCTTAATACTTGGACTGTCTGGGATATTATAAGACTCTATGTGCTAGGATGAACAAACATCTCAAGTGCTTCTGTTAAGGACTTTATGGAGTTACAGGAATGTTGGAGCAGAGGTGAGAAGGGGGACTGAAGATGAACATCCTTCCCTGCAGCAACACACACTTCTAAAGACCCTTGTTTTGCTTTCTCCCTGCTCTGTTACTCCACCCAACAATGCAACCTGCCCTTTTACTGCTGTATTCAACTCTGCTCCTATACTGCAGAATCCAGCACTCTATTTATATGCCTACTACTCCCCATATTCATATTTCCCCCTCCTTACTCTCATCAAATCCATTTTGCAACCACACCCTGGATATATTGACCAGACCGACCCATCCTTCCACTCCAATCCACAGTAGTCACATTCCCACCTACTGGCTGTATGTCTTATTCTACTCCTTGTGGCTGGAGACATTTCCCCAAATCCAGGCCCCATATGCCACCGCCCACGCCCACTCTCCTCCCCATCCAACAGAGGCTCTAATTTTTCTAATCTCATCCCCATTCCAACCCTCCCACTTCCTGCCCAGCCCTTCTCCTGTGGCCTTCTGAATGTCCGTTCTCTCTCTAACAAATCTACTCTCATACATGACCTTTTCTGCTCACAAGCACTCCAGCTTCTTGCCCCTTGCCCTTACTGAGACCTGGTTCTCCCAACATGATTCAGCCGTGGAGGCTGCAGTCTCACATGGAGGCCTGTACTTCACACACACACACACCACGCACAGTGGGTAGAGGTGGTGGCACAGGTGTACTGCTTGCCTCCTCGTGCCACTTTCAGCTGATACCTGTTCCCCCATCTTTTTCCATGAACTCCTTTGAGGTACATGCTATCCAATAATTCCACCCTGTAGCAATGTGTGTTGCAGTAGTATACAGACCTCCCACAACCACACCCTCTGCCTTCCTTTCAGACTTTGAGAGCTGGCTTGCATTCTTTCTTTCCTCTGATGCTCCTGCTCTTATACTTGGGGACTTCAACTGTCACATTGACGATCCTTTCCTCTCTTGGGCCTCACGCCTCCTTCAGCTAACCTCATCTTTCACTCTTCAACAATGGACTGACTCCAGCACACACAAAGACGGTCACACCCTCGACTTGGTTTTCTCAAAGAACTGCTCCTTACTGGATTTCTCCATATCTCCTTTCCCACTCTCTGACCACCATCTCATAACCTTCTCTACAACCCTTTCCCTCATCCCCCAACTAACTACTGCCCCGCATTACACCCGCAACCTTCGCTCACTAGACATTTCTGCCTTATCTTCTGCATTGCACTCAAACCTCTCCACCTTCAACACTCTTTCTGAATCGGACAGACTTGTAGAATACTACAACAACCTCCTCTCCTCATCACTTAATCTGTATGCCCCCGTCCAGGCCCGTAACAAACGCCCCTCAAACCCACGCCCTTGGCTTAACTCACAAACACGCTTCCTCCGCTCCTGTACCCGCACCTCTGAACGCCTGTAGAGGAAGTCCCGCTCTAACACAGACTTTATCCACTACAAATTCCTCCTGTCCTGCTTCAACACTGCTTTATCCTCTGCCAAACAACACTACTACTCCCCACTAATCAATACTCACAAATCGAACCCATGGCGCCTTTTCTGTATCTTCAATTCCCTCCTTCGCCTCTCCCCTCCATCATTCCCCCTCCCCTCCCTAACCCCACTAGCCTTTTCAGAATCTTTCACACAAAAGATTAACACAATACATCAAACAATCCCACCTTCCCAGCCTTCCCAATTGTATTTTCCTGATTCTCCATCCTACTTATTTGATTCCTTTACTTCAGTCACAGAAGTAGAGGTCTCCCTCCTGCTGTCCACATCACCACTCACCACTTGCTCCCTTGATCCCATACCATCCCACCTCCTCATTCCTCTGCAACACACATTAGTACCCATGCTAACTCGGGTATTCAACTCCTCCCTATCCTCTAGCATCTTCTCCTCCTCATTCAAACATTCAATAGTATCTCCAGTCCTCAAGAAAAGTTCATTAGACCCCACCTCCCCATCCAGCTACCGCCCCATATCCCTCTTGCCCTTTGCCTCTAAGCTCCTCGAGCACCTAGCCTACTCTCGTCTACTTACCTTCCTCAACTCCCATAACACTCTAGACCCCCTGCAGTCTGGCTTTCAGCCCACTTTCTCTACAGAAACCGCCCTTCTCAAAGTAACAAATTATCTCCACACTGCAAAAACCAAAGGCCATTTCTCTCTTCTTATCCTCCTAGACCTTTCGGCAGCATTCAACACAGTCGACCATACCCTTCTATCCCAGATTCTCAAATCACTTGGTATCTGCGGCCTGGCACGTTCCTGGCTTCTATCCTATCTCTCTCAATGGTCTTTCTCTGTGACATATGCTAACACCTCCTCACTTCTGATCCCCCTCTCAGTAGGCGTACCCCAAGGCTCTGTTCTGGGACCTCTTCTCTTTTCTCTGTATACACTCTCCCTGGGGCAACTGATAAAATCCTTTGGCTTTAACTACCATCTCTATGCAGACGATACACAAATATATCTCTCAGCACCCTCAATATCACCTGAAATACAGCAGCGGGTCTCAGATTGCCTTAACGCTGTCTCTTCTTGGATGGCTCATCGTCGCTTAAAACTTAGTTTATCCAAGCCTGAGCTCCTTATCTTCCCTCCTAAATCCTGCACAACACCTCCATTCTCTATAACTGTCGACGGCTCCACAATTTACCCTGTAGACAAGGCCCGCTGCCTCTGGGTAACTTTGGACTCTTCTCTCTCCTTCTCCACCCACATTAACAACGTTACCAAAACCTGTCGCTTCTTTCTTCGGAATATAGCAAAAATCCTGCCACTCCTCTCTCACTCTACAACAGAAAACCTCATGCATACTCTTATCCTTTCTCGCCTAGACTACTGCAACTCTTTACTTACTGGTCTTCCTACTAACCATATCGCTCCTCTTCAATCAGTTCTTAATTCAGCCACCCGAATACTCTTCCTCTCCTCCAGAACAGTACTCACCCACCACTCCTAAAATCACTGTCATGGCTTCCCATAAAGCAGCGTATCACATTCAAAATCCTCCTCTTCACCTTCAAGGTTTCCCCACACTTGTCCCCACATTATATCTCATCTTTGATATCCCGCCATATTCCTGCACGTCCACTATGCAGCACACATGCTGGACGACTCACTGCCCCTTTAACCACTATCACTGTTTCACGATTGAAAGCTTTCGCACTTGCTGCCCCCTACCTCTGGAACTCCCTACCACCCAGTATTCGCCAAGCCTCAACCCTCAACAACTTTAAATCTAAACTAAAAGAGCACCTTTTATCTCTAGCAACAGCATAATATGGAAACATTATCATTATTATCATAAGCCAAACACTGCACTTCCTCCTCTACCAGCTTGTATCTGTATGTCACCCATCCTATACTTATATTGTAAGCTCTACGGGGAGGGACCTCTTATCCTAATGTATACTCACCTGTCGTTCCCCTTATGACTGCCTATATAAGCACTTAATCACCACACTTATTGTACCCCTGCTATATTAAATGTAATCTGTAACGTGCCAAGTACACCGGTTGGCACTATATAAATAAAAATATACAATACAATACAATACTTTAATGTTTTGTTCGACTGAGTGAGCTTTGGGCACACGATCAGACTTTTTTGTCATGCAATCTTTTGTTTGATCGAGCTTGCTTAGAGTGCATGATCAGCCTTTGTGTGTATGTGTGCATTTTTTATATATGATTGTTAAAGTCCACTATGCTTAGCAAATAACTTCTTATTTATAATGTTATTAAAGTCATTTATAATCTGCAAAGTTATATTTTAATTTCCATCTTTTTTAACCACAACTAACAACTAAATAATAATTTAAAGAAAATACATTTTTCATTTAAAGGGGATCTATCACCCCTACACAACTTTGTCTAAATCGTTTTGTTATATATCAAATATAATAAAAAGGACATTAATTATTATTTTTTTTTTTAAATGCTTGTTTGCCGCAATTAAAAGGATAAATACAACCCTGCACCTACTTCCGGGCAGACTGCGGTTACCTGATCTGTACCGAAGTCTGCCGCTCTGCCTTCTTTTAAAGGGATAGTAATGTTTCATAGTAAAAGCAGCTCTAATTAATCATCATAGTATTTGGACTTAGGAGAGTGTTATTTCAATTCTGTAAGAGTTGTAGTTCAAGAGTAATTCAATGACAAAGTCTCCCCCTCCCGCCCATTTTACTGATGTAACACTGTTCAGCCAGATCAGAAGGGAGGTGCCCAGGTAGACTGCAGAGAGGGACAATCTTCAATTAAGATAACGGAAAAACCTGAAAAACTTGTCAAGGGGGGCAGGGTTTTCATTGTTCTCATAGGAAGAAGATTGTCCCCTGCTGTTATCTGTCTGGTCTTACAACTAGATTCCACATCTGAGAAGAGATGGCTTACACTAGGTAAAAGGGGAGGGAGGGGAAACTTTGCTTGTGAATATCTCTCAAACCATAAAGGTTTGAGAAATAAGACATATCGTTCTTCGTGTTTTTTTAATGCCTAAAAAATAAAATAACCATAAAACGAAGTATTACTATCCCTTTAATTTCGGCAAACAAGGATTTAAAAAAAAAAAAATTAATTCACTTTTCATTATATTCAATATATTACAAAACTATTTAGACAAAGTTGTGTAGGGGTGATAGATCACCTTTAAAGTTGTGTTTTCAAAAAAAGAAATGAATTGTCTGCTCTGTGGCTGCTTACTAAAACTGTACCTTAATATCTCCAGAACCAAGGAACTTTTTTTCAGTTTAACTGAAAGTGAAGAGTACCCCACTTTATATTTGTAATTTAATTTGGTGTCGGTCCATTTAACCCATTGAGTGCCAGAGGGGTACACAACACATTGCAAAACAATGTGTTGCATAGCCTCTGGCACTCAAAGGGTTAATAGATTTTACTGTAGGCCTAACAAAAAGAAACCGAAAAACAAGATGGCAAAATCTGTATGTCTAACAGGAGAAGCTATTATATTTTATACTTACTGTATGGATTTGAATGTAATATGGATCATTTGTATGGGCTTGCAATGTGACCCGGAAAAATGTGTCATTCCATCCATAAGCATTTTAAAAATGGCATTTAATATAGAACTTTTGTTCAAACTGTTTGGTAGCGCCACTGCTGTGCTATAGTTAACCCTCTAAGGACTAGAGTGGTGCACGAAGCTGATGTGAGATAAACAAGTGATAAATAGGAGATAACATCTTCACTGTTATAAACTCTACTTTTCCAGTGTTATTCTATAGAGCCTATTCACTAACATATCTCAAGATGGAGAGATGTTAGTGCATGGGTAGCCAACCCTGGTCCTCAAGAACGACCAACAAAATTCCCCAAACTCTCATTTATTTAAATAGGGCTTTAAAGGGATAGTAATGTTTCATAATAAAAGCAGCTCTAATTAATCATCATAGTATTTGGACTTTGGAGAGTATTATTTCAGTTCTGTCAGAGTTGTAGTTCAAGAGTAATTCAATGACAAAGTATCCCCCTCCTGCCCCTTTTACTGATGTAACACTGCTCAGCCAGAGCAGAAGGGAGGTGCCCAGGTAGATTGCAGAGAGGGACAATCTTCAATTAAGATAAGGGAAAAAGCTGAAAAACTTGTCAAGGGGGGCAGGGCTTTCATTGTTCTCATAGGAAGAAGATTGTCCCCTGCTGTTATCTGTCTGGTCTATGGACTGTATTCCACATCTGAGAAGAGATGGCTTACACTAGGTAAAAGGGGTGGGAGGGGAAACTTTTCTTGTGAATATTTCTCAAACCATAAAGGTTTGAGAGATAAGACTTATATCGTTCTTCATGTTTTTTAATGCCTACAAAATAAACTAAAGATAAAACGAAGCATTACTCTCCTTTTAAAGTCATTTAATAGATGAGAGCTCTCCAAAGAATTGTTTCACAATGCTTTGGAGTACACGCTAGCATTTAAGGAGTTAAAAGCCACATATAAATAAATGGGGAATTTTATTTGTCCCCTATAGTGCAGCTGGTTTGCTACAAAATGATTCCTGTTCCTCTTAGAACAACAATCTAGATATATGTATATAGGTAATGGAGAAGTTAGCTTCATTACTCAGCCTGCTGTTATCAAATGTACAAAGGTTGTGGCTGATCACATGGATTCACTGTTTATAGGTTTGTACCTCACCACTTTGTTATTTTGATAGTTGAACTGTCAATGAATTAGCAAAAATATAGTGGCCAAGGTTCATCATAAATGTTTCCCTTGGAAACCTGTAATTTTTATAACTGTATAACACATAAATATTTGCAGCACTAAAAAAAATATCTGTATGTGATGTAGTGATTAAAAGTCATATACTCAGTTAAAAAGAGGCCATGGAAACAATGGAAATGGAAAGATACCAAGGCTGTCCTACAATGTAATTTCACACTGTTAGCCAGGGTGCTGAGCACTGTTGGGAACCATATTGTCTCCAGACTCAGGAGAACCAAGAAGAGAAGGGGGAGGGGAATGTCCAAACAATGTGAATTGCACCATAATTTGAGTGGGGTTTAACCCCTTAAGGAGCAGAGGTACATGGAAATTACCTTCCCATAAGGACCACTTTGATCCTTGCCGACTCACCGGTACATGTGACCATTAGTGTTGAGCGAGCACCCCGATGCTCGGGTGCTCTGACCGAGCACCCCCTGAGGCTCGAGTGCTCGGCCGAGCACCCGAGCCCCATTGCATATAATGGGGCGACACGAGCATTACACCAGGCACCCCCTGCTCTGATGAGGGGAGGGTGCCTGGTCAATGCCCCCCTTCATCTCCGCTATGCCCCCTTCATCTCCAAATGCCCCCTTCATCTCCGCAATGTCCCCCTTCATCTCCGCTATGCCCCCTTCATCTCCGCTATGCCCGTCTTCCACAATGTCCCCCTTCATCTCCGCTATGCCCCTCTTCCACAATGTGCCCCTTCATCTCCGCTATGCCCCTCTTCCACAATGTCCCCCTTCATCTCCTCTATGCCATAGAGGAGATGAAGGGGGACATTGTGGAAGAGGGGCATAGCGGAGATGAAGGGGCACATTGTGGAAGAGGGGCATAGCGGAGATGAAGGGGGACATTGTGGAAGACGGGCATAGCGGAGATGAAGGGGGACATTGTGGAAGAGGGGCATAGAGTCTATGCCCCTCTTCCACAATGTCCCCCTTCATCTCCGCAATGCCCCCTTCATCTCCGCAATGCCCCCGTACCTCCAGTCCCTGGTGGTCCAGCGGAGCGTCTTCGGATCTGTGCCTCTTCCGGCACAGATCCCCGCCACCCGAACATGGCGGGCGAGCACATGGCGGTACTCGACGAGTACCGCCATGTGCCGAGCAGAGCGATGCTCGAGCCGATCCGAGCATCGGCCGAGCACGCTCGCTCAACACTAGTGACCATGTGATGGGTACATGTGACCTACCGCAGAAGCACTGTAAGTAAAAAGTATGTGACGTGCCAGAACTGTCACCAGTCCATAGACAGAAAAGGCATGATAGTCATAGCACGTCACATGGACCTTAAGGGGTTAATTGGGGTGAGCGGATTTGGGAGGAGAGAAGGTGAACAAGTGTGCAAGTGGAGAGTGGGTGGGGTTACAAAGGAACTCACCCAGCCAAAGAATCACCTCACTCCTTGAAGACCTGGATATTAAAGGGATAGTAACACTTCGTTTTAACTTTATTTTATTTTGTAGGCATCAAAAAAACATGAAGAATGATATAAGTCTTATCTCTCAAACCTTTATGGTTTATGAGATATTCACAAGCAAAGTTCCCCTCCCCGCCCCTTTTTCCTAGTGTAAGCCATCTCTTCTCAGATGTGAATCTGGTTGTATGACCAGATAGATAACAGAAGGGGACAATTTTCTTTGTATGAAAACAATGAAAGCCCTTCCCCCCTTGACAAGTTTTTCAGCTTTTTCCCTTATCTTAATTGAAGATTGTCCCTCTCTGCAGTCTACCTGGGCACCTTCCTTCTGATCTGGTTGAACAGGGGGGGGATACTTTGTTTGTGAATATCTCTTAAACCATAAAGGTCTGAGAGATAAGACTTATATCATTCTTCATGTTTTTTTAATGCCTACAAAATAAAATAAAGTTAAAACGAAGTATTACTATCCCTTTAACTATGAAAACCTGAGTCTCCAGGGCCGATTTAGAGAGTTCCAGGATATGACCATGTGCTCAAGGTGAGAAAGAGGGAGTCTCTTTTTGTAAATAAAGACTGGAAATATGAATATGACTTGAACAAGTAACATTTGTCTCTTAAACCCTTGTTGAGCCTTTATAGGTTCTCTTGGGCTGTCTTACAAAGCATTTACAATGTATCTAGTATTCAATGGGTTAAAAATGGGTAAAGTGTACCATACATTAAGATGTGCACAAAAGATTATCCCCTTGGATGCTTGAGATGCTGTTTTGCAGTCATAGATTGCAGTCTATTATAGGCTACGTTTATTTTCAAAGCCTGGAGACAGTGGCTGGTGCAGGACTATCTGTCGTGGGATTTGCAGTCCCATCAATATTATTTTAACCTTCAAATGTACTCTGAGCGTAGATTAATACAACAACAGTTTTCTCTCTTTTCTTGATAGTTGTTCAGGCTGATTTTGGAAACAAGCTGTAGTTGGAACCACAGTTGGTATGGATGTCTTCCCACTCTGTCAGTCACTTCTGGTTCTATTGTCTTCTGGGAACCGAAAAGGGACTTCACAATTGGTGGTAGCAGTGCAGATATATATGTGAAGGACATTCTCATAAATCTGAAAGTTGTTACAAGGGATTCCAAACATGTCACAAGCAGTATATAGGCTCAGATTAACTTAAATGAGTAGGGATGCTTTATACAGCAATCAGGAAGATCTATTTTTTGAAGTATATCTGCAGGTATCTGTATATAGTGATCTTTATTGACTCTTGCCTCTAGGTCAGACCTCCTCACAACAAACAACAGGCTTCTATAGACCTGAATGGATCAGAAACTATAATCAGAAACTATAATCAGTTTCTATCAAGTCCTAAATAGAACCCATTAGTAGTTGACTACAGGGTAGATCAAATGCTCAAAAATAACAAAATAAATGTACCTGACTTTCATTAAATGTACACTTACCTAGGTAATTCATGTTAAACAAAATTATAGTATAGTTTCTCCTTTATTAGGAGAATTAATCAGAAGATACTGCATCCCATTTATAACAAAGTTATCTTTAAAACCTTACCTGTTTACAGCCCTTGAGGACATGGTTGGACCCAAGGTATACAGCAATTAAGGGACTTCCATCAGCTCATGCAGTTTTGAGTGGTATAATCTAGGGTGTGGTAAAGGAGTGAAAAAACTTCTCCAGTGAAATACATTCTTCAATTTGTTTCTTATTCTATGGAGCCAATGCATTAACATCCGTAGAACTTGAGACATCTTAGTGCATTGGCTCCACAGAATAACACAGGAACTGCAGCATGTGTCACAATGGAGAAGGTCTCACCTGTAATATCGTCTCATTATTACACCGTAGTGCAAGACCCTCAAATATACTTGTGTATTTTCCCATTATGGTGCTCAGAAACAGTGGCATAACAATAGGGGTCGCAGCGGTCGCACCTGCGACCGGGCCTGTCACTCCAGGGGCCCGGCCACCGCCTGCGACCCCCTAGCCCACAGCAGTCACTGACCTGATCTCCCACTCGGCGCGCCGCTGTAGTACTACAGAGCGCTGGGAGATGACATCATCTCCCAGCCTCTGCATTACTACAGCGGCGCGCGGGAGCTCCGGTTATAGAGATCTGTGCCGAAGGAGGCACAGATCTGTAAGGACACTCCGCTAAACCACCAGGGACTGGAGGTAGGGGAAATGTGAAGATGGGGGCATTGTGGAGATGAAGGGGACATTGTGGAAGGGGGCATTGTGGAGATGAAGGGGGGAATTGTCGAAGGGGCAATGTGGAGATGAAGGGGGGCATTGTGGAAGGGGCATTGTGGAGATGAAGGGGGCATTGTGGAAGGGGCATTGTGGAGATGAGATGAAGGGGGCATTGTGGAGATGAGATGAAGGGGGCATTGTGGAAGGGGCATTGTGGAGATGAAGGGGGCATTGTGGAAGGGGCATTGTGGAGATGAAGGGGGCATTGTGGAAGGGGCATTGTGGAGATGAGATGAAGGGGGCATTGTGGAGATGAGATGAAGGGGGCATTGTGGAAGGGGCATTGTGGAGATGAAGGGGGCATTGTGGAAGGGGCATTGTGGAGATGAAGGGGGAAATGTGGAGATGAAGGGGCATTGTGGAAGGGGCAATGTGGATGAGGGGGCCAATGTGGGCGGGGGGGCCCCATGGCAATTCTTGCACCAGGGCCCGGTGGCTTCTAGTTACGCCTCTGCTCAGAAACATCTCTTCACATGTGAAATCATGGATCCGGAGGGCCACATTTAGGCAGTACATTTGGTGGCAAGTCACTAACTATTTCAAAGTGAATAATACATAACTCTTCAGAGGCTATGAACCTCTGTGACAGCAGAGTTAGGCAGTCAGTATGTAATGCTATTGTAACGGTTTTTAGGACTCTCAGACCAGTAAGTGAAAATAAAACACACTTTATTTTTAAAGTAAAATAATGCACAGGTTCGCCCTCTAGTGGCGGTAGGTAATACACAGATAGGTTAAACTGAGGTATTACAATAGTAATAGCACAATAGATATACATGCAAGACAGCAAGCAATAGGGTGATATGAACCCCCAAGGGGTTAATGACTAGATAACAGTCCGTCTCAGATGTGGAGGTTTGAAACGCCCTGGATGTTAAAAGGCTGTGCTGGATAGACAAAGTTCATCAAGTACTGAAGACCGAACTGCCTCGCCAAGGTGTTTGGATATTAAGCAGAATAGGAATCAACTTAGCCCCCACGGGCGTAGTTACTGGAACTGCTTTGGTTTGTGCAAGTGCAAATAGCCCCCACGGGTGTAACGGGAACCGAACGGCAATGCAAGAGCTAACAGCCTCCTCAGACTTTGCTGAATGCTGGAATATGAATGCAAGAGCCACTAGCCCCCTCGGGCGTAGTACCGGATAAGCTAACACTGAAGCCTTACTGCCACCACTCTGTATTACGGATATCGCCGGTAATCGACACGGAGAGCCTTAGGCGCCCAAACGGCCCAAACAATGTGACTACTCTGCAATGGAGGACTAGAGTTGCCGACGGTGAGCAGCCATCTCAGCAGCAGTATCACGGGTATCGAGGCTCGTACTTGAGGTAGAGAGAGTGAAATCGAGGCAGCACTGCAAGAGTTAAAAAGTACGTTTACTCGAGGCTTCAGCGCTACTGGAAGGCTCTGCAATGAGAGGAAGGCACACAGACTCAAACACAGCTCTGCACGGGTAGCGAGGCACAGCACTAATTGTGGGTAACACCAGGCAAGGCAGTCACACTGAAGCGGGCAACAGAGACTGATAATGTCGTGGCGGCGACAACTGGAACGCAGGTCACTGGAACAAGCTGGAAGTCGATCTTCGGAACAGGAAGTCAGCCGGGCCGGGTCGGAGCACGTAGGAGGTAGTCATACAAGCCGGGTCATACACAAGCAGGAACGTCAGCCTAGCCGGGTCAGGATCCAAGGGTGGCACGCAGACGAGCCGGGTCATACACAAGCAGGAACACTGGAGAATAGTCAGGACAAGCCGAATCGGTACACAGGAACTCAGAATACAGGAACACAGCAACAGCACTACTGGCTCAGGAACACCACGAAAGGGCATCTGACAGATTTGATAGCCAGGTATAAAATGGTCATCAGGAGGCGGGTCAAACCCATTCAGCAAATCAGTGTCAGCCACAACTGAGAGTGACAGGAATCACAGGCACTGTGATAGCTATCTTTGTCCTCTGCACGTTTAGTTAATCAAAAAGAGACAAGTGTAAATAGCTCATAGTGTAGCAGTTAATAAAATACGACCAAATAATGTACAGATTAATGATGGCACACTCACAAACAGAGAGGCAAGCACAGGCCTTTTGATATCAGAACTCCCACTCAGGCACAACAGGACTCGTCCAGTACATCTCTACTTTCAACTTCTGGAAAAAGCTTTGTGTATCCTCTTGCAGCTTCTTGGTATCCTGAAGGAGTGTCCACCTTATTCCTGTCAACAACCTTCAAAAAGTCCTCCATTCTGGCACTTCTGCATGCAGTGTCTCCTAAAGTGCATGAATCATCATCTGTACATCTTATACAATAGGAATCATAAGTTTTAATGGACAGACTTAAAGGGATAGTAATACTTAAATTTAACTATAATGCATCTTGTAGCCCTTAAAAAACCAAATTAAATGCCCCCAGCGCCATCTCTCAAACGTTTATGGTTTGAGAGATATCTGCTTTCAAAGTTCCCCCTCTCCTGACCTCAGCGCTTTAGCTGACTGCAGGGGGATCCAGTCCCGGGATCAGCATTGGCTCTTCAGCAGAGCCAAGATTGCATTATAGAAAAAGAAATCCTTCACTGGAACAGTCTTTTATGTGTGCTTGGTTTGCAAGCACACGTAGAAGACAGATTCAATGAAGGATTTCTTCAATAACGTGATCTCCGCTCTGCTGAAGAGCCTCCGCTTGTTCAGGGACAGGATTTTCCTGTAGTCAGCCAGAGCGCTGACGTCAGGGGAGGGGGAACATTGAAAGCGGGTATGTCTCAAACCATAGAGTCTTGAGAGATGGCGCTGGGGGCATTTAATTTAATTTTGTAAGGGCAACAAGATGCATTATAGTTAAATTTAAGTATTACTATCCCTTTAACCTGAAGTCATACATGTTTTCCTCAGGGACCTTAGCATCAAACTTGCCAACTGGACTGAATAGCTTGTTTTCTGACATCACACCTGGACAGAGGCACTAAATATTTACAAATTAAAGAGATACTGTAAACTAATTAAAAGAAGCATGACCTCATTTACGCAGATATTAAATACTCTAAATGTAGAGCACACCAATGCATCACAATAAAGATAAGTTATAAAAAAAAGTATTGAAAATCTTAATACTACAGTAATAATAACTTACATTAATAACAATTAAAATGTAAAATAAATGATTATAAACAAAAAAAAATAGTTATTACTCCTTACATAAAATAGAACCATCCAGAACCTCACTAAATCCATAATTAGACAGGGTTTCCTTCTGAAAAATCTAAAGTCATGCAGACATAACTTTTGGCACCTGTCTCATGCTGACATATCTGGAAGAAAGCTCCAGCCCTAAAACTCTAATGCTGCTTAGCTTAGTAGTATTTCACAAAAACAGCAGCTCCAATTACTCTTTATAGTATTTGGGTCATGAAAAGTGTTATTTGAATACCGTCAGAGTTGTAGTTCAAGAGTAATTGAATGATAAAGTATCCCCCTCCCGCTCCTTTTTCTGATGTAACACTGCTCTCCTCAGAGCAGCAAGACTGTTTGGATGGATCGCAGAGAGGGACAATCTTCAGTGAGAATAGGGAAAAACCTGACAAGCCTGTCAAGGGGAGCAGGGTTTTCCTTATGATGACAGTAAGAAGATTGTCCCTTGCAGTGACCTGTCCGATTCCAGGACCAGATTCCACATCTGAGAGGAGGCGGCTTACACTAGGTAAAAGGGGCAGAAGGAGGGATACTTTATCATTCAATTACACTTTAACTACAGCTCTGACAGTATTGAAATAACACTCTCCATGGCCCAAATACTATGAAGATTAATTGGAGCTGTGTATATTGTGTAACAATCCCTTTAAAGAGATAGTAATACTTCGTTTTATCTTTATTTTATTTTGTAGGAATTAAAAAAACATGAAGAACGATATGTCTTATTTCTCAAACCTTTATGGTTTGAGAGATATTCACAAGCAAAGTTCCCCTCCCCACCCCTTTTACCTAGTGTAAGCCATCTCTTCTCAGATGTGGAATCTGGTTGTAAGACCAGACAGATAACAGCAGGGGACACTCTTCTTTGTATGAAAACAATGAAAGCCCCGCCCCCCTTGACAAGTTTTTCAGCTTTTTCCCTTATCTTAACTGAAGATTGTCCCTCTCTGCAGTCTACCTGGGCACCTCCCTTCTGATCTGGTTGAACAGGGAAGGGATACTTTGCTTGTGAATATCTCTTAAACCATAAAGGTTTGAGAGATAAGACTTATATCGTTCTTCATGTTTTTTTAATGCCTACAAAATAAAATAAAGTTAAAACGACATATTACTATCCCTTTAAATTGAGAAGAGAAAACAGACAAAGGTCTTTGTTTGTACTGAGCTTGTAAGCCAGCCAGTTGAGCTGAGGAAGCTACCTGGAGCTGCAAAACACTATCTAACCTTGTGATTTGGCTTTTTATATTTGTTTTTATAATTTTATGAATCACTGAAGATTCTCAAATACACGTTTATGGACAAGATTTGAGCAGCACCCATTTCTTTGAATCTGATTGGCATTTCCATTGGAGACACCTGAACAGGGACAGGGTAATTCTCCCTGAATGCATTCATTTCTGGCTTTTAGCATATGTTATTAGCCAGCCATTCTGTTTGTGAGCATTATTTTCATTTCTTTAATATTCACTTACCTGGTTAATAGGCACTATTGGGGCACCCTTTTGTCTGTTTTCTCTTTTATGCTTCCATTCGCTATGTTGGATGTTTTGGAGGAGTAGCCCATCCGTTCTGGAGATCTCTGATTGGATACATACTACACACACTGTTGTTGGGACAGTAATAAATCCCTCCAGCATTTCATTCAGTGTACACATATCTGTTTCATTGAACAATACAATTGTGAGTATATCACCTACGGTGAAGGAGAGTGGTGATACCGGTTGTTAACATTATTACACCAGGAGCTCCTCCTTTTGTGTTTTTCTACACTTTTAAAATGAGAAGGCACATTATGTTTGTCACATTTAGCCAGAATGCCTCTTCAGTGCTCATTGACCCTGTCTTTAAACTGGTGGGTAGTCCTCCCAACATAATAGTTACATAGTTACAACATCACATAAGCTACATATTGCGTCTTGCAATTTTTGAAAGTGTTAATGGCATATGTATGATGAATCATCCTGCAAACAAATGTTTTCTCTCTATTGATCATATAGTTACAAGTTATATGTGATGTAGCATTACATGTATAGTTGCTATCTATACCACCTAGTCTCTTGCAGTTATCAGTCTTAGGCCTACCTGACACTACATTTATTACACTACCTCTCATAAAAGAAATCATAGAGGAAAGAGGAAGAATCTCCCTAGCTATGGATTAGAACATAACATGCACCATGTACATTCTCTGTGTATACTGATCCATGATTCCTTTTAGCGCCAGAGGGGGGGTATGCAAAGCATTGCAAACCAATGAGTTGCATACCACTCTGGCACTGAAAGGGCTAAAGGCCAGAAGCAACACTCAGCAGCGTGTGTATGGAATGCTCATAGACTTAATAATGAGATTTTCTTTACTAGACATGATATTTTTTTGTTTTGTAAATTAATTCCCATTACATTGTATGCCTGTGATAACTCTGCTGGGTTTGTTCTGAAAGTAACAGAAAGAAACTCAGGCACAGAGCTCCATTTTCCTTCTATGCTGAAACAAGGAACAAAATGCTCATGTTGTTTTGTAGGGTAGAAGAGCACAGAAAATGTACTGCACCTGCTAAAAGGTCTATTTCGAAGGTATGAGTAAAGCAGGCATAAGACATCTATCATTCTGCTAATTATGAATGATTCTGTATTTCTCTGAGGTGAGTACAGCAGGCTAATGGCTGCACAGAGGTGACTGCAGCCATTTCTGTAAGAGATAGGCATATTTGCTTTTCTGGTTCTGCAATCAAGATCAAAACTAAAACATTTCAAAGGGAGGGGCTTCAGTGGTGAACTTAGTTCCTTTTTGTACAATGAAAGGAACACTAACATTAAAAATGAAATTGGTATATATAATTTTAACCCTTTGAGTTCCAGATGGGTAAATAACTTATGTGTTGAGCACCATTCTGGCACCCAAAGGGTTAAATATCACATTTCCAGCTGTAGCTGCAAAAATTAGTTATTTTATGTTAGATCCCTAAAACTGTCCTACACAGATCCCATTTAATTATATATGTACATTTCATAATGAGAACTATGAGCTAATTCAGTTAATTCATTGAGATTACCCAACATGAAAAAAAGTCCAGGTCACTTTTCTCCTTGGCAGTCACATCACAGAGCTTCCAGCAGACCACAGTAATGTGTATAGCAACACCAGCAGAAAATCTCATACAACATATGTAAAATTGCAATTCTATGGAATAACTTACTTTACCAACACAAAAAAACTACATGACTTACATGACTTCATATAAATAAGCAATATTAACATGTTGGAAAGCTTATAACCTACTGACCTTTAATAACAAGTCTGCAGAATATGTGGTTAACATTCAAATTAAAAAAGGGACAAAAAACAAGAACAGAAGGATCCATGGCCAAGGAGCCCAAAACAGATACTGTTCCTGGAAATCTGGGAGAGTTGGTAGGTACGCGTTACCTTTTCTCAGCCCATTTACAAACAATACACTACTTTCACTTCCCAGACAACTTTCAAGATTGTTACGCAAATTGGAGCCAGGGAGCCCTGGGAAAATCAAGAGTGGCTTCCCCCATAAAGTATATGTAAGGCTAGATTTTAGGTCTCAGAACACAAACGGTCATTTTACAGATGCAAGTATGTAGTACGGGGTATTTAAAAGGGAAATGTCATGTTAAAAGGAAAAATTATATGTTGCACTGTATGGTCAGGGCCGGATTTACCATTAAGCAAAGTAGGCACCAGCCGACAGGCGCACGCCAACGAGGGGCGCCTACCATTTGTATTATTTTTTTTTTTTAAGATTCCTTAAAAAAAAAAAAAAAAAAACCTAGCCTCCTCGCTGGCTGCGCTGGCGGCACCCACTCACATTGCCTGCCCCCCCAGTCTTGTACCTGATGGAGCTCCCTCGTCGCCTCTTTAGGAATGCAGAGCGCTGGGAGATGACATCATCTCCCAGCGCTCTGCATTCCTGAATAGGAGACCACGCGGGAGCTCCATCAGGTACAAGACTGTGCCAAAGGAGGCACATACAGATCTCCTACCAGGGAGGTAGGAAACGGACAACAGTGGGAGGCAATGTGAGGGCAATGTGGAGCTAATGGGGGGCAAGTTGGAGCCAATGGGAGGCAAGTTGGAGCTGATGGAAGGCAATGTGGAGCTAATGGGGGGCAAGTTGGAGCTGATGGGGTGGGGGGCAATGTGAGGGCAATGTGGAGCTGATGGGGGGTATTGTGAGGGCAATGTGGAGCTGATGGGGGCAATATGGAGCTGATGGGGGGCATTGTGAGGGCAATGTGGAGCTGATGGGGCAATATGGAGCTGATGGGGGGCATTGTGAGGGCAATATGGAGCTGACGGGGGGCACTGTGAGGGCAATGTGGAGCTGATGGGGCAATATGGAGCTGATGGGGGGCATTGTGAGGGCAATGTGGAGCTGATGGGGCAATATGGAGCTGATGGGGGGCATTGTGAGGGCAATATGGAGCTGATGGGGGGCAATGTGAGGGCAATGTGGTGATGATGGGGGCAATGTGAGGGCAATATGGAGATGATGGGGGGGCAAAGTGGAGATTAGGAGCATTGTGGAGGTATCCAGTGCAGATGGCCCACGGGAAGGGTGGGGGCGCGCTTCAAATTTCTGTGCCTACAGGCTCCTGAGATGTAAATCTAGCCCTGTGTATGGTTTATGGATTTTGGCAAGTCTACAGCTATTTTTTTATTTGTTGTAGTTCTGAAGTTATTGCTTATGTAACGTAACGTGTATCATAACCCAGCAGCATTTCACTGTCTGGAAATGCATACATAGTTTTAAAGGACCCAAGGCAGGGCTTTCAAGGGATGGGCGAAAATTTTCGCCTCAAACTGAAATTGGCGAATAATGACACTTTTTTCATGTAGCTTATTCCACTGAAATCAATAGGAACATTGAATTTATATACAACACATAACAAATATTATTTTATTTTCAAAAGGCATAGTGTAAAAGGGGCATGAGGGTGCCTCTGTTGGTGGGGTGTGGGGAAATAATCAGTTGAACAGGGAGGTTTTTTTGGGGGGTATATTTACTGGGATTGGGAGGCAATTAATACAAAATAAATCCTAAATACAAATAAACCCCCCATAAGCCATGGTATAAAAGGGGTCTGAGGAGGGTGCCTGTGTTGATGGGTAGAGTCTAGGGAATGAATCAGTTGAACAGGAAATTTGATTTGGGGGGGTTGTTGACTAGTATTGGGGGGATAGTCAATTAAAAAAATAAATAAATAAAATTAGAAACTTTGTATGTAAAGTGATAGAGACAGGAACCCCCTGACATATGCTGCCACTGAGGAGGACTGAGACTTGACTTTACAGAGTATTTTGAAGAGGATCATTTGTTAGATTTGTTGTTAGAGGCCCAAGCCCTGAGGTAACAATTGATTTGTAGGACTTAGACATATTAGAGTCACAAGCCCTGAAGAAAAATTGATCTGTAGTAGACTTGTGCATGGCAAAAATTTTCGGTAAAATTCGATTTTGAACATTTTTTTTTTGCCATTCGAAGGATCCGAATTTTGGACCGGACCTGTTAGACTCAGACGAAATTAGGCAATAGTCCGAATTATTTGGCTGAATTAAAAAAAAAAGTGAAATATTCAATAAAAAATTAAAATTAAACAAATAAAAATAAACAAATACATTAAACTAAATTAATAATAATATTAAATCGCTAATGAGACAGGAAGGGGTATTTTATAAACCCCTACACACTTATATATGTAAATGTCACATCAAATTAAAGCCCTTTCTGCCCTTTAAAAAATGGTATCTAATATGTGTTTATGCAATAAATAAGAAAGATAGGAATTATGGTTGAACACATACATAGCAAAATGCCAAAATTGCTTGTGTCCTTATGTGGTTAATATCTGCACTTTGCAGGAACTGTAAAGCGCCTGTTTTACCAGATCTATTTTTAGCAGCATGTAGCAACATTGTAATAGTTTCAGGCAGGAAAGCGCTGTGCTGTCTATTTTTAGTAGCATGAAGCAACATTGTAATAGTTTCAGGAGGGAAACCGCCATCCGAATTTCCGAAATTTACACAGAAATTTCAGACTAGGTCTGTTTCGGATTCTGATTTTTTTTTGTGAGCGGACCTTGTTTTTCGGAAGGTCAGAATGATGCCGAATACACCTTATTCGTCCGAATTCAGAAATGAGCTGAACCGAATCGCATAAATCTAATCTGTAGGACTTAAGCTTGTTTGGCACAAGCTCTAAGGAAACATTGATTTGTAGGACATAGGCTTGTTAGAAACAAACCCCCCAAAATTGTTTATTTTTTTGTAGGACTATGTTTTTTTTTAAAAGCGCAAGCCCTGAGAGAAAAAAATGCCGTACTGTCCTAGTGCCAACAGGTGATGCCCTGTAGGCCAGTGGCCACTGGCCATTGTCAAATGCCCTGATGCAGATGCAGAATTTGCGACTGCTGTTCTTGCTATTGCTGCTGAATTGTTTAAGCAGCAGGATGATGTAATGGTTTTCAGTACACTCAGAGGCAGGATGTTTGGTAAAACACAGTTTTATTGAAACCAGACAGAATAAAGTAACCCTCGCGGGTCCAGCATATAGATAACACGTAATACTGACACAGGACAGGTTACAGAGGAAACATTAACCCACACAGGTCCAGTACAAATATCTGAGAGCAAAATATATATTACTGACACAGGTCAGGTTACAGTTCGTGTGAATCAGCGAGATAACGATAGGAAGATGCTATTAGGCCGGGAGCCTGGTAGGCCCTAATAGCGGAAGGCCCAAGGAACACTCTCTACGCAGAGTGTGCTACAATAACGACTTAGCCACAACGGGTGAGCGAGGCCCTGAATGGGTAACGGAGTACCGGATAACACTGGGTGACTGCAACCGGAGGTGCAGTGTAACGCCAAACCGAAACAGCAGTAACTGCGACCCAAGGATAACGACACCAGACCGCAAGGGTAATGAACACTCAGGCGTGATGTCAACTGCCAGGTAGTAGAGACAAACTGAGGCGCCCAGGAGACTAACCTTAGTAGGGGAGCAGTGACAAGCCAAGTGTACAGTGTGCAACTGGGAATAGCTCCTACCCTGGAGTATGGAGATACAAGGCACATGTCACGGTTACCCAGAGAAGTTCAGGAGTCAGTACGGTTTAGGTAATGCAGTTTTTTCACAAATGACATACAGCGGGTATATACAATATATACAATAAGAATAAGCACATGGTAATAGCCAGCAAGCCTGCTATCAGAAATAATAAGTTGCAAAGCTAAACCACTGTGCTGGAGACTAGGCCTTAGCCACTGGAAGTCTCAGCTGGAACCAGGAACATGAACAGGAACCCAGGATCTTGATCCGAAGAGGAATAGGGTTTGACGCAGCCAGCAGTCAGATATGCGAGTCTACCAGAGTCCCAGGCCCGCACTATATTGGGTGTCTGATCACCACGGGAAAAGACGAAAGAATAGTTAGACAGAGCCACCAGTCAGCGCCAGAGGGGGTAGTCAGACAAGCCGGATCATACACAGATCAGGTAGTCATCCAGAGCCACAAGTCTGCACCACACTGGATGTCCACTATTAAGGGTTAGGCAAAAGAATAGTCAGACAAAGCCACAGGTCAGCACAAGAATGGATGGAAGACTAGCCAGGTCATACACGGAGTCCAATGCAACAGATCTGCTTTGAACAACAACGCAAGGGCATCTGAGTCAGGCCTCAGTCTGCCCTTTAAACCCCTCCACAGGAAGTAGGAGGAGCAGCTCAGAGGGAGGAAGTAGGAAGTTGGTAGGCGGAGACTACAGTAAGCAAACAGATAAAACAGAGGCCTGCAGCATGCTAGAAGCCTCGTGCCTGAAAGTGATGCTGAAGTCAAGGTAAGCTGTAACAGCACAATAGCGATATTGGGTCACAGTAGCTGAACGACTAGAGCAGCAATCGAGGCAACCAAAAGGGACTATACAAGACCTGGACAGAGCACCGGAAAGATCCCCCAACCGGATAACCGGACAGAGTAGTCAACTGGGCCTTGAGTGATACACAGGGCAGGAGTCTCAGCCAATCCAAGTCGATACCCAGAGCAGGAATGTCCTCCAAACCGGGTCGGTACACTGAGCAGGAACGTCAGCCAATCCGGGTCGATACACAGAGCAGGAACGTCAGCCAGGCCGGGTCGGTACACAAAGCAGAAACGTCAGCCAATCTGGGTCGATACACAGAGAAGGAACATCAGCCAGGCCGGGTCGGTACACAGAGCAGGAACGTAATCAGGCAGAGTAGTCAGGCAGTCCGGGTCATACACAGGATTCATACGATATACACAGCAAGCACTAAGCAACGGGAACACCACGAAAGGGCCCTGCAGAAGTGACAGGGCTCAGTACTTAAAGGCTAACACTGGGTGGAACAACATCTCATTAGCGAATAAAAAGGTATCAGGAAATAATACTGTCAAAATGTCGCCAGCAATACACGGGCACCATGATAGATGATTAGGCAGCTGAAAGGGAATGGGATCAACAACAGCAGTAACATGGTTGATAGATGATGAAGGTTCAACTTGCCACTACTAGCTCCAGTGATGCGCCTGAGGCAGTAGCAGCACAATAAGTAGCCCCCAGTATATGTGGAAAAAAGTTGGGCAATAATTCTTCTCTACCTGCCCCTTTCAAAATCATGGGTGTGTTGTTATTATAATATACATTTTTCCCTTGAGAGCAGGAACTGTGCCTCTCATCAGCAACTGCAATGAGCGTAGTGGGGGCATAACTGCATCCAAACACCATGACGCCAGAAATCAAGTACTGCCGCTGTCACTATACCCCTTGTCCAGACCCCGTTAAGGACACATGTTAACTTGCTGACAGTTTAATTGCAATGATGAACCCTTCCTGCCACCAGCTTAGCATATTTCGTGGGATGGAATCTCCTCAGATGCCACTTGATGCCCTGCTTGCGATTCTCCTCCACCACAATGCCAAAATGTGCAATGGGTGGAGATGAAGTGCCATATCCTAAAATCAACAGAGTGGCTATCATTTGGCGAGGGAGGCAACGATGAACAAGGTGGATTGGCAGAAGATGTAGTTACCCTAGAGAAAGAAGGTGATGGCAAGCTAGTTATTTCGCTCGTCATGGAACTTCCAGTCTCTGCCTGGATTTCTCTATTCTTCCTCCTCTTTGATCTCCACCTTGCCTCTTGTTGTCTTTCTGGAGAGTCAGGAGGTACAGCAACAGCGGTGCTTGATTTCTATGGTAGGGTTTGTCTTTAACATGTTTGACATAAATGTCATGGTGTCTGTTTTTCATGTGTGTTATCAGGGCAGTTGTGCCAAAGCTTGTTCCCTCATTTCCCCTTCTAACTGACTTGTTACAAATTGTGCACAGTGCTGCTGGTGATGACTGAAGAGAAAATTAGTCCCATACCCACAACTTCAGGGGATAGGAAACAGGTAGAGAAGAATGGCTTCTTTCTTCTTGTCCTCCACATTCCCCTTCACAGTCTGTGGCAGTGGATAATGTAGCTGCTGCTACTGCCTCAGAATCAGCATTGCAACTAGGACCAGGACCCAGTGTATTTCTGCCACTGGCAAGTGGAACCTGTCCTAGTCCTGCATCATTTGTTGACCCCATTCCCACTGTGCCCACAGTGGTCTGTGGCACACTAGCTTGCTCCTCAGCATCCTGCTGCCCTTGCAACTCAGCAGCAGAAGGAATTAGAGCAGTTGCAATTTCCGCAAATTCCAAAAGCTCATTGATAGTGGTGGTGGTGATGCCCATCCTCATCCCTGTCTCCCATTCCTTCTCAGTTTCTGCTAAAAAGGCCATCAATGTCTCTTCCACCCCAACTTCTCCACCAACATCATCACCACCACCACCCCTAGTCTCAAAGTGTTGCTGCTGCTGCACTATTACAGGCATCTCACTGCTGCTTGGTGGAGATGACGAGCAATGTAACAGAGGGTCCCCCCTTGGTGACGCGAAGAAGGCAGACTGGCAGCAGTAACAACAGGAGCAGGCAGCTGATCTGTGCTCCTGGTGTTGGTGGTGGTATTCTTATTTCTGCGCCTGCTTTCCTCCAGCAGTTCTGGCCTCTTCAGAATCATGTTCTAATTGGACATTGTAGTGAAGGGAAGGGGGCTCCCAGGGCCAGAGGAACGGTGTCGTCTTCCTTGACCTCTAGTCCGGATGTTCTCAAAAGCTTCCCCTACCACTCCCGTAACACTAGTTCCACAGGCTGCTTCACCATTACTGTTACTACTACTACTACTAACACTAAATTACCCCCTCCTTCACTCCTAATGCTAACAAGATGCTGGACCTTAGTAGTAGTAGTAGTAGTAGTAGTACTAGCACTGGCGGCACTGCTTGGGGATGGCAAGTGTGACTTAGGTTCCCTTGCTGTCACACTTGGCATCATCTTCTTCCACCCCTCCTGAGTATTACAAGACACACTAGCAGTAGGTTCAGCACTGGTGGCAGCAGGTTCAGCACTGGAAGCAAGCACAGCACTGGTGGCAACAGGAGCAGCATGTCTGCCTGCAGGCACGGTATTGGTGGAAGTATGTTCAGCACTGGCAACAGGCAAAGCACTGGTGGCAGCAGGGGCAGCACATCTGATAGCAGGCACAGCACTAGTGGCAGCAGGGGCAGCATGTCTGGCAGCAGGTACAACAATAGTGGCAGCAGGGCCAGCACATCTGGCAGCAGGCGCAGGAAGCTGACATGTCCTGCTCTCACCAGTACTACCCGTTTCTCCCTCCCTTCCAATTAAATTCCCCGAGATCCCTAGTGGTGATTTAGGGGGATTGTCACTGGACAGCATTGGTTCAGTTCTGCTCACTTCCTCCTCAGACTTGTTGGACACATAAGGGTCCTTCCAGTTCCTCGTTTTATTAGTTTTAAACCTGCTCATAGTGATAGCAGTCACTATGAGCCTCTCATGCCTCAATTTTTCCAAAATATTGCAGCAGAACAGCACAGCGCTTCTACCTTGCTTTGTAGCTGCTTCTATTGTGTTTCACTTTGCAAATACCTAAGGTTTGTATAGCGAAAAGGCAAAAACCACATCAATCAATGGGCGGAAACTTTCTAACCATTGAAAAAATAGCGAAGAATTTTGGCCAATGGATGAAAAATGTGAAGATTTTAATCGCTGGTTTTAAAGTGGATTTTCCCATGAAAACGTGGACAACAATATGGTTTTCGCAGAATTCCTTGTGGGAACATGGCGAGAGCTTTCGCCCACCCCTAGGCCTTTGCTCTATGGCTAAGCTCATTCAAAGAGATAACAACTGTCTGTTGTAAGGAGGTGGGAACTAAAATGGGCCGATCCCGATAACTCCCAGATATGATGCTTAGGCACGCTCTATATCTATGGTGAGCATTCACTGTGGAATGCTGCACTAATGTTTTAGTAGTTCCAAGCCCTGTCCTAAGGGACTCCTAACTGTCCATGTCTTTAGACAGAGACGGATTATCCATTATGGTAACCTAGGCAGCTGCCTAAGGCCCATGACAATATAAGGGGCCCTGGCTCTAAGTGATGGGCCACAGACAAATTACAGTCACAATGCCAGTAGCTGCTAGCAGCACTCTTGTGTCAAAAGCACTGGATCAAGAGAGGTGGAGCCCCTATGGAGCCTTATCCTTCCCTGCCTTTAGGCCTTCCCTGCTTGAGTACAGATATGTTTATCACGGTTTCAATAATTAACTTACCTGTGCTCAAGCGGGGAAATCCTGTTAGGGGTCCCTGAAAATAGGGTTGGGAACCACTATCTTAGAGCATAATATTTGTTTTTAAGAAATACACCTTTCATGGTAATACTGTCCATCAAAGAAACATGATGTCTGTGCTACTCTCAGCAGACCGGGGAAGAGATTTTTTGCACTTCTCACTTTTTTGGGAAGACACAGATAAAAATGAGGAGTACAAGAAAAATGTCTTCCCCAGCCTCACTCAAATTTATGGATTAACTTATCTATCTAAGATCTGCCAACACATACAAAGGTTTACATATAGTCCAGGGAACATCATGCTGTTTCATATATGAGTATATTCATATTAGTTTTCCTTTAACCCCGGGGTGGAAGCATCCTAGAAGCCTGAGAGCCAGGGCTATTAAATTTCATTACTGGCTCCTAAATTTTCACATAATTTTATATACACCTGCGTACAAACACCACTTTACTGGTTCCTAAAATTCCCAGCTGTTTCTGTTTACCTCTTGCTTCACAATGTGTTGCACAACCTCTGGTCTTTAACCCCTTCGCGTCCAGTGACAGTCCAGGACCATCACGGCTGTCTGGTACTTAAGGGCCAGTGACGGTCCTGGCACGTCACATGTGAATAATAGCAGGAACTGAAATTGATCGCTCCAAGACCAGTGATCAGTCACGTGGGACAGCATGTCAAACTTTCCTATGTGGTCCTTAAAGGACCACACACCACGATACTGCTGGTCCTTAAGGGGTTAAAAGATTAAGCATACATGCACTATGAAATGTTACTGTATATTTATTTAATGTATCCTTTAATCCTAACTCAGCTTTTCCAAACACAATTTAGATCAAGATGTTTCAGAGGAGATGGTGTTGTAAATTAGACCGATGTTACTGTAGCTGGCTGAATGACAAATCCCACTTGGCAAGCTTTGCTGGTTTAACACCTACAATATCCTCCATCTCAACAAAACAAACAACCAGGGTGTTACCGCTGATGGACTAGATTTATAAAACACGCCAATCAGGAGCTACTCTCTCTGTTATTCTTCAACATTCACTGGATTTCCCCTGGAAACTCTGATATTTACTGTTCAGAGCTGAGTTTCTGAGAACTGACCCTCTGACAAGGTCAGATATCTTCCAAAGCTCTAACTACTTCCTGCTTTGTTCCCCCTACTTCCCCACCCAACCCTCCTCTTTTTGTCCTACCTATTACTCTTAACATTTCTATGACTTGACATGCATTATTTGGATGCTCCAACTACAAAAGCACTATCTATTTCTTCATGGTACTGAACATAATTGTTCCCAGGTATGGTAGGCAACTTATGGCCGTCCTTCTGTTGTTGCGTTACAATTCCCATTACTCACTCCTACAGGAAGCCAATATCATTACCTATTGTGTTCAATCACAAATAATCCCTAAACAATAGCATAGATTACATAGCAGTTGATAACTGTTATGAACTGGCTTCATCTACCAGTGTCCAGTTGAAGTCTTCGGAGACATTTGTAGCTAAAACCCGTGATAACGTTACCAGTTGCAGTGGAATCTAGACCTTTATTAGAAAAAATCCTAGATAATGAAACAATCTACATATGTATATCATAATTCTAAAAATAAAAAAAGTGGTAAGTAGTAGGAATGACATATTTACAAATGTCACCAATGTGCATAACAGTTCCATCAATAAAAAAGTAGGAGGGTGACATTTTAACATCACACATGTAAACTAAAATAGAAAAAGTAAAAAAAAAAAAAAAAAAAAAGAAACAATGCTAGTGGGTTGATAGGTGATGTACATGTAGTCATGCATGAAAACTAGATTAAACTAGTACAACATAGCTTGTGGAGGCTCAAAAGAATGCTTACAGTCCACCAGAAGGAGGTATGTCTGCAGATGTAGTAATATATGAATGGATGCCTACAAATATGCTTAACCCCTTAAAGAGATAGTAATTCTTACTAATTACTAACCCCAGTATTGAAGTCATATTAAAAAGAAATGTATTGCCTCCAGTGTCATCTCTCAAACCTTTATGATTTGAGAGATGATCGCTCCTAAAGTTGCCCTCTCCCTCCCCTTTCCCTGAAGTCAGTGTTCTAGCTGACTGCAGGGAAGCCAGTCATACGATCGTCAGGCAGCTCTGCAGCAGAGCCAAGATCACGTTAATAAAAAAGAATTCTTTCACTGAAATGGTCTTCTATGTGTGCTTGGTTTGCAAGCACACATAGAAGACCGTTTTAGTGAAAGATTTTTTTTTTAATTAACGAGATCTTGGCTCTGCTGCAGAGCCGCTTGATGATCGTAAGACCGGATTTCCCTTCAGTCAGCTACAACGCTGACTTCGGGGAAGGGGGAGGGAAGGTAAACTTTAGGAGCGATTATCTCTCAAACCATAAAGGTTTGAGAGATGACACTGGGGCAATACATTTCTTTTTCATATGATTTTAATAAGGATGAGTAATTATTAAGCATTATTATCCCTTTAACCCTTTGAGTGCCAGAAGGGTACGGAATGCATTGCAAAGTCTTGGAGCGGTCAATTTTACTCCCGGTTTTTACTTACAGCGCTCCAAGAGGAATGTAAAATGTATGTGATGTGCTATGACCATCACTGGTCCTTAACACAAAAAACGTGTGACGGTCATAGCATGGCACGAGGGCGTTAAGGGGTTAAAGTGGACCCCTCATCTAAGATCAGCGTAGTTAGGTTTTAAAATGATTAAAAACAGTCCATATATTATTATAGCCATTTGTTTTTGAAACACATCGTTTTTGAGAAACCGATCTTTATTTCTTGGTGGCACAGTCTATCACGTGTTAATTACTAGTTTCTCTTCTGGGTCAATATTACCGCACACTGGACTATGAATTAATCTAGGCAGAGCCCACACACTGTGGGCTTTTCTCATAGCATAGCAAGTGATTTTGACCTCAAACAAAAATAATTAGCATATTATATAGAAGAAAACATACAGTGAAGAAACATGGGTGATGAAAACATACAGATTACTTTTTAAAACTGGCTAATACACCGTATAGACAGATCAGAATTATCTGTAAAACAAATTAAACTTTTCTTTGGTCCACTATACGGTTAGAGAGTGATCCCAAAGGAAGTATTTGACAAGAAAGTGATTTGAATATATATATATATATATATATATATATATATATACTAGTTGAAGAGCCTGTTACATGAGCCACAGTGCCACTGCCAGCCGGTCGCGGGGCAGTTATGTACTCCTTCAAAGGGAGAGTGGAGCAAAAGTACTAATAGCAATGGGACACAGGAGGTAGGGCATTACAAATGAATGAATCTAAGTAAATACATGTTTAATAATAGTCTTTTAATAATAAAATGTTTAAAACACACACACACACACACACACACACATATATAGAGGCAAGGTATGTAGTCCATACCTTGCCTATTAACCCTTTGGGTACCAGAGGGGTAGAAAACATGCTAAGCAATGCTTTCCTACCTCTCTGGTACTCAAAGAGTTAAGTGTTGAATATCAGACAGATTTGTCCACTACATGGAAGTCCCTGAGGTGGATGTGGATGGAGTTAGTATGTCGCATATATGCAATATATGTGACATACTAAGGGGGGGATGTCGAAGGGGGGCATTGTGTAGTGCTTGGTGTACTAGTTTTCTTTATTGTAATCATTTGAATGCCACAGGGGTGAGCAGTGCACATCCCTATGGCATTTAAAGCTGTCCGTGGTGCTGAAAGCCATCTCTGTGTTCCCCTACTGGCTGTGTGGGGAAGCACAGAGAATGCTGTTCAGAACTGTCGACGTTGATTTTGGATTTTCTGACTGAACTTTCTACTATAGAGTGCTGTGATTGGCTGTGGTGCTAGGTATCATTTTTATTGTGTGTTTTTAGGTTAGATTTTATATGCGACGCAGGTTTAAGGTGAACGTGTATTTTGTTGGTCATCGCTCATTAGCCTTTCTGGGTAAGGAAAATTTGAATCTCATGTTACCCGGTCTTGGTTAACTCGTGAAGGCAGTTTTTTTCTTCATGTTGGTTTTAACGCCAACATTTGGATCGAGCCCTTAATCCTTATGGGAAACTCCATGCTTTTTCTGCTAGTATATTATTATCTTGTAATACCTTTTTATTGGACTAACAGAATTATGGATTGACAAGCTTTCAGGAGAACCTCCCTTTCTCAAGTCTAAAGCATTTCTCAATGCTTTAGACTTGAGAAAGGAAGGTTCTCCCGAAAGTTTGTCAATCCATAATTCTGTTAATCCAATAAAAAAGGTATTACAAGATATTAATTTTGTTTGTTATTTTACATCTGCATCACTGGACTAATACGGCTTCAATCTCCACTATATATAAATATATATAACAAGAAAAAAATATATATTTTTAAACTGACAAAAGACTATTGTAGAGTCTGTGACAATTGCTTTTACACAATGAAGACGCATCTTATAACTACAGGCCTAATTCTTAACCCCTTAGTGATCGGCTGCGTGTGCACACAGGCGGCACTTAATGCCCACTGAACTTTTTTCCCCCATTACCTTCAATGACTTCCTGGACGTACATGTACGTCCTCTGTCACTAAGTGACAGTTTCTGCGGGACGTACATGTGCGTCCGTTGTCGGGATGGGGTTAAAGGGTTAGTAATGTTGCTATATAAAAATAATCATATTGCAGCTATTAGAAAAATAAACTAAACTACCCCAGTCCCATCTCGCAAACCTTTATGGTTTGAGAGATATAGGAGGCTAAAGTATCCCCTTCCTCCACTTTCCCTGACGTCAGCTATAAGCTGACAGGCAAGAGATCCTGGTCCCAGGACAAGCAGGCGGCTGCACATGCTTATCATTAACCATATCAACTAGATGCAACTGATATCACTAAGATAGAATGGCTGAAGCGGAATGGTTGTATTCTTGTCTACTAAGGTAGAGAAAAATTAAAAGAATGTGAAAGTAACTAGAAAATATTTTGGAAATGTTATATTGAAAGGACACTGATTTTATTTCTAATTAAAACCTTGGATGGTAGAAATGCCACCAATGTGTTGCATTTCAGTATTGGGGAATATTGGAAATGTGTTGTGCAAAACATTTCTTAATGACACAAGAAGTGCATTGAATTTGGGATGGAGACACTGCAGAAAGCAAATGGGGTAGAAACAGAATCAGGTGAACACAAAACATAATGGATAGTGGGCTAGTGGTTAAATTAACATATATAAAAGAGTTTAGTGTGGTAGAAAAATCAAGATGAAACCCCTTCATCATATTATGCTTTTTGTGCTTATGTAGCACTACTCTGATGAAATGCTGAAACGCAGACATGAAACTTGACAGTTGATATGGTAAAGGGTTCTTCTTGATAGTTATACCATACTAAGTTCTTTTATATGTGTTAATTTAGCCATTATCAAATGTGTTTTTATTTAGCTGTTCCTGTGTTTACTCTGTTTGCTTTTCCACGGTGCCTCAGTCTAAGACCAGGACTCTTCTTGAGTCAAGGTTTCAGTTTTTTCAGTTTTACAGGAGCCTTTGCTTTTGAAACTGCACCTTTGGATACATAAAATCCAGAGATTCACATACCAAGAATGCGCTGAGTCCTGTTAGTTTTCCATTAGATCTTTATCCTCGCTGATTTGTTTCTTGAAATGCAATAAAAAGGAACACGTGACTAGACTACATGATTAGACAAAATATCCCAGTTACTGAAGACAGTCTAACATGAGAAGGGAGCTGTCGGACATTTTTGATGTAGTCACTAGTAGAGTTTCTAGCCGTGACTATTACCATGACGTGTTAATTGATTATATATAACATTCATGAACAAATTGCAGCTCGGGCTGATTATAAACACTGAATACAAGTGATCAATTATTGACTACATAATTACATAATGAAATAGGACTAATGTGTCATACTGCTCCTGACTGCTCCTCCTACCTATAATCCTATTGGCGGCTGTAGGCTTTATGTACCTGGATCTTCCATCAACCCTTGCTCGATTTTAGCGCCAAAAGTCTGAGAGAAACCTTTGTCGTGAGTTCCTGTGTTTGCTGATTCCGTGTACCGAACCCTGCCTGAATACCGACCAAGTCTTGTCTTCTGCCCGTGGATCTTGACCTCAGCTTTGCCTGACTACGTCTCTGTCTGCTCCTTTGGTTACTGATTCGATTCCAGCCTGACCCAGTATTCCCGGACTACGCTTTCCTTTCGGAACTTTCTGCCTCGCAACGAAAGTCCCTCCAGCTGCTCTCAAGGTTGGTTCCTGTCTTCCGTTCCTTCACCTCTGGGGCTCCGACTGGTTTGGGTTGCCATCACCGGCCGCTCCGGTGACTGCCCCGGCCAGTCGAGGGTGTAGGAACTCGTATTCCCCTTACCTGCTTCCAGTTTGCTGGGCTGCGAGTCCAAACCCGATTCAAGCAGAGTATAGAGGATTCGTAGTCCATAAACCTCGAACCTGCCTCGAACCTTATCGATACCCCAAGACCTCGAATCTGTCTCGAACCTTATCGATACCCCAAGACCTCGAACCTGTCTCGAACCTTATCGATACCCCAAGACCTCGAATCTGTCTCGAACCTTATCGATACCCCAAGACCTCGAACCTGTCTCGAACCTTATCGATACCCCAAGACCTCGAACCTGTCTTGAACATTATCGTTACCCCAAGACCTCGAACCTGCCTCGAACCTTCTCTTGACCTCGAGGTCTTCGAGTAAAGGGAACTCTGTTCTGCAGTCTGACTACGGTTTTGAACCTTCCCGAGCCTCCTAGTTCCAGCTGATCCAGCCTCGAACTCAGAGGAGCAGTGAACTGGTTAACCTGAGTCCTTTTCCTTGCTTGATCCTACTCAGAGACTGACAGTAAAATCGAGCCAGTAAAATGGATGCTGCTGAGGCTTCCCTCATAGCCTCTAGACAGGAACAACAGGAGCAAGTTCTGTCTACCCATGCAGCACAACTACAAACCCTCAATCATAAGCTGGATGCTATGATAGAAATGTTGCAAACATTCTCTCCATCTACCCCTGCTCCAGCTCCACCACAGCCCCCTGGGGCCACAGGGTCTACAGGAGCCACCTCAGGGTACAAGCCACCCAAGATACCCTTACCAGAGAGATACTCTGGCCGACCTGAACATTGTCGTGGATTCTTGAACCAGTGCCAGTTACATTTTCAGACCTTGCCTCATTCGTTTAACTCTCATTCTACTAGGGTGGCATTCATAATCTCTCTATTGACTGATAAGGCCCTCGCTTGGGCTTCCCCTCTGGTGGAGAACAGATCTTCTCTTCTTGATGACTCCAATGCATTTATCGCTGCCTTTAAAACCGTATTTGATCTACCTGGAAGACAGGCATCTGCTGAAGCCAGTATACTGGGCCTAAAACAAGGCACTCGCACGGTGGCTGAATATGCAGTAGAGTTCAGAACACTTTCATACGCAACCGACTGGAACAATGGAGCCTTGCGAGCCGCCTTTCGCAGGGGACTGAGCGAACGCATCAAAGACGCTCTAGTTAATCAAGACATACCAGAGGATCTGGAGGCTCTGATATCTACCTGTTTAGAATTAGATCGTCGGCAAATTGAGCGACAGCTTGAGAGAGATCGCTCCCGCCGCCATAAATCTGATTTTGTTCCTCGATTATCCTCTCCCACCGAGACTTTACAGACCTCTGTTGAACCTATGGATATTGGGTCTGTTACTAAACTCCCTGAGGAGGAGAAACGCCGACGAAGAAGTCAGGGACTTTGCCTTTATTGTGGCCTCAAGGGCCATCTCCTACGCCAGTGTCCAACCCGTCCGGGAAACTTCCAAAGTTTAGGGAACCATGGAGACACCTCCCTAGGTGTAATATACAAAATCTCTCCGTCTGACACAAACCGTTTGATGGTTCCTGTTCGGTTAAGTTGGGCGGAGGGCTCAGTCTCCACTAAAGCCTTCTTGGACTCAGGTGCGGCAGGGGTCTTCCTTGATGCTGGATTCGCTTCCAGGCACTCAATACCGCTTGTCCAGAAAACCAAACCCCTGCGGGTCTCTACCGTGGGTGGGGGTCCTCTGGGAAAGGGCCTCGTTACCCATGAAACTCAATTACTACTTCTTCGGACTGGCACCCTTCATTCAGAGACAATTCACCTCGACGTTATAGAGTGCCCTTCCGTTCCAGTGATTTTGGGCCTTCCTTGGCTTCGCCGCCACAATCCAGTAATTGACTGGAGCTCTGACCGGTTGACGAATTGGGGTCCTTCCTGCTATTCTAACTGCCTTTCTGAGATACCTGTACCAGGCCTTGTGGGTTGCATAACCATTCCTGAGGAATCTGTGCTTAAACCCTACAGAGACTGTCCTATTGACTTCTTACCCGGAACCGTGCCTCCTCTCTTCACTCCTGAACCAGAACCTCCTTCTGAAACCATAATTCCTTCTAATCATATTGTGGCCTCTCTATCATTGTCTATAGTACAAAGGATCAAGTCCCTTCAACATCATTTTCGTGGACGTTTTCAAGGAAAACCCGGTCATCTGCTATTTGTTCCCAAGAGGTTTCGGTCCTCTCTCTTAAAATGGTCGCACCACTCTACTATGGCCGGTCACCCAGACATTACCAAAAATACTGAGTTTCTTCTTAGACGCTTCTGGTGGCCTTCCTTGAAACAAGATGCGGTAGCCTACGTCAAAGCTTGCACGCTTTGTACACAAGTTAAACCATCCAATCAGAGGCCTGATGGGCTTCTTCAACCTTCGCCAATCCCTCAGACGTTGCCCAACCTTCCAGTTTCCGATGTTCCCGAAGATGGTAATAGAGTACGAAATCTTTGTTTTCATTGGACTTCTGTTCCTCGCTCTTTGACTGCCGCTTCTTCCAGTTACAAGTCCATGGCGGATAAGAAACGGCAATCTGCTTCTTCATACCAGACTGGTGACCAGGTCTGGCTCTCCACCCTACACCTTCGCTTGAAGCAGCCCTCTGGTAAATTGGGTCCCAGATTCATTGGACCTTTTCCTATCAAGACTCAGCTCACTCCTGTCACCTACTCTCTTGATTTACCATCAACCATGAAGGTGGCCAATTCCTTTCATGTCTCCCTTCTACGTCCCTTGGTTAAGAACCGTTTCTACCAACCGGCCACTCCTCCTGCTCCTGTTCTGGTGGACGGTCATCCAGAATATGAGGTCAGCAAGATTCTGGATTCTCGGGTATCTCGGGGCCGATTACACTATTTGGTCGACTGGAAGGGCTATGGTCCTGCTGATCGTTCCTGGGTGCCAGCTACTGAGGTCCATGCTCCGGTCCTTGTGCGGACCTTTCATCGCCTGCATCCTGATGCTCCAGGCCGTCCGGAGGTCGGCCGTTGAAGGGGGGGCACTGTCATACTGCTCCTGACTGCTCCTCCTACCTATAATCCTATTGGCGGCTGTAGGCTTTATGTACCTGGATCTTCCATCAACCCTTGCTCGATTTTAGCGCCAAAAGTCTGAGAGAAACCTTTGTCGTGAGTTCCTGTGTTTGCTGATTCTGTGTACCGAACCCTGCCTGAATACCGACCAAGTCTTGTCTTCTGCCCGTGGATCTTGACCTCAGCTTTGCCTGACTACGTCTCTGTCTGCTCCTTTGGTTACTGATTCGATTCCAGCCTGACCCAGTATTCCCGGACTACGCTTTCCTTTCGGAACTTTCTGCCTCGCAACGAAAGTCCCTCCAGCTGCTCTCAAGGTTGGTTCCTGTCTTCCGTTCCTTCACCTCTGGGGCTCCGACTGGTTTGGGTTGCCATCACCGGCCGCTCCGGTGACTGCCCCGGCCAGTCGAGGGTGTAGGAACTCGTATTCCCCTTACCTGCTTCCAGTTTGCTGGGCCGCGAGTCCAAACCCGATTCAAGCAGAGTATAGAGGATTCGTAGTCCATAAACCTCGAACCTGCCTCGAACCTTATCGATACCCTAAGACCTCGAATCTGTCTCGAACCTTATCGATACCCCAAGACCTCGAACCTGTCTCGAACCTTATTGATACCCCAAGACCTCGAATCTGTCTCGAACCTTATCGATACCCCAAGACCTCGAACCTGTCTCGAACCTTATCGATACCCCAAGACCTCGAACCTGTCTTGAACATTATCGTTACCCCAAGACCTCGAACCTGCCTCGAACCTTCTCTTGACCTCGAGGTCTTCGAGTAAAGGGAACTCTGTTCTGCAGTCTGACTACGGTTTTGAACCTTCCCGAGCCTCCTAGTTCCAGTTGATCCAGCCTCGAACTCAGAGGAGCAGTGAACTGGTTAACCTGAGTCCTTTTCCTTGCTTGATCCTACTCAGAGACTGACATAATGTAACCTTTTTCAAGTAAGTTCAGTAATAGTTCATAAACCTAGATATTACTTTAGAATGGTGCTGATCTTGAAATGGTTGTGCTCTACTGGTGAATAACATACGGCACTGTACTACAGGACAGTTTACATAGTAAATTAGGTTGAAAAAATACACAAGCCCATCAAGTTCAACCTTTGCCTCATAACCAAGAGACATGAGAATAATATAGCTTTCCTGTTGCCAAATAAGTTAGTCTTTATCAGAACTTCCTGTTTTGTCATAGTATAACCCTGTATGTTCCCTTTTGAAAGAAATGTATCTAAGATTATCTTAAATATATCCATTGCATCTGCCATTACCACATTCTTGATCAAAGAATTCCATAATTTAACAGACTTTTCTGTAAGAAAAAAAACCTTCATCTGCTGAAGTTGAGCCCTCATTTCTCTAATCTTAGGGGGTGGCCTGTGGTTATTTGATCAGGCCTTGGAATGAAAAGCTCACCAGATAGATCCTTGGTTTGACCTTTCATATACTTGTACATTGTGACAAAATCTCCTCTTAGTCGTGTTTTCTCTAGAGTAAATAAGCCAAGTTTGTCTAGACATTCCTCATACATCAAGTCTTCTATTCCCTTAATTCATTTTGTTGTTTTTCACTGTACTCTCTCCAGTTCTAAAATAACATGCAAAAGAAACAGAGGGTGCCAAGTTGTGCGGTACAATTTACCAGCTTATTAATATATTTATATACAGCACATATACTCACAAGTGAAAATGTCAATGCTTCTCAGGGCTGACAAACAAGCGTTCAGAGGGAACTAATCCGTCTCCGCTTGGATACAATGTTGTTTCCAACAGAAGGATACAATCCGTATTCACTCCAATTGTAGGTATTATCCAAAGGTGTCGATATAAATGAACAATCCTGGTTTGCCGGCAAACCCTGCACTCGCCTGTCTCACACCCCGCACTTTCTTACCAAGCTGTTTGCTGGCTTAACAGAGAGCAGAGCCATTTGACCATGATTGTTTAATTTCTAAGCTGGTAATTTGTACCGCACGATTGGGTGCCCTCTGTTTGTTTCTTTTGCATGTTTTCTGGGCCGCTGGGAGAGTGAATTGAAAAGGTGCAGCCCCCAATATTACCATCTATTGATAGCTGGATTGGGACAGCATGGTATTACCAAATAGCCTTCTTGCTGTTTTTCACATAAGTGTCTGACATCATTCATAACCCATGTTACTGCTATTGTTGATCCCATTCCCTTTCAGCTGCCTAATCATCCTGCTGCTTAAATATCTCAGCAGCAAGAACTGCAGATGCAAATTCCGCAATTATGTAGTCAGACTCAGGAGGAGGACATTTGACAATGGCCAGTGGCCACTGGCCAACATGACCTGCTGGCACTAGGCCAGTAGGGCAAATTTTTTCTCAGAGCTTGTGCTTTAAAAAAATACAAAAAAAAAAAAGAAAAGAAAAAAACATAGTCCTACAAAAAAATAAACAATTTTGGGGGGTTTGTTTCTAACAAGCCTAAGTCCTACAAATCAGGGCTTGGGCCTCTAACAACAAATCTAACAAATCATCCTCTACAAAATACTCTGTCAAGTCAAGTATCAGTCCACCCCACTGGCAGCTTGTCTCAGGGGGTTCCTGTCGCTATCACTTTACATACACATTTCTTATTTTATTTTATTGATTTTTTTATTAACTGTCCCCCCCAATTCCAGTCAAGAACCCCCCAAAACAAATTCCCTCTTAATTTTTTCCGTCCCCAGACTCCACCCAACAATACAGGCACCCTCCTCAGACCCCTTTTATACCATTTCTTATGGAGTTTTCTGAATTGTATTTAGGATTTATATTTTATTAACTGCCCCCCAATCCCAGTAAACAACCCCCCCAAAAAACATTCCCTGTTCAACTGATTCTTTCCCCACACACTCCCAACATGGGCACCCTCATGCCCCTTTTATACTATGAATTTGGGAAATAAAATAATATTTGCAATGTGTTGTGTGCAACTTAAATGTTCCCATTGATTTCAATGGAATGAGCTAGGCAAAAAAAGCAGGAAAAAGCTACAAGCGGAAAGTGCCATTTTTCGCCGATTTCAGTTTGAGGCTGAAAAATTTCACCCATCCCTAATTCCCAGGTCTTTCTCTAGCAATGAGTCCCCTAAAAGTATTCCATTAAGTTCATTAGTAGCAATGGGATTTTTTCTTCCCAAATGCATAACTTTGCACTTTGCCACATTAAACTTCATATTCCATTTGTTTGCCCAATATGCCATTTTATGTAAATCCCTCTGTTGAGAACAAATATCATGTTCTGGATTTATTACCCTACATATTTTAGTGTGATCTGCAAATATTGATATTTTGCTTTCTATATCTATTTCCAGGTCATTTATAAACACGTTAAAAAGCAGTGGACCAAGTATGAACAGTGGTTGAAGGTTGAAGGATAGGGAACAGTGTATGGTTATAAATGGACAATTCTCCAATACAGTTAAAGTTGAGAGTGTCGTACTTAATGGTTCAGTACTTGGTCCACTGCTTTTTAACATGTTTGTACATGACTTGGAAATAAATATATATTTGCAGATGACACTAAATTATGCAGGGTAATTAATTCAGAACATGATATTTGTTTTCTACAGAGGGATTTACATAAAATGGCAGATTGGGCAAACAAATGGAATATGAAGTTTAATGTGGGAAAATGTAACGTCATTCATTTGGGAAGGAAAATTCCCAATGCTACTTATGAACTTAATGGAATCATTTTAGTGGACTCATTGCTAGAGAAAGGCCCTGGAGTCCTTGTAAACTGCAAACTTGTAAACAGTGACCAGTGTCAAATAGCAGTAGCAAAAGGAAACAAAGTCCTGCCTTGCATAAAAAGGGGTATTGAAGCAAGAGTGTATAACAAATCATTGTTAAGACCTCCCCTCGAATATGCAGTGCAATTTTGGGCACCAGTTCTGAAAAAGGATATTCTAGAATTGGAGAGAGTACAGCGAACAGCAACAAAATTAATTAGTGGAATGGAGGACTTGACTTATGAGGAACAACTAGACAAACTTAGTTTATTTACTTTAGAGAAAAGACTACTAAGAAGAGATCTTATCATAATGTACAAGTACATGAGAGGTCAATACAAGGATCTCTCTGGTGAGCTTTTCATTCCAAGGACTGATCAAATAGCTAGGGGACACCCCTTGAGATTAGAGGAAAGTAGGTTTCGGCTTCAGAAAGGAAGGGTTTTTTTACAGTAAGGTCTGTTCATTTATGGAATTCTTTGCCCAAGGATGTGGTTATGGCAGATACAATGAATACTTTTAAGAAAGGATTAGATACATTTCTTTCCAAGGGAGCATACAGGGTTATACTGTGTATTAGTAGACAAAACAGGAAGGTCTGATAAAGACTAACTTATTTGGCAACAGGAAAGCTATATTATTCTCATGTCTCTGGGTTATGAGACAAAGATTGAACTTGATGGACTTGTGTCTTTTTTCAACCTAATTTACTATGTTACTATGTTACAATTACATCACTAATTGTACAGATACCAATTTACAGTGATATTAACAAAGGACAAGTCTTTTCAGTAAAGTTTTTTTAATCCATAATTAGAGACTACCTATCACAGTCTCCCTTAGAGGCTAGGTTTTCCTGTGCTTCCTACCTCTGTATGGCCGCCGGCCGGCATGGCCTCCGGTCACTTCCTCATTGCTGACATCAGGTAACAGGCACTAGCATGGATGCCTGTTTATGGGCCTATTCTGGGTGGCCTAATTGGGTCCCACCTCCTTCTGCTCCTTTATAAATCTCCTTGGGCCTGAGAGTCATTGCCCTTATGTGGTGTTCCTGCTCGTTACTCTTGTTCTCCGTTGTGACCCGTGTTTGCCTGAGAATCTCGCTCTGTGTATGATCCCGGCTTGTCTGACTACCCATGTTGGTTCTGACCTGTGGCTCTGGCTGACTACTCAATCTGTGTATGACCCCGGCTTGCCTGACTACCCACATCGGTTCTGACCTGTGGCTCTGGCTGGCTAATCGCTCTGTGTAGGACCCTGGCTTGCCTGACCAGTGGCCCTGGATACTTGTTACGGTTTTTTAGGACTCTCAGACCAATAAGTGAAAATAAAACACACTTTATTAAAGTGAATAATGCACAAGTATGCCCTCTAGAGGCGGTAGGTAATACACAGATAAAGTAAACTGAGATATTACAAGGGTAATAGCACAATAGACATAAATGCAAAACAGTATGCACTAGGATGATATTGACCCCCAAGGGGTTAATGTCCAAATAACAGTCTGTCTCAGATGTGGAGGTTTGACACGCCCTAGATGTTAAAAAGGCTGTGCTGTATAGACAATGTTCATCAAGTGCTGAGGATCGAGCTGCCTTGCCAAGGTGTTGGATAGTAAGCAGAATGGGAAACAACTTAGCCCCCACGGGCGTAGTTACAGGAACTGCTTTCGTTTGTGCAAGTGCAAATAGCCCCCCCGGGCGTAACGGAAACCGGCCGGCAATGCAAGAGCTAACAGCCTCCTCAGGTGTAATCGAATGCAGTAATAATAAAGCAAGAGCCACTAGCCCCCTCAGGCGTAGTACCGGATAAGCCAACACTGAAGCCTTTCTGCCAACACTCTGTGTCAATGATATCGTCGGTAACCAATACCGGAGAGCCTTAAGCGCCCAAACGGCCCAAACTATGTGAACACTCTGCAATGGTAGACTATAGTTGCCGACGGAGAGCGGCCAACTCAGCAGCAGTATCACGGGTAACGAGGCTCGTACAGGAGATAGAGAGAGTGAATTCGAGGCAGCACTGCAAGAGTTAAAATGCACGTTTACTCGAGGCTTCAGCGCTACTGCAAGGCTCTGCACGGAGAGGAAGGCCCACAGAATACACACAGCTCTGCACAAGTAACGAGGCACAGCACTTAATCGAGGGAAGCACCAGGCAAGGCAGTCACACTGACGCGGGCAGCAGAGACTGGAAATGTCGCGGCGGCGACAACTGGAACGCAGGTCACTGGAACAAGCTGGAAGTCGATCTTCGGAGCAGGAAGTCAGCCGGGCCGGGTCGGAGCACGTAGGAGGCAGTCATACAAGCCGGGTCAAACACAAGCAGGAACGTCAGTCTAGCCGGGTCAGGATCCAAGGGTGGTACGCAGACGAGCCGGGTCATACACAAGCAGGTACACTGGAGAATGGTCAGGACAAGCCGAATCGGTACACAGGAACTCAGAATACAGGAACACAGCAACAGCACTACTGGCTCAGGAACACCACGAAAGGGCATCTGACAGATGTGATAGGCAGGTATAAAAAGGTCATCAGGAGGCGGGTCAAACTCAGTCAGCAAATCAGTGACAGCCACAACTGAGAGTGACAGGAATCACAGGCACTGTGATAGTACCCCCCTCTCAAAGACCCCCTCTCCCAGCCTGAGGTCTGGGTTTCAAAGGATATTTAGAGTGAAAGCTGCGTACTAATCTCGGTGCATGGAGATCTCCCTGATCAACCCAAGAACGTTCTTCAGGGCCATAGCCCTTCCAATGAACCAAATATTGCAGCTTTCCTCTAAATCTCCTGGAATGAACAATACTCTGGACTTCATATTCTTCTTGGCCCTGGACGTCAACCGGCCCAGGAATCACTGGCGTAGTAGTATAACGATTGCACACCAAGGGTTTCAGGAGTGACACATGGAACACATTATGAATGTGCATAGAGGGTGGAAGCTCCAGAGCATAAGAAACTGGATTAATCTTGCGGATAATCCTAAACGGACCAATGAACCGGGGAGCCAGTTTATTGGACGGCACTTGTAAATTGAGGTTTCTGGATGACAGCCATACCCTGTCCCCAACTTGAAATGAGACCGCTGGAAGGCGTCTGCGATTAGCGTGCCGTTGCTGCCGCCTGAAAGACTGACTGAGGGACCTCTGAACCTGTGCCCAAGTGGAACGAAGTCGTGACAAATGCTCGTCTAAAGCAGGAATCTGCTGCGCCTGAAAGGAGTCCGGGAGCAGACAAGGCTGGAAACCATAATTCACGAGAAACGGGGAGCTCCCGGACGATGCGTTAACCGCACAGTTTCTGGCAAACTCCGCCCATGGCAACAGGTCAGCCCAATTATCATGATGATCGGTGACAAAGCAGCGCAGGAACTGTTCCAGTCCCTGATTGGCACGCTCAGCGGCCCCATTCGTCTGGGGATGGTAGGCGGAGGAAAACGACAATTGGATGCCCATCTGACCACAAAATGCCCTCCAGAACCTAGAAACGAACTGGCTCCCACGGTCGGAGACAATCACTCTGGGCACTCCGTGCAGACGGAACACCTCTCTGGCAAAAACTATAGCCAATTCCTGAGCCGATGGAAGGCCAGTCAGAGGCACAAAATGTGCCATCTTAGAGAATCTATCGACCACCATAAGAATGAACGCGTAACCTCTAGATGCCGGTAGTTCTCCCAAGAAGTCAATGGATATATGAGACCACGGACGGTCTCCGTTAGGCACCGGTTGCAATAAGCCCACAGGGAGATGCCTAGGGGTCTTGGCACGGGCACAAGTGGTACAAGCTGCCGTAAAAGCGGCGCAGTCAGCTCTCAACGTAGGCCACCAAAATAGTTGCGAGAGGGACCATACTAGTTGGTCCCTACCAATATGCCCAGCCGCTTTAGAGGCGTGATAAGTCTCCAACAGACGGACACGGAATGACTCATCTACGAAACACTTCCCCACTGGAGATATTTTTGGAATTGGCACCCCAGGCATTTCCTAATGACCGTAGCAAGGTCGGATTTATGATATCTCTGTTGACGGGCAAAGCTTTGGTATGGGCAAATCCGTTATGGGAGAATGCCAGACCCTGCACACTGAACTTCATCACGAAATCTCTAACTGGTTAATAAAACCTCTGCATAGGGAGGGTTCGCTATCATATCTTAGGGGTAACGGTACCGCTGCCGTTAGCCCTCTTGTGTTAGCACTGGGAGATACAGAGGGATTCCCCAGTGTCACGACTGGGGGGACCACCGGATTAGGACCAGACTTGTCCAAATGTACTGTAAGTGCAAGTAACGTTTGTAGAGCCAGTGCCAATTGGTCCAGGCGCTGCTCATGGACATCCATTCTCCAGTGGATGTTCTGAGTATTACTTTCACCCTTACCGTCTGAGGTCATGGCCCTTTCGTACTGTTACGGTTTCTTAGGACTCTCAGACCAATAAGTAAAAATAAAACACACTTTATTAAAGTGAATAATGCACAAGTATGCCCTCTAGAGGCGGTAGGTAATACACAGATAAAGTAAACTGAGATATTACAAGGGTAATAGCACAATAGACATAAATGCAAAACAGTATGCACTAGGATGATATTGACCCCCAAGGGGTTAATGTCCAAATAACAGTCTGTCTCAGATGTGGAGGTTTGACACGCCCTAGATGTTAAAAAGGCTGTGCTGTATAGACAATGTTCATCAAGTGCTGAGGATCGAGCTGCCTTGCCAAGGTGTTGGATAGTAAGCAGAATGGGAAACAACTTAGCCCCCACGGGCGTAGTTACAGGAACTGCTTTCGTTTGTGCAAGTGCAAATAGCCCCCCCGGGCGTAACGGAAACCGGCCGGCAATGCAAGAGCTAACAGCCTCCTCAGGTGTAATCGAATGCAGTAATAATAAAGCAAGAGCCACTAGCCCCCTCAGGCGTAGTACCGGATAAGCCAACACTGAAGCCTTTCTGCCAACACTCTGTGTCAATGATATCGTCGGTAACAAATACCGGAGAGCCTTAAGCGCCCAAGCGGCCCAAACTATGTGAACACTCTGCAATGGTAGACTAGAGTTGCCAACGGAGAGCGGCCAACTCAGCAGCAGTATCACGGGTAACGAGGCTCGTACAGGAGATTGAGAGAGTGAATTCGAGGCAGCACTGCAAGAGTTAAAATGCACGTTTACTCGAGGCTTCAGCGCTACTGCAAGGCTCTGCACGGAGAGGAAGGCCCACAGAATACACACAGCTCTGCACAAGTAACGAGGCACAACACTTAATCGAGGGAAGCACCAGGCAAGGCAGTCACACTGACGCGGGCAGCAGAGACTGGAAATGTCGCGGCGGAGACAACTGGAACGCAGGTCACTGGAACAAGCTGGAAGTCGATCTTCGGAGCAGGAAGTCAGCCGGGCCGGGTCGGAGCACGTAGGAGGCAGTCATACAAGCCGGGTCAAACACAAGCAGGAACGTCAGTCTAGCCGGGTCAGGATCCAAGGGTGGTACGCAGATGAGCCGGGTCATACACAAGCAGGTACACTGGAGAATGGTCAGGACAAGCCGAATCGGTACACAGGAACTCAGAATACAGGAACACAGCAACAGCACTACTGGCTCAGGAACACCACGAAAGGGCATCTGACAGATGTGATAGCCAGGTATAAAAAGGTCATCAGGAGGCGGGTCAAACTCAGTGAGCAAATCAGTGACAGCCACAACTGAGAGTGACAGGAATCACAGGCATTGTGATAATACTACCCACTCAGTGTAGCCTCCAGTTGCCTTTCCTGTGGGCCTGGTTACTTTCGCTCCTTGTAGTCCTTGGTTTGCCTGACCAGTGACCCTGGCTCCTACTCACTCAGCATAGTCTCCGGTTGCCTGACCAGTGGCCTGCTTACTCTCACTCCGTGTAGTCCCCGGCTTGTCTGACCTGTGACTTTGGCTGCCTACTTGCTCTCTACACTACCTGCTTGCCTGACCTGTAGTCTCGGTGTCTCCTGGCTCTGGTCTGCCCTCGCTCTCTGTTGCCTCCGTTCACAAACCAAGTGGTGACTTACACATATTCTACCATTCTACTGTTGTCCCACTTGAGCCGCCTCCCTAGTCTCAAGATCGAGTAGTGCAGTGCACTGCACAGTGTGCAGCTCCAGAAGGTCCTTGGGTCCTATTTGCATATGTCTGGGGATTCTGTGTGGGCTCTACCATTATTGCTGTTATAATAAATAAATTATTTATCTTTGTGTCTGTCCTTCTTCGCCTGATTACCATGACAGTACGTAAGGGCCATGTCTAATTGAGGTACAGGCAGTCCATCTAATCAGAGCATCCTGTCCAGGATGGATTCTCAAGACCAGATAATTGACCAATTGTCTTTTGCTATGCAGACACTGTTAAATCGCACTACGCTATTGAGTTCTGTACTCTGGCAGCAGAGGTAGGATGGAACAATGAAGCCTTAGTTGACGCATTCTCCCAGGGCTTGTGTGACGCAATTAAAGACGAGACGGCAGCCAGAGACCTGCCTGGTGATCTGGAGGAGCTGATCTCAGTCATCATCTTGATTGATATACGAATCCGTGAAAGGCCTTTGTTTAAGGAACAAGGCCAAAAGACCTTGCCTCGGTTGGCACCTAGTTTCTTACGCCCACCCTGTCCTCCCTCACCTTCCATGCCTAATTCCGGGGTGGAACCTATGCAGCTAGGCTTCAACCACCTTTCGGAGGAGGAGAGGGCTCGGTGCAGGAGGGGGGTCTTTGCTTATACTGTGGAGAGCCGGGTCATGTGTTACATGCTTGCCCTGTACGGATGGGAAACGCTTGCACCTAGGGTCAAGTGGGGGACAGACCCTGGGTGGCATTTCACAGTCCCTAGATAGATTTCTGGACAAACCTATTCTCGAAGTTGTACTATCTTGAGCACTACTGGACTCAGGGGCCACGGGGTTCTTCATTGATGTGGACTTCATGGTCAAACACGCTATTCCACTGCTGCCTTGCTCCTCTCTTTTGGCTATTGAGGCTATTGATGGCAAACCCCTACAGCTGGCACACATTACTCATGAGACTCACACCTTGTCTCTAAGGGTAGGGGCACTCCATGTGGAGACACAGCGGTTCCAGGTGATACATTCTCCCCATCATGCCGTCATTCTGAGTTTTCCCCTGGTTGCAGACTCACAAGCCTAAAATTGACTTGCAGACCTGTGATATCCTGTCATGGTCACCTCTATGTAATAAATATTGCCTCCAGTAGCCTACGAGAATATTGTGTACCTCTACCTCATTACCTCCTGAGTACCAGTCCTACAAAGAGGTATTTAATAAGGTAGAGGCCAGCACATTGCCGCCACACAGGCCTTATGATTGGACTGTTGATGTGGTACTGGGGGCCAGACCTCCTAGGGGCCGAGTTTATCCCTTGTCGGTGGAGGAGAACATGGCCATGGAGGATTATGTGGAGGACTCTCTAGCCAGGGGCATTATCTGTAAGTCTTCCTCCCCTGCAGGCGCAGGCTTCTTTTTCGTTAAGAAGAAGGATGGGGAGCTTAGACCATGTATTGATTTCAGGGGCCTAAATAAGCTGATGGTAAAGAACGCTTATCCAATTCTGTTGATCACGGAGCTATTCGATCGTATCAAAGGCTCAACTGTTTCCTCAAAACTGGACTTGAGGGCTGCATACAAGTTGGTGCGAATAAGAGAGGGCGATGAATGGAAGACATCATTTAACACCCGGAGCGGGCACTATGAGTATTTGGTAATGCCTTGTGGATTGTGCAACGACCCCTCTGTTTTCCAAGAGTTCATTAATGATGTTTTAAGCGACCTACTTCAGAGTTTTGTTGTAGTATATTTGGACAATATACTCATCCATTCTCCCACCTTGGAGGCACATAGAGCATATGTAGCACAGGTTCTACAACTGTTAATAGAGAACAAGTTGTTCTGCAAACTTGAGAAGTGTGAATTCCACAAATCCCAGGTGACCTTCTTGGGATACGTGATTTCAGCCACTGGCCTGGTCATAGATCCACAAAAACTGTCTGCTGTCTTGCAGTGGCCTCTTCCAGTGGGGCTACGATCCATACAGGTTCCTGGACTACACTAATTATTATAAGAAGTTCATATGAAACTTTTCCTCAGTCTTGAAAACACTCACAGATATGACTCAAAAGGGCGCAAATCCTTCAATCTGGGCACCTGAAGTGCTTCAGACCTTCAAGGACTTGAAGTCCGCTTTTGCGAAGGCCCCGATATTACCCCACCAGAATCCCACCCTACCATTTACCCTGGAGGTGGATGCCTCAGAATTTGGTGTAGGCGATTTGCTGTCACAACGCACGGGCCTTGGGAAACCATTGCTGCTTTGCAGTTTTTTCTTGAAGAAATTGTCAAAGGCTGAGAGTGGATATGATGTGGGTGATAGTGAATTACTCGCTATCAAGCTGGCCTTGAAAGAATGGCATTATCTGTTGGAGGGCACGGCTGTTCCAGTCCTAATAAAGGTTTAAAATTCATCCCTCCAACCTAAGTTTCAATCCTAATCAGTGATTTGATTGGGCATCCTGGCTATTTAAGTAGTGATATTATTGTGTACATGTTGAGCCTATGATTATGAGTGATAACCCTTGAAAAATATAAGGCCATGATCAGTGTCCTTTTTGAATACCAGTTGATGCTTTAATTTTAAGCTTGTTAATAAAAGGAGGACAGTTTTAATTTTAAAATATGACATGAGGCTCCTATTTGCATAGTCTTTCTTTACTACATCCCCTCCAATAGTAGCACAGAAGAAAAAAATAAAACAACCAACACATACGAGTATAAGCATATGAGTAAATCCTTTCCACTTCCTCTTTCTTGCTGCTCACCTCAGGACAAAGGTCATGTATCATTTGCTAACCTCGTTGTTACTTAATTAATGTGCATAACATTGCTAAATAAATATTAATCCTTATTGTTTTCCTTATATCCTTATTTTTTCTTTTCATGGTTCACATTACCTTTACTGTTCTCTACTTTCTGTATCATTTCTTTATCCCAACCCCTTTAGTTTAATTCTATCTCTACTTTAAGGTTGCTTGTTTCTCTCACTCTTCTACTCCTCTTGATAGACTTTTTCCTCACGTTCCGCCGCCCTAACCCAGCTAAAGTGCTTGTATCTCAAGTGACATCCATTAGAGCCGGATCTCACGGGACTCGCGAGTTCTCGGTGCCATTTTGTTTTTCTTCTGTACTTCCCTCAGACCTCATTTTGGGTTTCTTCCTACACCGAGTGACATCCTCATTTAAAGCTCCATCGTGTACGGCAGTACTTATTCAGTTTACAAATGGTTTTACCATTGTAGCCCTCAGCTGGGTGAGCCCCATTATATATCTGCCTCAACTGGCTTCAGTTTCTCCTGGGACAATATTTCATTGTGGCCAGCATCTATTACTGATATCAAAACTCTTGTTATTGCTACATTCCAACTGGGTGAGCCCCAGTGTAATTCCTTACCAGATTCCTATTGTCAGCCCATTATATTTAACTTTATATTTTTGAGATATATACATTTATATTCAAATCCCTCTCCTGCCTCTACTGGGTGAGCCCCTCTCAATACTCTCCCTTTCTAATACTCTATTTGGGTGAGCCCCGTATTTTATATCCTTTGTTATGGATGACTCTCTTAACCCTATTTTAGGATTGGGCAATCTACAACAAATTATTAATGCTGCTGTTGCAACATCTATTGAGAAAGTACTTGCTGACTCTGTATCCCAATTATCTACTCCCCCTCAGACCAAACCTCCCCCTCCTATGGCTGAGGATTCTGCAGACGCTGATGCCTCTGAGTATCAAACATCTCAGGTTTCCAAACAACATTGGAAAGGCTCTTGCTCTAAACCTAGGCCTTTTTGCCTCTTGGGTGAACCATCAGACACAAGATTATTTCAGTTGGCTTCCGGATCTGGATTCCAGAGCAGTAGATGCTTTTCTCCAAGCTTGGCCACAATGATCACCAGAGTACTCCATTATCTCCGAATACAGGGATCAGACCTCACTCTGGTAACCCCTCTCTGGCTGAGTCAATCTTGGTTTCCAGACCTTCTCTGCCTCTCTGTCAAGGACCTGCTCCTGCTTCCATCCATTCAAAATCTTCTTTTGAAACCGAAAGGCGAAAATCATCCTCTAATACTCCAGGAGCATTTACAACTGGTAGCCTTGTCTCTTTCAGGGGATCTTGGACTGTCGATCTCTTACCCATTGTTTCTAGCGGAACCTCAACTTTGTGTCGCCATGATACTGCGTTGCTATATTGACAGGTCTGCAGCCGCCCGCTTTCCAGACTCGAGACAACTCTTGATATCTTATGTTAAACCGTTGAAACCTGTCTCGACTTCCATGTTGGCTTGTTCGATGGATTTTGCCCTTAGCTGGTGTGGAATCTAATTTTGGAGCCCATTCTATACGCAGAGTCACAGCATCAGAGGCTTTTACCTCTGGAGCCTCTCTTTCTGACATTCTTCATTGTGCAGACTGGTTTCGCGAGAGTACTTTCTGGGTCTTCAACTTTCGTTCCTTAGATCATCCCGGTTTATCCCTTTTGTCCGAGCATTAAAACTGCAAATATGAGCCTCCTGTCATGTTTTAAAATTATGGATTATCCTAGCTTTAGTGAAGAGGTAATCTGAATTTTAATAATGACAGGAGGCGAGTATTTCCCACCCTAATTTCTTCTATTCCTTTTCTTTTTCCACCCTTCTTCTCGTCTCTATATTTTATCTTTATACTACTTATGCCTAGTTCTATGCTGTTACGTCTAAAATTGTATTTTACTCTTTCCTTATCTATATATATAAAAGAATAAGCCTCATTGCATAATTTATGGTACCTTACACATAGAACATAATTTATGTCTCCTCAGAAAACAAACACACATTGAACAGAATGCCTCATTGCATAATTTATGTCTCATTAGGAGACACAACTCCTATTTGGTGATTGAATGGGGACTTTACTGCTCCCATTGGGTGATTGAATGGGGGCGTGTTTATCATATAGGGAGTTGGCCCACCCCCTCCAGCCCACCCACCACTATCCAACTGACAAAAAAAATATAACTGCCACTCGCTCCTGAGGTAGGGGATATCAGTAACTTCTCCCGGTCCACACATACTCTCACTCAGGATCATGACCCCACAAACACACTGTTTCACCTCCCACAGATAATTGTAACCCTCCATACACTCTTTTTCAGTACGAGGGTGTAATGTTCCCATAAAATACAAACTCAGGGATAAACGTAATAGCAACTCTTTTATTTAACTCTTCATCTCTTCAGTCACCTCACTGTCTCAACTGTCACTCCTCCACTTCTTGCTTCCTGATTCCCGTCCTTTCTCCTTAAAGGAAGAGAGATGCTTTCTGTATGTTACAGAGGGCAAGCCTCAAACACCACTCTCTATTTGTTCCCTCTGCATATTGCTACGCTGCCTCAACTGAAGAGCCACCGTGTGTTATATTGCTATGTTACTTCAACTTAACCAGAGGGGTACACCAGGGGCGTTTCTAGGTTCCAAACAATCTGGGGCTAGAGCCCACAGCAAAATTCAACAGAGTGCCTGCCACCAGTGGTAGTGATGATAACACTATAGTGTGGAGTGAGTTATCCTTACACAACAAATATGTTTATTTTACTAATCTATATATAATGCAATGCAAAGAGTTAAGAAGTAAGCCATTTTATGTTCAACTCTTGTCATTGTTTTTTGTTTTAACTAACTGAAGTTATTGTGGTGTAAACCAACTGTACCACAGGGAACAAATCAAAATTCCTGTCACATTAAATAGGGGTTTTAACTCCTTGAATGCTAGAGCGGTCTTCAATACATTGCAAAGCAATGCATTGGAGACCTCTCTAGCATTCAAGAGGTTAAAAACTCTATTCAAGTGCAGTGAATTTTAAGAACTTTTATTTGTCCCCTATTGTACAGTTGGTTTACTCCAGAATAAAACCAGGTTGCTTTAATACATATGAGCCATTGATGTAACTGAATAAATTATCAAGAGCAACACCAAAGTATTTTATTTACACAGATAATGTATAAACAAATATAACGATGTTTAAACAAACATTAATGTGAGTTTTATTGCTGTGGAGCAATGTGATACACTTATATACCCACCACACAGTCTGATGTCCTAAAAAGAGGGACACCAGGGTGTGAAAGAGGGACAGAGGGATTTGGGGCTTGAAGAGGGACACTTGGGAGGTATGCTTATACCCAGCATTGTTCCATTGCCCACTGGTAGCCATAGAACCCCTCATACACTGCCTGATAACCTTGCGCTTCTAGCCTCTATTAGCCACATATCCACTGTCTGATACTCCAGTGGTTTGCCACCGGTAGCACCAGGCCCACACATGAACTGATATCTCATTCTTCTTCTACTGGCAACTGGTATCCATAGACCCATACATACACTGTGTGATACCCCATCATTGTTCCACTGGTTACCTGTAGCCAATCATACACTGTCTGATTGCCGGCATTTTTCCATTGGCCGCTGGTAGCCACAGAACAATGCACATAAACTTTATGATATCACAGCCTTGTTCCACTGGCCACTGGTAGCCACAGCCATGTTTCTCTGCCCAGATTCCCCAAATACACTGTGGTACCCCACCAGCCTTCTGCAACTGCCTACTGGTCGCCACAGATTCCCCTCATACATTGTGCCCATACATTGTGCATCCCCACCAGCCTTGTTCTCCTGCCCACTGGAAGCTACAGATTCCCCACATACACTGCGTGCCCCCCCCCCCCACACACACTGCTATCCACAGATTCCTCACATACACTATGTAATTCTCAACTGCATTTTACCCCTGCCCACTGATAGCCACAGATTCCATACATACATTATGTGACCCTCCCCCAAAAACCTTTCCCCTAACCACTGGTAGCCACAGATTCTCTACATACACTATACAACCCCCCTAGCCTTGCTCCCCTACCCACAGATTCTTTACATACACTATGTGACTTCCCCCAGCCATATTACCCTGTCCACTGGCAGCCACTGATTCCCCACATACACTGTGGACCCCACCAGCCTTATTATCCTGCCCACTGAAAGCCACAGATTCTACACATACACTATATGACCACCACCATCCTTATTCCAATACCCACTGGTAGCCACTGATTCCCTACATAAACTGTGTGACCCCACCAGCCTTGTTCCCCTGCCCTCTAGTAGCCAGCCCACATATTCTCCACATATACAATGTGACACCCACCAGCCTTGTTTACCTGCCACTGGTAGCCATATATTTCCCCCATCTATACTATCCCTCATACCTTCTCTTCTGCTCTGCCCGATTCTGCTTTCTGTTTCAGTGTAGAGCCATGGGCTCCACACTGCCTCCTCTGGTACTTCAGGTGCATGTTGATGACCTCATCGCAAAGCACCAGGAAGTGCTAGAAGAGCCAGTGTGGAACGGATGGCTGTGGGCTGAAGCTGAGAACAGAGTAAGGCAGCAGCCTGCTTTTCCAAGCTATATATGCCCACAAGTTGCTGGGCAGCAGCCAGCCAGCCAGCCTCAGGATAAACAGCAGGAGGAGTGAGTCTGCTGATTGTCTGACATTTGGGGCTGCCCACTGACACACTCGGGGCTTCAGCCCCCTTAGCCCACCCCTAGCGACACCCCTGGAGTACACAACGCATTGCAAAGCAATGCGTTGCGTACCCCTCTGGCACTCAAAGGGTTAAGTAAGGAGGAGTTACTGCTCCCATTGGGTGATTCAATGGGGGAGTGATTTAAATCATGCAGGAAGTTGGCCTGCCCCCACTATCCAGCCCGACCACCACTATCTAAGTAACTGAAAAAACAAAATGGCTGCCACTCGCTCCTACACCACAGACACAAACACATCAGACAAAAAACACACACTCTCACACACACACTCAATCACACACTCACTCACACACCCTCACTCACACACCCTCACTCACCCTCACTCACTCACCCTCACTCAATCACACACCCTCACTCAATCACACACTCTCACTCAATCACACACTCTCGTACTCACACCCCGGGAGCCAGCACAGTCCACCTTCTACCATAGTATTTGCAATTCCCACATGCATTTCAACTACATGAATGAATGCCACTCACTCACACACACTCACTCACACCCCAGGAGTCAGCACGATCCACCTTCCACCATAGTATGTGCAATTTCCACATGCATTTCAACTATATGAATGAATGCCACAGTGGAGGCATAAGTACAAACACAAACACATAACAATGACACATAAGTCACCCCCTTATGACTCGCTTCTGTGTGTGCATGTGTGTCTCCGTGTGTGCCTTGTGTTCCTCACTGTTTGTGTTGCATGTCTGTATCACACTCTATGTGTCTGCATGTTGTGCATTGCATGTATGTATGTATGACTGTGTCGATCTTTATGCATCTCAGTGAATGCGTGTGCATTTGCGTGTGTGTCTCTGTGTGTGTTTGTCTTGCATCCGTGTGTGTGCGCATTAATTCCCTATATATCCTGATGGGCAACGCCATCCCACATTGCTAGTATTATTATAAAAAAATGTATTTCATCCAGTCCCTTATATCAGACCTTATTTTGCTTGTGTTTTTCATCCTGATCCTACCCATCAGAAGAAGCACTGTTCTTTTGCCGGTTACAATTTCTCCAACTGGACCTCAAGTTTCTCGTTCTCAGTCTGGTGTTTCGAATGTGAATACATTCTAGTTGGTGAGTCGCCTTCACTGGAGTTCATCGTTGTTGGGGATTATGTTTTATCCCTGTTTGGGTTCGCCTCAAGAAAGAGGAAGTGGAAAGGATTTACTCATACACTTATACTTGTATCTGTTTTCTGATTGGTTGTTTTATTTTTTCTTCTGTGCTGCTATTGGAGGTGATGTAGTAAAGAAAGACTATGCAAATACTCGCTTCCTGTCATTATTAAAATTCAGATTATCTCTTCACTAAAGCTAGGATAATATCACGGTGCCCGTGCTATACTGGCGACATTCTGTCAGTCTCTATCTACTGTTGACGCTTATTGGCTGTAGTGACTTGTCCCGCCCAGTATTTGTCCTTAAATACTGGGCCTTGTCACTTCTCCTGTGCCCTTTCGTGGTGTTTCCGTTACCAGCGCTTGTTCCAGTTCTCTTGTGATCTCTGTGTACCGACCCAGACTGCCTGACTACTCTGCTGTACCTGTTCCTGCCTGTGTACCAATCCGGACTGCCTGACTACTCTGCTGTATCCGTTCTTGCTCAGTGTACCGACCTGGCCCGGCTGACGTTCCTGCTCTGTGTACCAACTCGGATTGGCTGACGTTCCTGCTCTGTGTACCGACCCGGCCCAGCTGATGTTCCTGCTCTGTGTACAGACTCGGATTGGCTGACGTTCCTGCTCTGTGTACTGGCCCAGTAGGGCTACTGTTCCAGTGCATCATTATAGCCTACGGTCCCATTCCGGTTCTCGGTTTGGGCTCCTCCTCCAAGCTTTTGTCTCCGGACAGTCCCATTGTGCCTCTGTGCCTCCTGCAGTCTAGTCTTGGTTCAGTCATTGTCGCGTGGGCGACATTCTGGTGTCTATTCTATCAGTGCACTACGGTACACTTGACCCTCCTTCCTGCCTTAGCTGAGGTTGGTGTTACTTGGGCACCTCAGGCTGTGCTTACATCAGGCAGACGTTATTGGTCTCAGAGTTGGTTAACCCCTTCGGAGAAGGTGCAACTATTCACCGGTCATTCTAACGTGCAGTCTCTGTTGGACGCCCTCCCAGGCATACTGTCTTGTCCTCCGTTACTGCTATAAGCAGTCCTAAGTTGAACCGGGGCCTCCGTTGTCTACTGGGCGTTTCTCGCTATTTATGCACTCCCTGAAGAGAGGGAGTCTTAAGGGCCTTGCGCTATTAGGGCCGGTCCGCTTCCTTGGCCTAATAGTAACCCATTCCTTGCTGCCTCAGTTGAGCTTCACACGAAAAGTTACCTGACCTGTGTCAGTATATTGTAAATTCTGTATTGTACATATACTGGACCCGTGTGGGTATATATCTTGCTATAACCTGTCCTGTGTCAGTCCTGTATTGTGTATACATTTACTGCTGGACCCGTGAGGGTTATCTTTTCTGAGTCTGTTCAATAAAACTGTGTTTTATCTCACCTACTGTGTCTGAGTGTCAATAAAACCGTAACAGATAATCCACAATTATACTTTGGTGAATTAGATTAATTGTTACATCAGTGATGCCTATTTTTACTTAACCCATATTGTGGATGTGAATGGTCCCTGGCTTGCACAAGTCTTGGGTGAGCAGATATGGAAGACCAAGACAGATGGCAGCCTCTTTGATAAGGTATGGAGACATTTCATGTTGAATATAGATACTGTCTTACAAATTTGGTTGAGCTTGCCAAAGAATCCCTTGCTGCTCCATCATGCCATTGCTAAGACCAGATCTAGGCAACCTGAAGTACTCCAGCTGTTGTTGGACTACAACTCCTCTCAGGATAATGTGAATTGTAGTCAAAACAGCATATGGTAACTGCAGGTTAAGCATTCCTGTATTAAATAGAATATTGACTCTGAGTAGCTCATAAAGTTGATGGGGCCCTGGTTGCTTACCCATTTCCTTTATATATGCAGATTGCTGTGATGACAAATAAGCTATATTTAAATCTTTACAACTGATTCTTTTAAAGATTTTATAAGGGGTGTGTACGTTTATGTGTCAACTATTCTGCTCAAAGTTCATTTCCTTGTTTTAGCTCATTCAAACTCTCAATCCACCAAGTGAACAAGTTGGATTTTTCAGCTATCCATAATGTGTAGAATGGTAAACCAAACTTTTGTGACCTTCCCCTGAGCAGAAGAGATATAATCTTTAAACCTTTAATATGCAGAGAGCTGTACAACACATTGCTTTGCATACTCCTCTTTCACTCATTTCAGAAAAAGACAGACACAGAAAAAATACAAACAGTTCTTTAAATTCAAACATTCTAGCTATTAATATCCAATATAAATAATGCCTCTGGCAGATTAACCCTTTATCTGCCTGAAGTGTTTTTTCAAACTAAATAATCTTCTGAACGAAATAAATACCCCATTTTAAAACAAAATGTTAGAAATTTGGAATTGCTTCTTATAGTGCAGTTGGTTTGCCATAGAATTGTTTCTCATTTGTTTGAGTAATTCAGCCTATGATGACTGAATTCATATGAGAAGGTCCAGGTAGGTAGTGTAGGCAACCACCTATGGATGCTGAATGTGAGTGGTGCCAAAGCCCATTTTGCTGTTCTGTGGGCATGGCCAGTTCAGCCCCAATGCTTGCAACATGTCATTGATCAAGCAGACAGCCAGGCTGACAGGACTGGAGAACTACTAGATGTTCTGAAAGAGTCTGGACCAGGATGTTCTACTCTGTTATTATGTGCAGCTCTTTCTCTTTACCTGGACACATCCACTCCACTTATTCCAGCTCTTTTATTACCTGTAATCCTTTCCTGGACACACCCTTGAGGTCTATATCAAGCATTTTAGCACATGTATAATTTCTATCTGATTAGCTTTCCACAGCTTTGACTTCAGTATTCTTTGTTTAATATTGGCTTGTGAATCCTGACTACACTTGTCTGCCAACTGTCCTGAGCCCAGTTATGTTCCTGACCTGATTTTGTGCACAGATTTAGATCCCATGACCTTGGTTCATTGTTAATCTCGTTATGTTATTACCTTCGTGTGGCACTCACTATTGCTGCTTCTTCCATAGACAAGCAAGTCCATTAATCCCGGTCCAGTTCCAGCTCAACTGGTTCTGGCAATTTAACCTTGTGATCAACAACATTACCCTGGCTAATAGCAGCAGCAGGTCACACTTGCAGTTGACACCCCTTACAATCCACACACACCCTAGCTCCTCTTTCAAGCAGCTCTTCAGGAGCTGCCTTGAGAGTTTGTTCTATTTGCCAGCCTTTGGCTCCTCGGACATCCTGTTTCACATTGGAAATTGAGTAAGGATCTTTCATACACAGCAGCCACACACTCCTGCAAACTATTTCTGTCTTTCAGTCTTTTCTGTCTAGTAGTCCTCTACTCTACAACTTTGCCTCCTGTCATGTTGGTTAGAGCAACAGGTTACTCACCTGGAGCTATACCCATTTTATGCTAATTAGACTAGGACCTGGAACTAAAGCCACATGTGGAGCTGTCAGTAGCATCACAAGAACATGTACACCTATTGGGGTGGTGGTGCGAGTAGTGGAGTTGTGAGGGAGTGATAACTTGGACACTGTTACCTTAAGCTAACTGGAGTGGGGAGGGTACTGGCAAAGCTGGTTGATATACCTTTAAATATCATGTACATAAAATTAGAATTTAATTATTATACAACTACAAAATGATGGACGGCTCTCAGTCAGCAAGAAAAGGGGCAAGCACTAACTTTTCTCTTCCACTGTGACTGGAGGGGTGAGCCCACTGAGGGAAGAACAATGGAGGGAGAGCGCTCCCTTCTCCTGGTGGTAGGAAAGACAGAAGGGGGATGGACAGGTAGTGTAGGGACAGGTAGAGGAAATGGTAGGAGTTAGGGATATAAAGGTGGCTACTAGGGCTGTCTTGCTCATTGTACCTGTAGGTTTCTTGCCCACCTACCCACCCTAATACTCTTGTTTCGTCTCGCCTTTCTAATTAAATCTGCAGCAGGAATAGCATTTGCTGCAGAAGAGGTCATCCGCCAGCCTAGTTGCCCTCCAGACAGATAGAATCCATATAGGGCTGTCTTATGGCATTCCAGGGCCCAGCCAGTGTGGCTTGCCGATTGTTGTTTCTGGTGCAGGGACTCTGGCCCAACTAGTCAGAAGTCCTGGGGCGGGTTATTGCCAGTATGCATTGAAGAAAAGGGGAGACAAATGAGGGTAAGCTGTGGCAGATCAGCTTACCCTTTTCATCTCCTTGGTTACGTTTTGAGGTAGCCACCATTGGGGGGCTCGTGGTCATGGGGTGTCCCAGTGTCTGAAAAAATTCTAATGCTCATCACTCAGCAGCATGCAGTAGGGAAGCAAATGCTAGGCCATGCTGTGGCTATGGATCCGGGGCACCACATGTGGGGGGTTTGGGAAGGTCTCCTTGGGGTCACCTTAAATAGGTCAAATCCCTTTAATAAAAGCTGTGACCTCCTTAGTTTGTCATCTACTTGTGTGTTAATGTCCTTATTCTGTGTGTGAGTTACTTGCTTATGGTTTGGTTTTGGTTCATGTTTTTTCTTGCAGGTAAAGGGAGGGATGGGGTGGGCTTCTTGTGGGAAGGGTGTGTGTCACAGGCATGGTCCCCTTAATAGTATCCAAACTTGTTTTACCTTGGCTATCTTATTCAGACTCTATCTGGTTGATTTTGTTTGTCTTTTTAGTAATGTGACAAGATTCAAAAAGTGAATGTAATGAAAAAATGTCAGATTATCTATCACTTTAAAAATATGTTGTACAGTATGAAAAATGACAGAAAGATGAGCTTGATGAATATTCCCCTTAAATAACTTAACATCAGAATTTTTATTTATCCTTTATTTGCCTTTTAAACAACACATTTTCAGAGAGATTTTGTTTCTACCAGTTGAATGAATGAATGAATAAATGAATATGCTTATTTATATGGAGCCACAAGTGTACTCAGCACTTTACAATTTAAGGGTTTTGACAATACAGGATGACATATGTTAACAAAGTGAAACACTGGGGACCCTGCTCGAAAGCTTACAATCTAAAGATGTAAAGGGAGACATACAGAGAACATGAGAGTTAAGTGTAAAACATAAGGGTTAAGTGCAGAGTTAATGTAATATTACTACTTCCCACTAATATCTGATAAAATTTCTTTAACCCCTTAACGACATGTGCCGTACTATGACTGTCACGGTCCTTGAAATACTTAAGGACCGATGACGGTCATAGTAAGTCACGTACTTTTTACTTACAGAGCTCTACCGGGAGCGCTGTAAGTAAAAATGGGGCCTGAAATTGACCACTCCAAGATCAGAGCGATCTCTATCAGGCCCCAAAGTGACGAACCGATACGCGCAACAGGTCACGTGTACCGGCGCTTCGACGTGGTTCAATGCGGTCCTTATGGGATGAAAACGTCCCAGGACCACTGGTCGCTAAGGGGTTAAATTGTCTTCACCAAGATTACACAATTTTTTGTCAGAAAAAATGAATGAAACAAGTAAAACAATAATCACAGCTATAAGAACTTTTTTTTGTTTAAATTCCTTACAGTATGGAATTAGACCCACTTTTAAGACTGCTTTTCTGTTTTCCTTAGATGAGGAATTGAATATAAAAATGGAAGTAATATGCCCATGACGTAAGTACTTTTTCTGACTCATTACCGACAATTTCAGTTATCACAATGTTTCGAAACATCACACCCAAGATCTGTTAGTTCACTGAAATTAGTATCCACCTCTCTTGTATTCAAAAAGGTTATTTTCTTATCTCAGGGCATTCACAAACAAGATTACATGAAGGAATGAATTTGGGGATACTGAGAAAGGCAGGAATCATTCCTCCCAGAGACAGCATATCTAAGATTAGATTTTAGGCCTGATAAAACAAAGATGGAATTTTTTTTACTAAAACTAGCACGAATTACAAGTAAATTATGTTTATATAAACACAGTTTTTAGGTATTATTTTTCCTTTAGGTCAGGAGAGCAACAGCACTGCAGGTAATCTGAAATATGGATTTGTTTACGGTGACCAGTTTACCAGTTTGGATATTGCTCTAATGTCTACCTTACACACTTTAACCAGTTTGTACGGACTTATTCTGATGAGGGGTAGATGAAAAGTCAGAGAAATTTCCAGCAGGACTTCTCTCGAAAAAAAAGAGTGAAAGTTGCAACAGAGCCTGAGCAGGATAATGGTCATGTACCCTCCCAGTGCCCAGCAGATGCCCAGTGGGAGGTAGAACAGGGTGAAGCGCTGAGGCTTTTGTTCCGGAATACCAGCAAGTAGGTGTTTTGTTGGGCATAATAATCCCTGACCACCTACCACCGCAGACCAGCAAGCAGGCTTCTTGCACTGCCTGCCACCGTGAGATCATCAAGCAGGTGTTTTGTTAGGGCACAATAATCCCTGACAGCCTGCCTCTATGGGATTAAAAGCAGGCCTATTGCACTGCCTGCCTTTTTAAAGGGATAGTAATACTTTAATATTACTATTCCCCATATTATAGCTATTTCAAAAAGAATTGAAATGCCCCCAGTGTCATCTCTCAAACCTTTATGGTTTGAGAGATAACACGCAAAATTCACCCTCCCTTCCTCTTCCCTGAAGTCGGTGTTGTACTGATTGCAGGGATATCCGGTCTTATTTGCATCAGGTGGCTCTGCAGCAGAGCCGAGATTGCATTAGTAAAAAAGAATTATTTCCCTGAAACGGTCTTCTACGTGTGCTTGCAAACCAAGCACATGTAGAAGACCGTTTCAGTGAAATAATTATTTTTCCCTAACGCAATCTCAGCTCAGCTGCAGAGCCACAAGCCAATCATACGACAGACTTCCCCTGCAGTCAGCATAACGCTGACTTCAGGGAAAGGGGGAGGGAGGGGGGAACTTTGCGTTCAGTTATCTCTTAAACCATAAAGGTTTTAGAGATGAACCTGAGGGCAATTCAATTATTTTTCAAATAGCAACAATATGGGGAATAGTAATATTAAAGTAGTACGATCCCTTTAAATCATCAAGTGGGTTTACTGCATCACCTACCTATGTGAGACCTGTGCATTATGAAAATACACAAATGACAATGCTTGGGTGCACTTGGCTCAACAAGTGATGAATGTTTCAGACTTCTGCTTATCCCGGATGGTAAGTGCCACTGATGTTCTCGCTACCTGTCTCATCAGTGTACCTCTCTGACTACCTTTGTGAATTTCACTTTCCATAACCTCCATCCCTCCCCTGCTCCCAAGTATGGTCTTGTCATTCAGGTGGTCATGTGGATCACACTTATCAGGTGCTCCAATGACAAAGGGGGGATTGTTATCAATAGCAAGGGGTTAACATAATATGCATTACAAAATACAACAAGGGAAGAGTTAACAAGGGGACTTGTAGATGAAGCAGAAACTCAAGACCCTTATCTATCTCTGAACACAATTCTGTTACAATAGAAACATATAAGACACTCTTTCTCCCCACCATCTTCCTGCACACATATTGATAAGTAGAGAAACTCATAGCTCACTCTTTCCCCCCCTCCCTTCACATATATTGATAAGACTTTTTTGCTAGCTAGAGACTAGTAGCATAATAATTAGGGAAGAAATGTTTAGCTGCTATTGGCTGAATACTTATGATTATGTTATAGAAGTATGTGCTGAGAACTAGTGTTTTGCTATCAGACTACCAAATATACAATGTTGTAATTTACTGAATACGTAATATTTGCAGTTCTTACTTTGTGTTAAACCAATCATCTTTGTGCTCTAGGATGTGGTATTAGTATATTAGATACCCCCTCTGGCTATGATTTGGAGAACAGAACAGTGTTTCTTGCTAATGCTCATGCTATATATGTGTACTGTTCTCCCTTTATTATAATAAAGGATTCCTGTTTGTTTCTCCTCCAATCTAAGGTTGCCACCCAGCCGGTAGTTTACCAGCAGGCAGGTAAAAAATTGGCTTCTTTCCAATGTTAAGTCTATGGAAGGAATGCCTTGGCCAGTATTTTTTTGATGAAAAGATGGCAACCCTACTCCAATCTTGTCTCTTCACTGGCAGGGCAGCAAGAAGTTACAGGCATTTTGCTAACACAAGGCATACCTTCCAAAATGTAAAATAGTCAAAGAGGGACATATTTGTTTTAGGTGATGCTGTCACTGCTTGCTGTAATCTAGAGTTTCTCCAATCCCTTCTCAGCTCTTTTAATATACACATTAACTTTTATCACTGAATGAACACATAAAACACAAGCAGAACTTCTCCCTCTTCCTTTCTGGAACAAGTGGCACAAATTTAAAGACTAAAGAAGCAATTAACTTGGGCAGAATATAAAACAGGTAGCAGTGGACTCTCTCACCCTGAGAATTTGGTCAAAACCCTGGATGTCAGGCTCAAACCCTGAGAGTTCCCAGGTATTGTTGTGAGCTGTATTGCCGTGGAGAAAGTTGATACAATTATATAAAAAATACACAGTCTGATTTCCTAAAAAGAGGTTCACCAGGGTGGGAAAGAGGGTTATGATGAGGTGTTTATGTATAACTCCAGATCATTTTAGGTGTTAAAATTGATTGGATCCTCTGAGTGCCCGAGAGTTATCCAACGCATTACCAGCGTCGTATGTGTTTTCTTTGTACACGGAAAAAAAAAGAAAAAGAAAAACCTGTTATCCAGAAATAAACATGGCTACTACAGGTTCAGTCATTTCCGCTCATGGTCTTCCAGAGGAAGCGTTCTAACTTCCCTTCATGCGTTCCATCAGTGTCTCGGCCCTGTGAGGGTGAAGCATGTCTACTCGATCCAAGGTGGTACTAGGCATCTCGGCTATACTGTCCGTGGCAACGGTTGTTGGGGTGCACGTGAAGCAGAAGTCGGAGAGAGAGGTTGGTGTTGGAAGTTTGATACCCACACTACTTTGTCCGTTACAGAGGATGTTCGCTTTGACACTTCATATGTTCCTTTGTTTACTTATCACACATTACTATTGAATGTCATGTAGGTGTCATGATGTCCCAGATTAGAAGTTGTAATGTAGTTTTATGAACACTAGATAAGCGTTACAACAGATAAAGCAGTACCAACAACCTCCGTTAAATGGACATGTGGTTTCTAGTTTACCCATTGTCCATTAAAGAGGTAGTGTGCTCCATTTATCTTGTTCTTCATTATCATAAAATATTATGTAGGGTTTCACGTGTCTATGCTTCTTGTAATACATAATTGTAATACGTTTTTTCTAATTGGTTATGATGTTCAGTGATATTTCATTAGGGTTTATAAAATACGCCACTAATGCAAAATAAAGGATTAATCACTTGAGATACTATTTCAAGCTAGTCACTTGAGGTACGGATGAATATGCTAAAGAGGAGAGAAGTGAAATAACCTAACGATTTAAAATTGGGCTTTTTAAACTTATATTATTAATGCTAAAGAGCCATTGGAACGCAGTTTGTTTGCTACAGAAGTTGACATATTTAGCTTATTACATTGCACTATCGTTCCCTTTTGTGACATAATTGCATGGAAACTGATGGCTAATGAGAGAAGCTTTACCTCTACTCGAATTGTTTACTTCTGAAAGCCTAACATAGTTGTTCGGAATTAATCAAACTCAATGTTGTTGAAGGGGCTGTATCGCCCAAAAAATGAAAATTGCTCATATCCAGTTTGATATGGAAGTTCTGATTTTTTTTTTTCCCTAGTCATTGGTTCATTAGAAACCTTTATTTCCTTCAGAGAATCTTATGTGGGATGTTTTGTTTACCTCATTTATGACCTACACTGCACTTGCCACATATTATGATTTTATTACAAATGTTGACTAGTAATACATTGTATTTAAAAATGCATCAAACCTATTTTTTTCCCTGACCCTATAAAACTAGGGATGCACCGATACCATTTTTTTTAAGACTGAGTATGAGTACCAATACTTTCCCCAAGTACTCACTGATACCAATTACCGATACTTTTTTTGTAATGCCATTTCACAGTTTTCCAAGGGGTGGTGAGAGGTGCAGTAGAACTGAGTGGGAGATGGGGGGGCTGAGGGGAACTGAATTGGAGAAGTGGGGGGCTGAGGGGAACTGAATTGGAGAAGTGGGGGGCTGGGGAGAACTGAATTGGAGAAGTGGGGGGGCTGAGTCAGAGATGGGGTGCTCTCAATGGGGCTGAAGCCATGACTTTCTGCAAAAGAACAGTGAGATTGGCACCCTTGTGCCAGGGTCTCCCTGGAAAGCTGCAAAGAAGTTTACAGCTTGTCCAGTCTGTGACAAGCTGCAGCTTCTGCCTGCCTTACACTCCAGCTCCCCGCTGTAATTTCCTCCTCTGCCGGGTGCTCACTGTTCTCTCGCGAGCCCCGGCAGTGGTCAGCGTTGGAGCGTTGCTGCGGTAACCTGCAGCAACGCTCCGACGCTGCAGGAGGGAGAGAGGCGCCCGGGGAGCATTGTGAGCAGCTCCCTGGGCTCCCTCTCTGCAGCACTGACTCTGACACAGGGTATCGGTGCTGGCATCGGCCGCATTTGCACGAGTACCCGCGCAAATGCTGGTATCGGCACCGATATCGGTGCAACCCTATATAAAACTGAATGCGAATTCTCTCATTCATTGTATTGGTGACTTTGCATATAAATATGAGAAGATGGCAACATTTGTATGCATTTTTCTTTGTATAAACAAGGGCAGGAGAAAAACATCCCAAGGCTTACTACTCAGGGGAAAAAAATTGACTAGTCCACTTTTCAAAACTTTTATAGTGAGCTGCACGCAACTGTTTCAATGACAGGGTTTTATAAGTTTGTAAATATTGAATCAATAGAAAATGAGTGGGTACCCAAATGTGTGTGTTTTTAAAGAGCTGAAGGGGCACTTGTTACTGAAAAGGTGAGAAACCCTTATATAGGAGACCAGACTTGAATTTTACAGTCTAACACCTTAGTGACAATGGACTTACCAGGTAAGTCATGAAAAAATGTCACTTAGTGACAGACTACTTACCTGGTATGTCCAGGAAGTCATTCGCTATAATGGGGAAAAAAAGAAAAAAAAAAACCCTGTCATCAAGTGCCGGCCATGTGCGTGCGCGGTCGGTCACTAAGGGGTTAAATACAGATGAAATCAGAGCTTGCAATTAATAAGCAAAATAAAAGCTCTCATCCTACAGTCTATAGAAGTGACCTAGAATCCACAGTGGGATTTCAAGCTGAACTTTCATGGTACAATAAGTTATTCTCAATTAATTGTTAGTAGCTTCTTATTCATGGAAATAGCGTAATAATGTTGCTTAAGTGCCAGAATGAGCAGGAATCATAACATCGTTGGCAAATTACATCAGTGGGACAGCGCAGACATCTTGCTAAACTGATCTGTGTGCATGTGCTGTCTGTTCCTGCCTGTACCTTAAACGGATAGTATTGTGAGAAAATATTAACACAAAATATTGTAACTATCAAAAAACTAATCTAAATGCCCCCACTCCACCATAAAGGTTTGAGAGATAATCGCAGCAAAAGATTCCCCCTCCCTCCTCTTTCCCTGACGTCAGCATCCAGCTGACAGCAGGGGAATCCGGTCCCGGGACTGTCTGAAGCTCTGCAGCAGAGCTGAGATTGAAAGACTTAAAAAGAGTTACTTCACTTGAATGGTCTGCAAAGTGTGCTTGGTAACAACTCTTTTTAAGTCTTTCGATCTTGGCTCTGCTGAAGAGCCCTGGACCAGATTCCCCTGCTGTCAGCTGGACGCTGACGTCAGGGAAAGGGGAGGGAGGGGGAATTTTGTTGCTATTATCTCTCAAACCATAAAGGTCTGAGAGATAGGAGTGGGGGCATTTAGATTATTTTTTTTGGTAGCTACAATATTTTGTGTTAATATTGTTTAACAATACTATCCCTTTAACCCCTTAAGGACTACATGATGTACTATGACCATCATGGTCCTTAAATACTTAAGGACTGAAGACAGTCATAGTACGTCACATACTTTTTACTTACATCGCTCCACCGGGATCACTGTAAGTAAAAATGGGTCCTAAAATTCACTGCTCCAAGACTGGAGCGATCTCTTTCAGGCCCCAAAGATGTGCGCTGATACACACAACAGGTCACGTGTACCAGCACGTCAGCAAGGATCAAAACGGTCCTTATGGGACAGAAACATCCCAGGACCGCTGGTCCTTAAGGGGTTAAGGAACAATACAACTTCCCCCACTGGCAAATAACCTATTAGCATACAGGCAGAGACGGACAGCGCAGGCACACAGATCACTCTTTGGCAATATGTCTTCTCTGTCCCACTGATGCAAATTGCATACAATGTTATGATTCCAACTGATGCTGGCACTTAACTAGGTTTATTACCCTATTTCCATGAATAAGAAGTTACTAACAATTAACTGGGATAACTTATTGAAGCATGATAGTTCCGCTTTCAGTTTTGAGCTAATGTACTGGCTCTACCGTGTCTTTAGAAGTCAGTCCCAGCTACTATAGCTCCAGTCACCAATTTTGGGCTGGCAGTGGAGGCTACTTCTCCCCAGTCTTAGGGAAGCAGGATTTGCATACCATTCAGTAAGTGTTATATGGGTTTACTTTTACTTTAACATTCTGAAATGTTTTACCCCTTCTCTACTCCCTCTGTCTCTGCCTGTATATTTTAATGAAGGGAAAGTATTTCCCCTTCAGATAACAGGGATTCGTGAAAGTTAAACCTACCTACTTTCACTCCACCAGTTCAATAAGTAACTGATTGAGAGCCTGCTTACCTTAGCAAATATGTTATTTACACCAGAGCTTACGTCTTGGTGTGCCCCTAACACAACTCTTCAATGCAAGGGTATAACCCGGACTCAACTGATGTTGAGGAGTTCTTCCCACCTACAGTCAATCATCAGATTCATGGCTACAGAACAATGTGATATACTGAGCCGAATGCTCTGTAGATTCTCATTAATCTGTAGCTTAAAATCTCATTGCCGATGAATATATGTAAGTGCTGGGGAGATCTCACAGGCATCAGTGGAGACTCTGGGGCCTAGATTTAAAGGCAGCCGTTAAACCATCCGCTAAGTAAAAAAGGCACGTCGGCCGCAAAGAACACATGTTTTACGGCAGATTCAAAGGTAAGTGTTCAAGAATAGCTATCGGGCGTAGGCACTACAAAAACACGTTAAACAAAAACCAGCGTCGCACCTGATTTTGCATCACCGTGCGTCCCAAACACCCGTTAAAACACAACTTAACTCAAAATGTTACATTACGGCTGCCGTTGTCTAGCAACCCTGATAGATGCACAAACAAAATTCAAACCTACAGCCAATCCCAAGGCCCCAAAGTATCAAAAATGTTCGAATACACCTATATATACCTCAAAATAACGGTTACACCCTGTCTGTGTTTCGAGTTTCAGCAAGCTAGAGCACAGGACCCAGGAGTGGAGGATAGCATTTAGAGAGAGAGAGAGAGAGATAGAGAGAGAAGCATACAGAGGAGTAAGGTAGAAGGATTTTGGAGAGGAGAGAGTTACATTTAAATAGACACATAGCACACTTTTGCACATAGCACATACATCCATACAAACACATACACATACATACACATAGTCTTTTTTTTTTCATCACACCTTACACATTTTAAACTTTATTTTTACAGTGTGAATCCGTGAGTGAAAGTGTGTGACAGAGAGTGAGTGGGATCGAGTGTGTCTGTGAGGGCGTGTGAGAGTGCCTGGGTGTGAGTGGGTGAATGATGGCCAGGAGAGGAGGACAGGAGAGAGGGATGGGGAGACTAGTGGAGGAGGAGGAGGAAGGTCAGGAGGGGATCCCTCAGCAGAGCAGGGGTGGGAGAGGGAGATACGCAGGGCGGAGGGGGACCAGGCCCACAAGAACAGGCACACTAAGAAGAAGAGGGACAGATCCTGCAGTGGGGCGAGGGGTAGTCCCTGGGGACCACCACACACAGGCAGGGGCAGAGCAGGCAGGACACTCCGGGTCTGACTCCTCGCATGCCGGAGCTGAGGGGGACAGGCTCAGGGATCCCCGATATACCGAGGAAGAAAACACGGCCCTCGTGGAGGCTGTGCTGGAGAGGGAGAGTGTCCTCTTCCCGGGGGACAGACTCCCTGGCCTGTCTGCGAGGAGGAGAGCTGCCTGGAGTCAAATCTGCAGCAGAGTTAATGCGGTGGCCACCTGCAGACGGGATGTGGACTCAATAAAGAAGAGATGGGGCGACTGCAAAAGGCAGGTGAAGAGGAAGATGGGGGATGCCGCCCTGCACACCCGAGCCACCGGAGGTGGGCCACCTGTCCCCATCACCTTCAGCGCATGGGAGGAGAGGCTGCGGCAGACACTGTCGTCTACCCTCATTGAGGGGGTCCCTGGAGGATCAGACACTGGGGAGGAGAGGAGCCTCCACACCACCGGTAAGTGCATCACCCCAAAACCACACACCACCCCAAACCACACACCCATCACAAACAAGCACTCACATCCCAACATCTGCCCTTCATTCAACCACACAATTGCACCAACACAGCACCCTGAGGGTTTAAACAGGAATCAAGACAAGGACAAATGTCAATGTTCAACAAGGCCAAAACCTGTCCAACTCCCTGGTTAACCCTCATGTTGCTGTGCTCATCACACACAATACACACAAACCATGCTCAGTAAAGTGTTGTATGTCAAACATCACAATTGTTGTCACACAGTGTTACCCATGTTCACACAGGGAATCCAGCACATAACCCCATGAGTGCGAGAGGGATCATCAATGCATCGATCAACAATGCTTTGGCAACCCCTCTGGTACTCAAAGGGTTAACCAGACAACAAACACATGTCGATAGGTTAACAATTACATGACACATAGGGGACATTCACTAAGCGGTGAAAAAGAGCTGATGGAGAGAATTTGACACTTGCATACCCTCACTTTACCAATTACAATGTTAGTCTATGGAGAACATCCAATAACAGGATTCAAGCTGCACAGGCCCCATTGTGTGGACTCCATAGAAAACATTGCAGATGGGGAAATGAGGTCAGCGGAGAAGTCAGCATCATAATCAGTTCATCAGGTCCACTTAACCGCTTACTGAATCACCAACAGGATGGATCAGGTCACAAATCACAGTGCCACAGAGAATAAATGCTTGTATGTGCAACACACAGGCCAAAAACAATCACACATAAGTAAAGGTGAAAAAGTTGGCCTTGGTGTTGTGTATGCAATCATTTACTCTAACTTCAATTTACATAGCTCACATTTGATTCACATATAGATCCTCAGGAGTGCTGATGCCATGGCTGGATGGTACACCAGACACTCTTTGCAGGATACATATGGGAACCAAATATGAACCATTTAGGTTTGGTCAATAACAGGCCAGGGATTATGGATATCTATGATCGGGTCTGGCTGCCTCACACAGAAGGATGGATGGGCTGATCCAGGAAAAAAAAGGCCTCAATCAATGATATCCTTCAATACTGGCTTGGTTGTTGCCCCTCAGGATTCAACTTGAACAGACCTCATGGACAGAATCCTGTAATGTACATCAATCCCTGATTGCCACGGTGGTATCCCATGCATCACAATGCAATGCATAGGATACCATCATGACAACCAGAGAGGGACATGTCTAATCTGACAAAATCCAGCACTGTACGGGATGAACTGATAACATAGGGATGAATACTACTTGAATCACACTGCAGATCTATTCCAAAAAGATATGTACAGAAAGAAAAACTACCAGATTTGTATGTGGATATGTCCCTTTCAAATGGGTACAAATAGGTCCCAACAAGATGTAAACCCAGAGTTCGGTTCAGTACGTGTGATTGTCCAACTGCCCATATATGTGCACCCTCAACAAAATAACTCATATTGATATCATCATCAGAGTACATATACCTAGTATATTACACCTTACTTGGATGGGTATCAGTGGTATCTATGAAAGTTAATTTGTGATGGCTGTACATATATAGGCAGTAAGACAATCACATGTACTGAACAGATCTCTGGGTTCATATCTATCAAGGATATGTTAGTACCCATATGAAAGGTACGTATACACACATATCAGACCATATTCCTCACTGTGTACCTTGGCATGGCAATGGTTAATTTCACTTTGATGTAACATTGCAGGCATCATAAAGAGATGTTTAGAAAGATGTTACTGTATGTGACAGCTGGAGATGTCAGTCATATGACCACACGGAGGCTCTTCAGCAGACCCAAAATTGAAACAATTGGAGATGGATCCATCATTGACATGGTCGACAGAGCGTGCTTACAAACCAGGAACACTTAGTAGACAATGGCAAAGATGTAGTTATCTCCAAATGGGTCAATGTGGAGTCTGCTGAAGAGCCTCCGTGTGGTCAAATGACTGACATCTCCAGCTGTCACATACAGCAACATCTTTCTAAACATCTCTCTATGATGCCTGCAATGTTACATCAAGGTGAAATTAACCATTGCTATCCCGTTAAAGAGATAGTAATACCTAAAATGTGAAAGGAAAAATACATGTCATAGGATTGATCCACCGGGTAATGCAAGGGTATCCCCACTACTGAAAGGTGTTTCATCACAAGAGTATAACAGCTCAAAGTTGAATATTCCATGGACAATATCAGTGTGGCCTGAAAATGTACTATGCCAATGTTGCCAGACCATCCTCTGGCTAGCTTTGGTCCAGGGAGCAGATATCCACAAAGGATGATGTGGCAACAGCGCAAATGTACAATTTCAGGCCACTGGGATGTGGCACCAAAGGAATTCAACTCTGAGCTGCAATACATGTAGAATACAACACCCATCACCAGTAGGAGTACCGTTGTTTCACACAGGGGGATACACCATACAACATATATGTTCCTTTACACATTTCAAGTATTAATATCAATTTGACACCATCATGGCTAAGTTTACTGATCACACAATCTCAATCCTCCACACAGGTTATGTGTCTCCAGCACATCAGGAGCCCATGGAGGAGGCCACCTCACCACCCAGTGAGGAGTATTTGGAGGAGGGGACCAGCCAGTGGGCACCGTACCCGACGACATCCACACCTCTTGGCCAGCTGGATGCACCAACTCTGCCTGCACCAACTCTGCCTGCACCAACTCTGCCTGCACCAACTCTGCCTGCACCAACTCTGCCTGCACCAACTCTGCCTGCACCAACTCTGCCTGCACCAACTCTGCCTGCACCAACTCTGCCTGCATCAACTCTGCCTGCACCATCTCTGCCTGCACCATCTCTGCCTGCACCATCTCTGCCTGCACCATCTCTGCCTGCACCATCTCTGCCTGCACCATCTCTGCCTGCACCATCTCTGCCTGCACCAACTCTGCCTGCACCAACTCTGCCTGCACCAACTCTGCCTGCACCGACTTATTACAGTGACTGGATGCCCACCACCACCTCCAGGAGCTATTATCCCCCAGCAGCAGCAGCAGCACCACCACCACCAGGGAGGCAATGGCTGCCCGGTGATGTGGCCACCACCCAATACGGGCCATACCCACAGATTGACCTACCCTCCTGGATGGCTCCCCAGCATGGCCCCAGGTATGATCCTAGGTGGGGGCCAAGCACATACCAGTGGCCAAGGTTTGACCCTTGGCCACTCGACTACCAACACCTGGGCCTGCTTGGGGAGCCCCAACAGCCTATGCGAAGGGACGTGTTTACCCCACCACCTCCACCAGCACAGACATCGGTGGGCAGCAGTGGGTCAATTGATGTGGTGGGCACATACCCATCTGCAGCACAACCAGCAGCAGCAGAGGAGGACACAGCAGCAGCAGAGGAGGACACAGCAGCAGCAGAGGAGGACACAGCAGCAGCAGAGGAGGACACAGCAGCAGCAGAGGAGGACACAGCAGCAGCAGAGGAGGACACAGCAGCAGCAGAGGAGGACACAGCAGCAGCTGATTCACCAGGCACAAGCATCACCAGCAGTGAACGGCCCACGGGGATGCAAGCTGAGTGTATGGCTCTGCAAAGGAGACTACTCAGGTCAAGCCTCCGCACCAATGACAACATCACCAGGAGCCGTAGGGAATCCCGTATAAACACTAACAGGATAGAGGCAAGGATCCATGCCCTGGAGTCGGAGGTCATGAGGATCAACACTCAACTCCATCAGCTACACACGGGGGTGATGGACCTGCTTGCACAGCTACTGGTGGAGTTGAGAGAGCTGAACCGCAGGGAGGACTTACGTTTGGAGAGGGAAAACCTGCGCTCCACAGAGGGATCCACTGCCCCCACCACCCCCTCTAATGTGACCCCCGAAGCCACACCTAGGGGGCAAAGGGTGACCAGGAGATCATCCAGGTTATCCACTTCTGCCACACAGTCTAAGCCCCCCCCCCCCCAAGAAAAAAAAAATAAAATGCCCAACATGTTAAATTTCCCCTGAATAAAGGAACATTGTGCTTTTGAATCCTGTCTGATCTGCTTTGAATTTGGTCATAGATTTGGGTGGCAGAGTTGTCTCCAATGCATTGCCAAACAATTCAGTGAATACAACTCCTGCCTAGGTAAGATGTTTGTGGGATGTTACAACATGGGTTCACACACACATCGTTGTACAAAATCAACTGTAAAAACATCCCTGTTGCCATATTACACAACTGTGTTATATGGCAATGTTGTGTGTTGATTTTGCATAACAAAACATTCCCCTTAGCCCAACATTTGGTACAACATTGAACATTCATCTACATCATATGTAGTGTTTAACCCTTTGATATCCAGAGTGGTAGGCAACGCATTGCAAAGAAATGCGTTGGGTACCACTCTGGCACTCAGAGGGTTAAGGGGATAACCAAACAAACGGCTTAGCGGTGAGATAACAAGCAGGACAGATAAATGGGACATGTATCCATATTGTCTTGGATTCACACACTCATTGTGCAACAGACTGACTGGGGAAGCCAATGTTTTCAACCTAGGATTTCAATGTGTAGCACACACATTGATATCCTGGGGTGAGCATTGGGGCCTCCAGTAAGTTGACTTGTTGTTTTTTCTAAGGGTGTAACAGACTTCCCCAGTGAAAACACTTGTCCACTTGGTCATGTACTGTGATATGTCCCAGTGGAGCAATATCACTGAACATTGATTATACTGAGCAACACATTAACTGTGGACAGGAATTCACTGTGGAAGTATGTCCCCTTTATCACCTCTTTATCACTCCCACAACACATTAGTGTATCACTGCCACCATCTGTTAGCGTGAATACATCACTGAGTCCACTCACTTGCAAACAAGTGGTGGAGTCCTGTGATATGGGTGATGCCTTTCCATGTATGGGGATACTCTACCCTGGGTGTGGTAACGCATTGACAACTGTGTTCTCAAATATATCCTCCTACAGACACAGATAGAATGGTGATGGTTCATCTTTATTGTGTCTCAAAGTACATTAGGATGTACATGTGTTTTCTGTGTATTGCCTATATGCATTGAACACCTGTATGAGAACACTAAATGTACTTTGAAACAAAAAAATAGTACTTTAGTAACACTGCTGCCCAGCTCATGTGTTGTCCACAAGGTTTGACAACTCTGTAGCTGAGCATCCTAACTGTACAGGTTATAAAACTCAGGAATTAGTGTTTTCTGTGTCTATATGAAAATGATCCAGTAGAGGTTTGTGTGAACCTCAGGTCAAACTTTGCATCACCAACAACATCAACATAAACAGCAAGGGGTGATCTCCATGAAGGTGATGTCAAGACATCAATCCAGTCACATAGAAGAACTTCAGTTCAAGGATGGATCATGTTACGGATGCCTGTGGAAGAAGAGGACAGGATTTGGAGCAGTTGACTTGAACTGATCATCAAGCAACAACAATTTAGTCGTTTTGATCCCCTCAATTTTCACAGTTACAGGTGAGTACACAAACCATTGCTTGACAATGTGTTGTGTACTCATCTGTAACCAATTATGTGGAGAACTAAGGACATGTGCCCCAGCCCTATGGATATGTGCCCCTGACATGGATACACACATCAACAAGTGTTCTGAGAGCTCCATGGAAGTAATGAATTTGGGCTGCCACTGTTAATGTGACAGTGGCAGCCCAATGTCATTTGTTCCATGGAACTGTTAGGACACATTTGTTGATGTGTGTATTCATGTCGGGGGCACATATGTCTGCACACTCACAGGTCAGCATGGTGTCCCTGGTAATCTGATCTACGTCTCATGACCTCTACATTGTGTGCCCATACCACTGTACGTCCACCCCTGTGCTGCTCTTCTCAGCTGTAGCACAGTACAGGTCCCATATTGAGTCCAATGGCCCTTTAACCCCTGATGTGACGGAGTATTATCCAATGCATAGCATTGGATAACACTCTTTCGCTACAAGGCTAGCATGGTTGCTCTGGCTATGCTCATGGCAAATCAAGTTAGCTGCTGTCAATCAAGCCCTGTAAGGCGATGAATATGGGTTATGTGTTGTACCTTGTTTCTCCTGAGGGTGTGCGTGATATCCTTGGGGTCTGTATGTCAACGTGGAGAGTGGAATGGAGGATGGTTTTTGAGTCCACACACACAATTTGCCACGTCCGCTGCCAGTGCAGTGCTGTGTCACTGTTCCTGTGGGGTGAGACAGAACAAAATGTGCAGTGTGGTTAGTGTCACAGGACTGATGGGGGACTTGCATGGATTGTTTGCATGCCGGTGTTATACTCACATGTAAAGTGTTCCGTGATGAGCCTGTCTCTGATCTGTGTCCCTCTCAGGGTCTCCTCAACGTGTCCGATGTCCATGGGCACTTCCTGTATGGGGGGGGGCCTGGATGTGCTCCAGCAGCCTGGTGTCCACTGCGATGTTGTGCAGTATTGCGCACGCCACAATGATGTCGCACACCTTTCCAGGTGCATACTGCAGTGCTCCCCCCGAGTGGTCCAGACATCGGAATCTTGACTTGAGGAGGCCAAAGGTCCGCTCAATGGCATTCCTCGTTCTGCCATGAGCCTGGTTGTAGCTTTCCTGGGCATGTGTTCGAGGATTGGCCAGTGGGGTCAGTAGCCAGGACTTGCATCCATAGCCAGCATCACCTGTGTAATGTGAGTGACATGGTGAGACAGGGAGCACATGTTGTGTGAATGATGTTTTGTGTGGTAGACGTAGTAGCTGTGGGTCAGGAGCATGCTAAGCAGCGTTGTGTGTACGCCTGTGTATGTGATGTGATTTTGTATTGTGAACTCACCCAAAAGCCATCCCCCTGTAAAAGTTCCATTCTCGAAATCTCTGTGGACTGAGGAGTTTTGGAGAATGTATGAATCATGTGAGCTGCCAGGATACTTTGCACAGACATTCATTATCCTCATCTGGCTGTCACACACCATCTGCACGTTGATGGAGTGAAAGTTCTTCCTGTTGATGAATATCTGTGCGTCACGTGCTGGGGCCTTAATTCGGACATGGGTGCAATCTATAGCACCCATGACCCTGGGCATGCCTCCCCTGGCGTAAAAGGCCTGCTTGACTTGTATCCAGTCCATGTCGGTGGTGGGGAAATGTATATAGGTACTGGCCTTGCTTTTGAGGGCTGGCAGGACCTGGGCCAGCACCCTGGAGAATGTGGCCTGTGACATGCCAGATGCGTAACCCTCTGTGGACTGGAAGGCCCCGCTTGCCATGAAGTGCATGGCACAGAGTAGTTTCTGCAGGCCAGTTAGGGCATGGTTGTGGATGTAGATGGGATCCACCTGCTCCTTGATGACCTCATACAAGGCAATGATGCTGTCAGGCCTCAACCTGTAGCGATCAATTACCTCATCATCGGTCATTCCAAAGAGGGTGACCCTTGGGCGGTATACCCTGGGCCTTGGTGGTCGTCTATACATCCTGTGCCCTCCAGGGGTGGGGATGGGCTCCTGTGTGGCTGCTGAGCCAGAGCCTCCTCACTTGCAACAGGTGGTGGCTGTTGATCAGGCATGCTTGGAGGTTGCTGATGTTCCCCAGCTCTCTCCCTTGCACGCCTTCTCCGCAGCCTTCGCAACAATATGTAACCCAACATACTGTTTGCTCTCTCTATCTGTCTCTATCTTTCTATCTATCTATCTATCTATCTCTCTCTCTCTCTCTCTCTCTCTCTCTCCCTCCCTGAGTGGAAAACAAGCCACAAGTGAGTGTGTTGAGTTGTCCCTTTAAGTACTTGCTAGGGCGTTGTGTGGGTGTGGTGATGAGTTGAGTGCTGACCAATGGTGAGTTGTTTTTGTCCAGGTAAGTGTTTGCAGGTGTGTGTGTGTTATAAGATGTGGTGTGTTGTGCTTGTTCTGTGTGTGCCATTTGCGGACATGCAGTTGTGGGGTGCAGGTGGCGTGTTGATGTTGCCCAGGTGAGCTTGTATTTGCAGGTGTCCGCTTTGTGTGATGACCCCCATTGTTCCGTGCCATGTTGTGTTGTTGTTTTTTTGTGTGTCGTTGTCCCTGTGGTGTTGGTTGTTGTTGTGTGTATAGTGATTTGTGTTGTGTGTGCATGTTTTTGTGTTGTTTTGGCATTGCACGGGTTAATTTTCCCATTTACATGGTTGTGCGGTAAGCCTTTTGTGTCTTTTCCTATGTAACGGTGTTTTGTTTTGGCCGTTAAGTGTCTAACGGCTAAAAAAAGTGGGTCTTAACTTTTAGCCGTTAGGTGTGTCTTTTTTTCAGCCGTTATCAGTACCGCAAGCCTTTGAATAGCTCTGGGGTATGTTTTTCCATGCGTCTGAATGCACGTAAGTGTATCGGCCGTAAGGATTCTACAACTGCCGTTAGCTGGTCTTTAGACGGATCTTTGAATTGCAACATGTCACTTAACGCACCCGTTAGTGATTTTTTTCCCTAACGGCTTCCTTTAAATCTACCCCTGGGTGTCTCCTAAAATCACAAGCAATGTTTGGGGGATACTACAAATTGACTGTTTTGGTGTAAATACCACACATGTTAGAGTAAGGTACGTGTTCTACATTTCAGTTTAGTGAGATTTAATTGGTACAGAATATGTATATGCAGGTGGACATGATTCTTTACTGCGGGATTCTTTGATCTTCCTCCCACTTTATTTTCCTTCAGTCCTAAAAAGACATAAATGGTAAGCGTTAGAGATCCTTCCCTTATGGACATACTATCTACTACTTAGTGAAGATATATTGGGAAACCAGATACACTCAATATTGATTCATAGTGGTCATTAGGATTTTCTCCCCAGATGAAGGTAAATGGAAGTTTGTTATTAGCAGGTGTTAGGGTTTGTTTCCTCCCATGGAACATGCTGCCTGGTTACTTTGCCTGAGTGACAGGGGCATTTATTGGGCTATATTACCATTCAGTTGCTGACACTACACATCAACTCCATATTTGTTATCACTGATCAGTGGTAATTTCCAGCCCTATGATTAGTGTTATATATTTGGCTTCACTGTATATGCAGCATTTTACACTTAATTAGGTGTACAATACATGGAATAAACAGTTGCGGTCATATCTTTCATAAGGAGACAAATGTGTTACAGCCCCCTGTGACAGTTCTGTCTCTCATGTAGCTACACTCTCCTCTCCTGCATTCAACACCCAATTGGAATAGAGGAGAGTGGTGCCTGATGGCTTGCCCATGTGGGTACCAACCAGTTTACTTTGCTGGTGCCCACACAGGTGAACTATTCATAGAAAAATGTCATGATGATTGCTTCCTCCAATGCTAATCATGCAAAAGGTCTTCAAGATGAACCATAGGCCTCTGTGCAGGCCCTCCTTACTGCATTCTTAAGGGAATGCAGTAATGTTGCTATATGCCGGAATTTGGTGTAATCACACAAGGCTATACATATTATAGCATGTTCTAGATGACAGATTCAACACAGCCTCCCTATGTTGATGCCCCTCATGTGAAAGGGGCCTAACACTGCCCCAAAGAGCTTACAATGTAAATGGTGACTTAAAAGGCTATAATCTAAATGTATTTTTGTAATGTATATTTACACAGCTCTGTTAGTGTTACATACAGCCTAGAATTGACTTGTATGGCTCCTGGAGGTTAGTAAAGAGTGTGTAGATTCAAGGCAGTTAATTTGCCCCTCCTATTTAGAAAGCTTGTTTTGCCAGTTTTACAGACATTGCAGCACTATCACTTCTGCACATGGCATATCTGAGACTAGATTTCAGACACCGTTTTGCAAATAAATCATAATTATAGATGAAAGCTTGGAATGTAGAGTATTTTAAGTATGGAACCATTTTAAACACCACAAGATTGAATTTACCAGTTTATTATCATTAAACCAGAAATGACAATGAGGCTGATTCATATTTCTTCTACAAACATAACAACTTGAATTCTGATTACATGACAACTCAGTATTCTAGGCTAAGCTCATGTAAAGGAACAGTCACCCTTCTTTTTTCGGTTGACATGTAATTCATTTGCAAAATATGCAAAGTCAGGTTGTCTTGTTGGGTGAGAACAGTTCATATAAACAATTTTATGAAACAGGCAGATATTTATAAAGCTGAGGAACAAGAGGCTTAATTAAAAGGTATGACAGAGTGACATCAAAAGGTTTTAACCATGATTGTGACCTGGGATTGGAGGCAGAGAAGTACCTAAGTACCCCCTTCTTTTCTATAACAGTGATGATGTATAGGCAGTTAGACTTTTCAAATTATAAGCTTGCAAAAAAAAATATGTAAAGCGTTAACCAAAAAAAAAAAAAAAAAGTGACTTCCTTTGACCATGTTGTTTACTCCAAGGTTTATTTCTAGACCATTTTAATTTTAAAGGAGCAGTAAACTTTTTTTTATAAAAACACATATATCGTAGGGATTTTCCTACTGAGTAAAATATGGGCACTCCCACTGCTGAGAGATTTATATTTCCAAAGTTATTACAGTTTAAACCCATGTTTTTTTACATTAGCAGTGCCCTCTAGTGGTCAAATTCTAATTAGTTTTCCTGTTACATTCCAATGGAGAGGAAATTCAGTGACTTAGCAGTTTCTATCACATTCTATGGAGAACTGTGAGTCACTTCCTGTCAGTTAGAACTATCAGGAAGTAAACACAGTAAATTCACTTCCTGGTTATTTGAACTCCTATAAATTTTGAATAAAAAAAATCTGACAGCAGTGGAAGTGACTTGTTTTATTCAGCAGGAAATGCTCTATAAAATGTGTTTTCATATAAAAAAAAGTTCCCTGCTCCTTTTAATGAGCAAAATTTTAAATACAATTCATTTCAACTTAAACTTTTGTGCTGTTGCTAACAGTTTGATTAAAACAAAGTCTGATCTGTAACAACTTGTCAATGAAAAATCTCCCAGCAGTGTGAGCACCAGTAAAAGCCATATAACCTTTATTTGTATTAAAAACATTTACTTTAAATATTTTTAATATAATTGGGATTTATAAGGATTATAATCTGACATGTAAATGGATCCAGTCATAGCCATCAAGTAGGGTGACCACATTTCCAGTCTGTCATTCAGGGACACTGCAGAGACAAGCAGTACTTGTCCTTGCAGTTATGTGGGAGGGGTCACTATAAATGACTGGAAATCAGTGCGTAACCTGCTCTTTCTCTGGCACACCACACAATTCTAAACATTAGAGGGAGAACTGCCCATTGACTGCTGTGAAAGAAAGATGCCTATGGTGGTTTGCAAGAAAATGTTAATCATGTCCAAAGCCTTACACTAGCATTACACTACAACAGAGTTAGACTGCAGCCCCTGTTTGATGTTAGGATCAATCCTCGGTTCTCTCTAGTGTTTAGAGCTCTGTCTGGAAGTCATTTTCTTGTAGCCCAGCAGGCATCACTTTCTATTACATAGGCAATGGGCAGTTCTCCTTCTAGTGCTTAGAACCGACTGTAGCATAGGGAACAAAAATAATTTAATTTATTTAAATGGGACTTTTAACTCGTTTAATGCTAGCAGATTCTCCATTGCAAAGCAAAACCTCTCTAGTATTCAGAGTGTTAAAAGCCCCATTTAAAGTGGAACTACCACCTATTTTAAACTTTATGGCAAATAATTACCCCTCTGGCGACTAGCTGCTCAGTAGTGCAAATCACCAGAATAATTACCTGGTTTAAGAGAATGATACCCTGCTCTGGGGCTGACAGGCAGAGAGCGCAGACATCTTTCCATAGTGACGTCTGCGCTGTCAGTCCCAGCCTGCTCTAGGAGGCTGGGCGCTGTTCGGCTCCAAAAGGGACTGACAGCGCAGGCGGGCAGATGTCACTATGGAAAGATGTCTGCACTCTCTACAGCCTGTCAGCCCCGGAGCAGGGTATCATTCTATTCAACCAGGTAATTATTCTGGCGACTAGCACTACTGAGCAGCTAGTCGCCAGATGGGGAATTATTTGCCATAAAGTTTAAAGTAGATGATAGTTCCGCTTTAAATCAGTGGGAATTTTGAGTGTTTTTGTTCTTTGGTGCTGTTGGTTTGCCCCAAGATTACTTGCACCATCAGTACACCAGCCTCTCTCTGATGCTGTTCACCTTCAGAATCATAAATAACACTATCGTGTTGAAACTGGTATTAAAATATAACCTGATTTGGTGTATTTGCTGCAAAAGAACTTGGTTTTGGCCATAGGTACTGCAGGAAAAACTCCTTTACAACATTTATCATAATATATTTGTTTCCTTTGGAAATGCATATGACATGAACAGTTCTTAACCCTTTAATCTTTGAGTGCCAGGGGGTATCTGGCATTCAAAATGTTAAAGCAGAATTGTCATACAAATAATACTGGCACCTACTATATTTGTAAACTAGCGATTTGCAAATCCTTACTGTCTTTAAAGTCAATATTTCAGTGTCATTGCTGATAAACCTCTTCTTCAGCAGGAACCAGAGGACAGACAGGGCAGACATCTTACAGGAAATGACAATGCTGTCTGTCCTGTTCACTAGCATTGGTGGTGACGCTAGTTGGTTACCTTAAGGTAACTGGAAGTTCCTGCGCACAGCTTCCCTTGTAAGCTCTGTGCGGCCGAATGCCTTGGAAAGAAGCGGTTTATCAGCTATAACACAGACATATTGACTTTAAAGAAAGTAAGGATTTGCAAATCGCTAGTTTAAAAATATAGTGGTGCCAGTATTATTTGTATGATAGTTCCTTTTTAAGAAGGATATGCAGTGTATTTCTTTGCTATGTGTTGCACACCCTTCTGGTCGTTAAAAGGTTAAACTAGTTTGTTTCTCCATATGCTGAATATTAAAGAACTTGTGGCATCTACATGTGACTACACATAATGTATTCTGCTACAAACTGCCACTGAATCGTAGATGAGGGGGGAAGATTCACTAGGCAGTGGTAAAGAGGTGTTAAAGCGGAGATGACTTCTCCAGTTCCTATGTTATTCTATGGACCTTATGCACTAAGATCTCCAGAGTTGAAGAAATCTTATTGAATAGGCTCCATAGAATAATGAAGGAATTGGAGAAGTAATATCACTAGAGAAGTCATCTCCACTTTATCACCGTTTAGTGAATATCCACCGAGGTCTCGCACACTGCTGGATAGTCCTGCCCTGTTAGGCTATATTAAATTTTTTTTGGGATAATAGAACCTATCACTGTAACACTTGTTAAGTGTCATAACAGATGTTTCTTGTTGGGTTGCAGAGACTGCGTGACGGTGTAGTACGGGACTTGGAAAGACAGAGCCGGAAACAAGAAAATCTCCGTCTCTTGCAGGAGCAAATTAATTTGACCAAACAGCTTGAGGCTGAACGAGAGAAGATGATTCTTAGTGAAAGGTCCCAGAAGTCTTAAACACTCAACACATCAAGACAATTAAACTCAGAGCAGTTGTTTAGATTCTGAGGTATGCAAAGAGCCACAAAACCTCTAAAGACTAAAGGAAAAACCTTCTAGAAACAGACTGGACGCCCTAGTTCTAACTTGCCAGCGGTATTGGTTTTTAATGGGATTAGACAATGGATATCTCTGCCAATATTTCTAACGTAGATGATGAAATCACAAGGACGTCTGCATCTGAGGGCTTGGAAGAGGGGGAAGTGGAAGGAGAGACCCTTCTGTTGGTGGAGTCTGAAGACCAGGCTTCTGTTGATTTGTCTCATGATCAGAGTGGAGATTCTTTAAACAGTGATGTTGGCGATGAGGTGGACTCTCCATGGCTGGATGAAATGCCTTTTTATTGTGAAAAATGTCAAAAATGGATTCCAGCAAGTAAGAATCTCAACTCCTAGTTGATCTGTATATTATATGCATAAACGAGTACTGCATGTTATTAGTGGATGCAGCCACTAGGCCATATATTCCAAGACAGACTAACTGAACCATAGGAGACAAACATTTAAAAACTTGCACTGATTTGGCTTTAACCATTTAAATGCTAGAGAGAGCACCATTTATTTGCTTTGCAATGTGGTGGTGATCTCTAGCAGTGAAGGGGGTTAAAAGCTGCATTTAAATCAGTGGGAACTGGTGTTCTTCTGGTGTGGTTGGTTTACCCCTTAATAGCTCAGTTTCATCATTGTACATATGACCCACAGTGTGGAGAAATGTGTGGCTGATTTATGTTCTATAATTTTAATTGAACAGAGACCGTTGTGGGGTACTATGGTTACGCATAGCGACTAGTGGAGGCAGTTTCAGCATGCCATGCGTTTAACGCACGGACATCCCTACAGCATAAATGAAATAAAGCATGGTTAGCTCAACATATAGATGAGTGAGTTTGAAAGCTCTTTTAAAGGGATAGTAATACTTAAAATGTAAAAAAAAAAAAAATATGTTGTAGGGTTTATCCCCCTGAGTAAAACAAGAGTACTCCCACTGCTGACAGGTGTTTAGTTCAAAAGTTATTAATTTTCAAAGTTGAATTTTTTTAGGTGCAATATCACAGTGGCCTGAAATTGTACAGTGGCACTGTTGCTACACCATCCTATGGAGATTTATGGTCCCGGGACCAGAGCTGTCCATAGGCTCGTGTAGCAACAGCGCCACTGTACAATTTCAGGCAACTGTGATATTGCACCTAAAAAATTCAACTTTGAAAATTAATAACTTTTGAATGAAACACCTTTCACCCTACAACATATTTTTATTTACATTTTAAGTATTACTATCCCTTTAATGTAGTAGAGTTAAATGTCCACGTTTAACCATAAAACATAGATTATAATCAAAACTGTATACACACTTGTATAATCTTGACACAAGTTATACCTTTTATATATTTAAAGTCTATATATTAACAATTGTTTGCTATGGATTTTACTTTTTAAATGAAATATAAAACCCTTCATTTTCAGGTCAGCTCAAAGGAGATTCACCAAGTTACCTAAAAGGTGATAACTTCTTCAAACTCACCTGCTCGGCATGTTCTGAAGATGGCAAAGAGCAGTTTGAACGTTTAAGACTGACGTGGCAACAGGTGAGTTGTCATGCACCAGGTTCATATTACAAAACTAATGTAATTTACTGCCCTCTTTCCCAAGGACACCAAGTATGATTCGCCTTTTATATGTGTATGAACCCCATTACAAGCTTGTTATTTGTAAAATTGTGCATTTTAACCTCCTCAATTAATTTGAGGCTAGGGGAGTATAACATTGTTCCAAGTTCTTTAAAGGGCAAGTAACACCTAATAACACCGTGACATTCCTTACTATGACCAGAAAATTCTAATGGCCCCATGAATTTTGCTGTTCTGCCTTTATTCAAGAGGCAGCTGCAAACAAAAATATTAAAAACCCTTGGATCCACACAAAATCTTTATTTATTTAGAGCCAGTAAAGAGTGCATGCTCCTAGAGGCATATAAAACACCACTAACATTTAGGAGTCAGAAAACTTTCGGATCCTGGTGTCTTGTCTTTCTCCACACTTGTCGAGGAAAAGAATCTGCCATCACCTGTCATGTCTGCCTACATGGATAAGACTTCCAGCACGGACTGAAGATGTTATCCCTTGAACAAAGGCACAAGGATAAAGTTATAGGGGCTGTTAGGATTTTCTGGCCATAGTAAGTGGGGTTGTTAACTCTTTGGGTGCCAGAGGGGTACTCACCTGCTGTCACTCAAAGGGTTAATATTTGGTGTTACTTGGCACTTTAACAGCCAGAGAGAAAATGAAAACCATTGGTATGTGAAATAAACATAGACAGCATTTTCCAATGGAAATATGATATTGAGTGTTGGGAAAAAAAACTAGGTTCTTTTCTAATAGAGATGCACTTTGAGTGTGAAGATCAATGTTCATGGAGATGTATTGAACAGTGTTTTTGTATGGTGTAGTAGAGGAAAGCATGGGCACAGGCGTTGGTAGGCAACTGATAAGTGAGCTAGGACCCTTGAAGTAAGCAACCTTTTCCAAAGGGTTTGAAAGCCAGGTGCTTGTCATATTGCAGGTGGTCATGCTGGCCATGTACAACCTCTCACTGGAAGGGACTGGTCGACAGGGATACTTCAGATGGAAGGAAGACATTTGCTCTTTTATTGAGAAGCACTGGAACTTTTTGCTGGGTAATAGGTAAGTGACTAGAAAATAAGATATTATATTATTAGTACAGGAATACCAGCCAACTGTACATGTGATGTGACTGAGGTGGCGTTCCCTGTTGCACTATGACAGGTAGCAAAGCCAAAAGTATCCAACAGCCTAGGGAGAATGGCTCTTTTAATACATTCTGGGAACAGAGCATAGGCCTGGAGTGGAGTGCTTGTGGCTGTGCAGCTGTTATTGTAGTACAACTCCCATTGTCCTAATCTAGGATGATGGGAGTTGCAGTCCAGCAACAGCCACACAGCAGCAGTCGGGTCCATTACTGGCCAGACAACCTGGGATACAGAAGAAAACTGCAGCTATTGCATTTGTAGTTTTCTTGCAAAGACTTGGTAGTTTTGGCCCTACATTGTTGACCTATTGAACTGTAGTAACCCATTGTATCGGAAGAATAGACAATAATAAATCTATTATATTATAATTAAGAAAGCTTTATCAGTCTGTGGTTATGGTTCTTCCAGCGGAAGATGATTTTCACTATCCATGGAAAAACTCCAATTTTCTATTGTGCTGATTGAATGTCACTTCTAAAGTGCTTTTAATCAGATTCATAGAGAACATAAGAAAAAAAAAAAAACAATTGAGATTCAAGAATTTACATAGAGAGATTAAGCTTATTATTCTGTAGGAAAAGCCTTAGAAAGTTAAATATAATTTTGGAATGAAACATCACTGCTTTTTTTTAATGTGTGGCGAATACCTTATAACAAAGTGGGTAATTCTGAAAATTCTTTCAGAAGCTACTGTCTGGTTAGTAAGTTTGTTTAAAACAATGCTTTTATAACGTATTTAGCTTTATTTTTTAGTCTATTTATTGCATTGCGCTAGAACTGGCCTACAGAGTAGGAGGGAGAGCAGGGTGGAATGTTAGTACTAGTTTCCTTGCTGGCCAGTAGTGTCTGATTTGCATAAACTAACAAGCTACATAATTAAAACTATTGCTTTAAGTATAACAGGTAATATTGCAAGCTCTTTCAAATCACCTAAGTCGTTAGAATGTGTTAGTTGAACTTTAATGGTTACAAATGCTTTATCTGTATTCCTTAGAAAGAAAACTTCTACGTGGTGGAGCACAGTTGCAGGATGCCTCTCAGTGGGCAGCCCGTTGTTCTTCAGGTCTGGAGCACAGGAGTTTGGCGAGCCAGGATGGTGGAAACTTGTTCACAACAAGCCCCCCACCATGAGACCAGAGGGAGAAAAATATTCCACCCCTCCCCAAAAGTCAAAAGGTACAAGCATTCTAGAACTCGTGTTATACTGATCATGAGTTGGAGATGTCAAACCATCTTAATGGATAAATGTATAGGGCTAATGTTTACCATAGGTGGCAAATAAAAACATCCGCTGATTTAAGTGGGGCTTTTATCCCCTTGAATGCTTGAGAGTTCTCTAATGCATTGTTAATCAATGTGTTGGATTAACGTTTTGAAATGGCACATTTTCTGTGTTTTCATTTTACTTATCGGCAAGATAGTCTATTAATTTTAAAATGCAATCTCACATTACTGTCATTTGTTATGCTTCTATCCTATAGAGTGAATATTTAAAGAAAAATAATAGTTCCTTTTGGGCACCAGTTGGTGTTTTTGCTTATAAAATCATAAGTTTGAATTGAAACGTGGTGTAGCCTTGTTTTACTCAGCGGAAAACCCTTCATAAAATTTTTCGTTAGGGAAAAAAAACAAAGTGTACTGCATCTTTAAGAGAGATTCTCATGTAGCATGCCAGATATTTGAGAGCATGTAGGTCATTTCATCAGCTGCCTATTCCTATTTGGTAGTCACAGGAACTTGAAGAAATGATTGGTTGAGAGTATCCTTATGCTGCTTAGACACCTCAATCATGAGTTTTATAGGCCAGTAACAACTAGAAACCCACACATTGCTGTTAGTGGTTTTTTTTTTTTGTTTTGTTTTTTTTTTATCACACCTAGACCTCAGTTGGCAAGTCAGCCCATACTCCCTCCAGGCTTCTCAGCTCTTTTCAGCTGTTTCTGGTGCTTCTTAATGGAGGCTGATAATTCCATTTGGTTACAGGAAGATCATAGATTCAGCTCTCACAGAAAGTAAAGGAAAAAAAATATGACCAAAGATATTTGCAAACTGAGAGTTGTACAGTTATAATGCTGCTACTCCAAGAGATGGTAACAGCAGCCATTGTTTGAGTTTATTTTTAATGCTTGAAAAGTTAGTGGATCTGATGCATTGCTTCATAATCTATTGGAAACCCCTTAGCACTGAAAGGATATTTGTGATGCTCTTGTGTCAGGAAGACTACTCACACATTATGCATTTTATACTAAATTAGTAATTGTGTCTATCGTTCAAGATTTTAGAATTCTTACTAAATTTCTAAATAAATATAGCATATATATATAATATGTGTGTTAAACCCGGATTTAAATACTTAACCCTTTAAGGACCAATGACGTTCCCGGGCCGTCACAAGTTTTTGTCCTTTAAGGACCATTGACAGTCCTGGCACATAAGGAGTTAAATGCTAACCATGCTCCTGAAGGCATGCCATGATCATGCCGGAGGCTGAAGCTGGCAGCTTCAAGACCGGAGCAGTCAGTTTCAGCTTTTCCCTCAGTGAGCCGGCACGTGTGATCGCTCACATGTGTGGCTCAGTGAATGTAATCAATCTGGTACTAGCATGTATTTACAAAAAAAAAAAACAAAAAAATAAAAACCCTGGTTCTTAAGGGTTTAACCACTTAACGTCCAATGCCGTGCCAGGACAGTCACGGCTGTCCGTCACTTAAGGACCAGTTACAGTCCTGGCATGTCACTGAATTCAGGGCTCCAGACCTGAATCGGATCTAAAAAAAAATAAATGCCCTGTGGTCCTCAAGTGACGGCTGCATGCTGATCGTTAAGGGGTTAAGCAGAGAGAAAATGCTACAGAAAACTACCTTTTTGCTATAATCATTCTCTAATGTACCTGTGTCTTCAGTTCCAGTGAAGCCTACCCTTGACCCTGTTATAACAGTTGAAGGCCTTAGGAAGAGAGTGAGCCGAAACCCTGTGGAGTCTGCCATGGAGCTGAAGGAGAAGAGATCTCGAACGCAGGAAGCCAAGGACATAAGAAGAGCCCAGAAGGAGGCTGCAGGATTTGACCGCAGCACTTCCTCAACCCCTGTGAAATTTTCCAGCAGCAGGAGCCGGCGGCCTGACGTTGTGCTCGAGAAGGGTGAAGTTATAGACTTTTCATCCTTAAGTTCCTCAGACAGGACACCAATGACCAGCCCTTCTCCTTCGCCATCCTTGGATTTCTCTGCTCCAGGCACCCCAGCATCCCACTCTGCAACTCCAAGTCTACTCTCTGAGGCTGATCTTATCCCCGATGTCATGCCACCACAAGCCTTGTTTCATGGTTCGTATTGAATTCTGTATAATTCATACTAAGTACAGCTAAGAATTTAGCAATGGTGTTAAAAGAACACTAAGCCTTTAAAAAGGAGCATGTTGTTACAATTGCATATCTATTATTATCCTTTATTGAGCATCAGCATTCCACAGCACTGTACTAAATAGGGCACAATGGCGTACAGAAACTTGACAAAACAAATGGCAGTGAGGGCCAAGTTCTCAGGAGTTTGCAATCTTTATTTAAATGTTTCAAGATTTAGATCTTGAGATTTACTTAAAATATATGAAACTTCAAGTGCTGTTATTCAGCAGGCTGGAGGAAGTCCTTCCTTTTGCAGTCCTCACTTCCTGCTGAGTTACATAGTAGTAGAATACAGTATTCAATCAGGAAGTGTGGCGGAAGGAAAGCTGCTCTTCCCAACGTGCTGAAAAACAAGTCTGGCAGTATTATATGTATGTTTAGTTTTATCATGGCATGGAAATGTAGAGAACCTTGTATTCTAACTTCAGTGTCCCTTTAAGGTTAAATAAAAAAGCCTGCCTTTATATGATGAAATCTGGCAGTTGATATTATTGCTTGCAAACTCCAATGTGTTGAGAGAGATTTGTGCCATCTTCTCAATTTTCCAGGTGGCTCAGTGTTAATTTAATTTGAGTTAGTTTTTACATGAGTGGTATACAGTATAGTCTATGAAGAGCTAATGTATACAGGGAAAGATGTGTGAATTCCAAGTCTGTGTTCACTGTTCCCTTTTTTACTTTTACTCTTATCGTTTAAATATTATTGTAAGCTTCTACTAGAATGTTTCAACATTAATGTTGTGTAGTATAATGCTGTTTTTTCCTGTAAGTATTATCCCAAATTAATCCTTCAAATGCCATAATGGTAAGCATGAAAGGTTAAAGGGATAATAATAATATCAGAAAAAAAAGTATTAACTATATGGTAGATACGAATAAGTGCAAGTATTCTTTTAACTGTATCTCTCAAACCGTTATGGCAAAACCTTCTGACAGCTGTAAAGCTGTCAGAAGCAGATTCTGGTTTCTGAATCAGACGGCGACTCTTCAGCAGCGCCGACATAGCGATACCTAAAAATAAATACTTCATCAGAATGAAGTATTTATCTTTAGATATCGTAATAATGGTTTGAGAGATACGTATAAGTGCAAGTACTCTTTTAATGGTATCTACCATATAGCTAACACTTTTTTTATGACATTACTATCCCTTTAACATCTCCAGATCTGCCTGTAATAGAATAATAAACATTTTTGAACTAAGTGAAAAAAAAAAAAAAAAACCACCCACAGATAGTATGGTTGTTTAATTGTGCCATGTGTCTGTCTTTTTGTTGCCTTTATTCACTTTGTGGCATTGATCGTCCCACAGATGATGAAGAATTGGATGCAGATAGCGTCATTGACCCTGGAATGGAATACATACCTCCTGCTCCACTAACCGGAGTATCTGCCCCAATTTGTCGGAAAAAAGTTAGAACCGCTTTTCAGATCAAGCAGGAGATCGAAAGCGAAGAAGAGAGATCTGAGAGGGTGGAGGGAGAACTGCATGTGGACTCCTGCATTGAAAGAGGGCGTGAGAAGAGAAGACCTCTGCCAACTGAGACCAGCCAGAGTAAAGACTCTCAGTACAACACTATAAGCCTTTATGAGGAGAAACTAATTCTGAAACGCCTTGAGGCTTGCCCTAATGCAGTAGCTGTAACACCTGAGGCCAGGAGGCTGAGAAGGAAACTTCTAGTGCGGCGAGCCAAGCGCGAGAGAGGTTTGGCACTCTTTGACTTGGATCAAGCAGTGAATGCTGCTCTTCTTCTTGTTGGTGGGGTGTATGGAGCTAGGGAAGGGTCTGTTTCGAGGACATTGCCCTCAGGACCAGTGTATCAGACAACGAGCCAAGACTTCAGAATCCTAGATAGATACCAGGTGAGTAATGTCCTCATACAAATATGTAATGCCTCACACACTATTAATACATTTATTGTAACTCTTTAGATGCTTTCCACTTCTCCATCAAATTGCTTTGCAATGCATTGAATTCTTCTTTAGCATCCAAATGGTTAACAGGGAAGAAACTATGGTTAAATAAGTTGCTGTCATGAAATGATTTAAAATTGAGGATATTGTTATTATTGTTTAGAACTGTGTGGTGGTTCTTTTCTTGTAGCCCAGCACAGGTGTCACTGGGCAGCTTTCCCTCAGATATTTAGAATTTTGGCATTCTTGAGTCTTGGTTTTGAGCACTGCTGTCAGTGAGGGGCTCCTGACTCCATTCACTCAGCTGCACTAGAGGTAAGGAGTACTCAGGCACTCTCAGCAGTGTCCTTGAATGGAAGGAAATGTATGGTCATCCTAGTTCAGGGGTAGTCAGTTGTTGGACCTACAGCTGCTAAGGACTACAACTCTCCTCATTCTTAACCAGCCAACAGCTGGTTGGGGATGATGAGAGTTGGAGCCCTCAGAAGCTGGATGCCCAACAATTGACTATTTCTGCCCTAGTTGATAACCATTTCTGTTCTTTTTCTTGTGTGTTTGCACTTTAAGGCCTGCCAGTTATCCATTTGAATGCCTTACAAGAGATCTCTAGCATACAAGGGGTTAAAGAGAACACCATTAATATGTTTCATAGTAATAGCTGTTAAAGATCTTGTTAAGCTGAACGAAATGTATATGCTTGAGTCAAATGGGTCACTGAATGGCTTTATGTCTGACTGACTTGCATAATCTAGCAGGTATCCTTTACTTGGCTCAGTAGTTGACCAAGTTCAATCTTCCTGAACTCATTGGCAATTGACAGGCCTGGGATAGGTGCACTCACCTTCTTTCCTTTGGTTACCCTAAGTTTGATGTGTTATTTGGTGGAGGTAGAAAAAAAAAATTACCTAATTGGCTTAATTTTAGGGCCCAGTGACCTGTCAAGTGTTGGTCACATCCATGCTGCAAGTGGGCATTAGGAAATGTATCCATTAATTTACAAGACATGGAGACTGATGTACCAGGTATAGTTGACGTAATTCTGCAGCAAACCAACTGCACCATGGGAGGTAAACAAAAATTCCCCAAATTGCCATTGATTTAAATGTCTTTTAGCTCCTTGATTGCTAAAGGTCGCTAAGCAATTGGTGACCTCTTTAACATGTATGGGTTTAAAAGCCACATTTAAATCTGTTACTTTTGTATTAATGTTTATGCTACAGTTAGTTTGCCCCAGAATTACTTCAGTTCTTCTTAGATGAGCCTCTGTTCCAGTAATGTAATGCAGATCTTCCCACGACACTGTTGATAAGTGGTTAAGGTCACTCTGACACTATTTCCTCTTGACATTGTATATTTTGTAAAACATGGGAGAATTGTATTCATCCTGCTAACCTAATTTGTTCTGCATGGTAGAACGCCTTGCCAGTGACAAAGGGACCGCGGCATTCAGTAACCCGTTTTGTGTACAGACTGGGGACTTCAGAAGACAAGGAAGCAGACCTTGGCATCGTTAGTCCATACACTGCCAGGTTGCTGAAGCCCTACATAAGGTAAACTAGTCAGGATCTACATTTTTCTATTTTGCGTTGATTAGCTTTGTGGTATTTTTTGGCTGGGAATGGTTGTAACAGCTGCCTAGGGTAGATAACATGCCATTTGTCAGATTTTAGAAACATTTCCATTCATTTAAATGGGATTGTTTAACCATTGAATGCTAGAGGTCTCAAAGGGAATAACTTCCAATATGTTAGCGACCTCTCCAACATTCAAGGAGTTAAAAATGCAACTTAAAGGGATAGTAATACTTAAAATACAAAAAAAAATATGTTGTAGGGTTTATCCCCCTGAGTAAAACAAGGGTACTCCCACTGCTGAAAGGTGTTTCATTCAAAAGTTATTAATTTTCAAAGTTGAATTTTTTAGGTGCAATATCACAGTGGCCTGAAATTGTACAGTGGTGCTGTTGCTACACGATCCTATGGACAGCTCTGGTCAATTGACCATAAATCTCCATAGGATGGTGTAGCAACAGCGCCACTGTACAATTTCAGGCCACTGTGATATTGCACCTAAAAAAATCAACTTTGAAAATTAATAACTTTTGAATGAAACACCTTTCAGCAGTGGGAGTATCTTAGTTTTACTCAGGGGGATAAACTCTACAAGATATTTTTTTTTACATTTTAAGTATTACTATCCCTTTAAATCAGTAGGAATGTATGAAGATTGCATTTTCCCTCCTCCTGCCGAGCACATGGTTTGCTTCAGAATTTGGTTTCCTTTTGCTTCCTTCAAAATGGAGGAATTATTGGACAAACCAGCTTCACCATGGGGGAAGAAATAACTATTCCTAAAATTCCCTTTCATTTGAATAGGCCTTTTTATCCCCTTTGAACACTAGAGAAACATAGAATTTGACGGCGGATAAGAACCATTCGGCCCATCTAGACTGCCTATTTTCCTACTGTAAAAACCTCAAACCTTATTTGGTCCTTGGTCTTGTCTTATGTTCAGGACAGCCTTATGCCTATCCCATGCATGCTTACATTCCTCACTGTATTAATCTCTACCACTTTTGCTGGTACAGGTAAAGGTCTTCAGCGCATTGCTTTTGAATACATTGGCGGCCTTTCTTGCATTCAAGGGTTAAAAGCCTGTTCCTTTCATTGAGAAATTTTATTTCTCCCCAGTTAAGCTGTTGGTTTGCCTTAGAAGTACTTCATGGTGCAGCGATACATGAGGCCCTGTGAGAAATTTTGGGCAAGCCAGCTGCACCATAGGGAACAAATAGTCACGTTTATTTAAATAGGGATCTGGCATCCAAGGAGTTAAATTGGCCATTAAAATTAATGAGCATTCTTTGGACTCTGTGATGTAGGTGGTTTGCTCCAGAATTTCTTCAGTTCTTTCTATTAAATTGGACTTGGCTTCCGAAATATATCAAGCATATATCTAAAGCAGGTGTGGATAATCTGAATTTCTCCAAATGTTGTTGGACTACAACTCCCATTAGCCAAGACAAATGGAGTTGTAATGCAACAAGAGCTGGAGGGCCACTAGTTGTTCACTTCTGTAATCAAGGCATAAAGTGGAACTTTACCTAAGGAACAGTATGGATAATGTCCTTAGTAGAACTGGAGTCATTCTAGGACATACCCACTACACCACAGGGGACAAATAAAAGTTCCTGTAAATTTAAATTGTGTTTTTATTCTTTTATAAGTAGCCAATATTAAAACAGAGGTTTGGTTAACTTATTTAAAGGAGAAGTAACCCCTCCTAATAATAATAAGCCCCTACTTGCCTTACTATGACACAAAAATGCTAATGGCTCATAACATTTTCCCCTTGTATCTTTCTCCTGGAGAGGAGGTCTTCAGTTAGTCCTGGATGTCATGTCTGTGGAGGCAGATCACAGGACACAACCTCCACCCAGTACACACTGTAATCTAAAGCCATTTAAGGACCAGAAAAGTACGCACCACATAGGTTTGAAATGCATTGTGCATCCCTCAGGACCTTAACCACGTCGCTGCTACGCCATTTTATCATCTTGTAGATTTTCGGTTTTGTTGAAATATTAGCCACATGACAGTTTTAGGTGTTTGTATGAGGAACCTGCAGTTTCAAAAGACTGGTTTGTGGTTGTTCCCTGATGGGACAGATTTTTACCAAGAAGGTAAAAAGTTTGCTTTTAAATTCCAGTAAATTTAATGACCAACAACTGCCTGGAGTGCAGTTATAGTTTTACATACTGTAGGGGGTTTCCAACATCACAAAACTACATAGTGCATATAGATTTAGGCAGAGTTTCTTATTTTACCTTTTTACAGTATTCAAAATGGTCTAGCAGCCCTTTATAGTCATAAATACCCTTGTTTTTAAGAGGAGTATCTCTTCTTTCAAATGAGGTTACTCGTTTTGGAGCACTCCACCCTCCTTGAAGTAATTTTTGTTCAATATACCCCTTTCCAGTGAGGGGACCCTGGTGTGGTATAATAAAAACACATTCCTATCTTAGAATTGAAGCTGACTTCCCTCTTACTGAACCATCTTCTGTCATTTACTATCCTTCTGACCTCTGAGGGGGCAAAGTGATGTGATTACACCATCAAATCATACTGATCCTTCTGAGGTCAGACAGGCAATGGTACTGACAGAAGCTGGTTGGATATGTATGGGACCTGGCAGCCTCTCTTCTGTGTGGTGTGGTGTGGTGTTTTTTTTTTTGTTTTGTTTTGTTTTGTTTTGTTTTTGTTTTGTTTTTTTCTCTCACCATTTTCTTTAGCGAGGAGGACATGCATGTCTTCCGTACTGGAGCCCTCTCTCAAATACAGGCTGGAGAAGCAATGTATTTGGTTCTGCGATTACCAGTGGACATCGGGCCAAAGCTGAGAAGTGAGACCTCCTCCAGCTCCTAATTATTTTCATAAGCATTTTGCAAAATTGAGGAAGTGTTAAATCTCTTTCAAGGACTAATCAGCCACTTTGTAAATATGGTGTAGCCTGAGACATGTATATCTGGACATTTCGAACTCTCACAGGGCTACAGGATGACTTTAAAAGCTTTTAATTGCATCTGGTCCCATATAACCTTCCATCAATACACTAGTGCATTTCTAAATTGTGAGTTTTTTAAATAAAGATCATTACTCTATTGCATTAAAGGGATAGTAATGTTTCATTATAAAAGCAGCTCTAATTAATCATCATAGTATTTGGATTTTGGAGAGTGTTATTTCAATTTTGTCAGAGTTGTAGTTCAAGAGTAATTCCATGACAAAGTATCCCCCTCCTGACCCTTGTACTGATGTAACACTGTTCAGCCAGATCAGAAGGGAGGTGCCCAGGTAGATTGCACAGAGGAACAATCTTCAATTAAGATAAGGGAAAAACCTAAAAAAAACTTGTTAAGGGGGGCAGGGCTTTCATTGGTTTCATAGGAATAAGAGTGTCCCCTTCTGTTATCTGTCTGGTCTATGGACTGGATTCCACATCTGAGAAGAGATGGCTTACACTAGGTAAAAGGGGCGGGAGGGGGAAACTTTGCTTGTGAATATCTCTTAAACCATAAAGGTTTGAGAGATAAGACTTACAGTGTTTTAAATGTTTTTTTTAATGCCTACAAAATAAAATAAAGATAAAACAAAGTATTACTATCCCTTTAAAGCTGCTGTTTCTTGTAATAATCTTCCAGACGAGACTACGAGACAAAACCTTTGAAGCTGCAGATCTTGGCACAGATCCGTGGCTATCCTTACAGAAATGATCCTCTATGGGAACCAGAGCCAGAATCTCCTATTGATTACTGCTATGTCCGGCCAAACCACATCCCCACGATAAACTCCATATGTCAGGAGTTCTTTTGGCCAGGTAGGAATATGGGGGAACTGATGAAGTATTTCAGATATGACAGCGGGTTGACGTACAAGCCCATATTCAGTATGGTTTGAGGACCTGCAGATATTTGCCTAGATGCCATTGCAGTTGATAAGTGTTATCAATTATTTTATTGAATCGATTCCCATTGACATTGAAGACTATGGAGAAATAAGCATATAAATCCCTTGACAAAGTTATCAACTGTAATGGAATCTAAGTCATGGTTACGCAGCATTTTTATGTAGTGCATTTAAACTTCCTGTGTTTTATATTATGTGTGTTTGTGTAAAACACATCACCTCTACTTCTGGTTTGTTCCAAAGTTATTACAGTACAAAAAAAAAGTGTGTCTATATATAATTTATTATCCCCCCCCCCCAAAAAAAACAAATACATTGTTATCTGTCCTTTATTATATCTAGACATTAATTTTTTTTTACACACCTGTTAAATGCTTTTAGTTTGTGATTAGTGCTGCTTTGAGATTAACATATATTCTCCCTTCCCAGGGATTGACCTGTCTGAGTGTTTGCAGTACCCAGATTTCAGTGTGGTAGTGCTTTATAAAAAGGTCATAGTTGCGTTTGGTTTTATGGTTCCTGATGTCAAGTACAATGAAGCCTACATATCATTCCTGTTTGTGCATCCAGAGTGGAGGAGAGCTGGCATTGCCACATTTATGATTTACCATCTAATTCAGGTAATAAAAGATTCAAGGCTTAGTTGCCAAATATTACAAGGCAGGGTTCTTTCACATGTATAATTGGAATGGGTCCGCACTTATGCTAAATTCCAGTCATCCATGGACTGATGGTCAGTCCTTATTGGGATGAATCAAATGCCAATGTGGGTAGACCATTCACTGGTGGGTGCAATGAGCAAATGGTGTCAACTAGAAGGATCTGCAGTATGTCCCATAAGCCTCATTGCAGGTCATCTATGCTGCTTGCATTACTGCTTCACAGTGCATGGGAGCCATTTCTAGCATCCAAAGGGTTAATGATTGCACTTTTATTGATGATTACATTCTGTTCTTCTTAAAAATAACATTGGCATGGTGACAAAGCCGTTCCCTGTTCTCTCCTGCTCACATAGCCACACATAGTCTCACCACCTTACATGTTTTAACTCCTACAGCAGTGTATTTTTGTTTATCAAATGCTTTCAGTTTCTCTATCTTTTGATCACACATTTCCTCAACATAAAATACCAGAATTTCTAAACCCACTCATTTTGCCTCTGGACATTTTTACCATTTTCTGCACACATTTATTTTTCTTGTTGATTTCCTTCTGGCAGACCTGCATGGGGAAGGACGTTACTCTGCACGTTTCTGCAAACTCATCAGCAATGCTGCTGTACCAGAAATTTGGATTCAAGACAGAAGAGTATGTGTTGGATTTTTATGACAAATATTACCCACTGGACAGCAAGGAATGTAAACATGCTTTTTTCCTTCGGCTGCGGAGGTGATACACAAGGGCAGAATGTTAAAGGATGACTAACAATGCCTAATAATCATTTTCTGCTTTCATTACCATGAATGGAAAATCTATGATCTGTGAATTTTCATTGTTCAAGAGATATCATCAATCAGTCCTGGATGTCAAGTCCATGGTGGTGAACATGACAGGTCAGTTTTTAAACTGGAGCAGGCAGAGTGCATGACAGGAGTCTACTTAACCCTCTAAGCACCAGTGTGGACACGCACCCACTCTGGTTGTTAAATGGCTAAGATTACCTTGTGCAGTGACCAGAATTTGAGGTCCTGTAGTCCTGCAGGCAGCTATCATGTATTTCCACTGACATCATATCCAGGACTGAACCAAGGAGCAAGGGAAATTTCAGAGGCCATTAAAATTCTCTGACCATAGTAGGATAATCAGGGAGAGGATTATTAGAAATTGTTGGGCATCCTTTAAACAATGCACATATTTTGAGATTCAAATATAATTTGCTAACTTCATTCATGTGCTGAAGAGAAGGCATTCTAAGTAATATGTGACTTGTCTGTATATTTTTTTCTATGACAAGACCAGATGGAGCAGCATTCTTCTACTTTTGTAGGTTGCAACTGACGATACTTGTTTTCAAGACCACCTCCAAAATTATGAAATCATTTTGTGATATGTCATTGTTTAAAGTTGTTTCAAGGTAATATGTTTAACTAAATAGACTTGTGCAATTCGGGTGTGGTTGAGACTTTTTTTTTTTTTTTTTTTTTCCCTCCAAAAATAAAAATGAACAGGCAATGAGGAAATCCTTACATTAACTCCTTAAGGACTACAGGGGTGTTAAAATCATTGATATGCAATGCACAATGCAGCCCTCAAGGGGTTAATGTCACACACACAAAATCCTGAGGATTATGGATGAGTTGTGAAGCAATGATTATATTCAGCACTGTAGTTCAGCAAATGTGACGGGTGAATCTCTGTGCGGTGTCAGTAATGATAAACAACACATTAAGGTGCCCTTTAGAGTATGGTACCGTGTAGGAAAGTGCATTTTTAAATTTGTTCTGCTTTTCCTGCTAAGTAAAATATTCATTTAAATATTATAGCTCAAGGTTTTTAAAACTTCATTCAAAACTGCCTATGTTTCATGTTAGCTAAAAGTCCAACATATGCATAGTTTAGGAGATCTTCACAATTTTATTTGTGGAAAAAGTGAACCTGGAAGTCTCAGTGCAGCACAGACCATAATTACCATATGACACCTCACTGAAAAGCTTAATTAGCATATGAAACCACAGTGAAAATCTTCATTAGCATACAATACCATGTATGAATATCCATTTAACCCCTTAAGAACCAGGGAGTTTTGTGCACGTGAGTACCAGGGCCATTTTACTTGCCGAGCCAGAGATCACATGTACCGGATATCTGAGATAGTAGCTGAAACAGAGTCCTCTGTTGTGGCGAAAAAGAGAAAATGTTATGTGTTGTCTATGGGTGGGAAGCTTAAAAAAAAAAAAAAAAAAAAAAAAAAAATCACAAAAATTCCTGCATGACTTTTCACCCCATCCTTACACCAGAGGGCAGGGCATGTCAAAAAGACAGTCTTTAACTCCCCCTTATCCTCCAGCTCAGCCCCCATCTTAATTTCCCAGATTCAAGTGGCTTTTCCAGCAAGAGGAGCAAGTCAGCACTTCCCTTAGTTTTTAGGTCTTTTTTTTTTTTTTTTTTTTTTTAATTTCCCCTTTAGATAGGGATTGAATACCCCCCACCCCTTCCCATTTAGACAGGCTCCCACCACTGGATTGCCCAGTTCACATGAGTTTCCCTATGGATGTTGCCTGAAGAAAGAAGATTGGTGAGATAACCCTTTGAGTGTCATTGTATTTTATGTGCCAGTACATTCTACCATCCACTCTTGTAGACGTATATAGGCACTCACTTTTTGTCCCCAAGAGCTACCAACACTCCAGGAGTTAACAATTTTAATGAATGAGCCATTGATGAGCTATCATGCTTAATCAAGGAAATCCTGACCTGTTGGTGGCCCATGATGAATGAAATTGATGCTGTATGGTAAAGGTGGATGCTCCTCTTTGTTTCTAAAAATAAAATTAACCCCTTCCAAGCCAGTTAGTAAATTTGAAGCTTTTGGGCAACTTATTTGTACCTTTATGACCCAAATTGCTGTATTTATTTAAAGTTTGATTCAGGTGCGTACAAGCCTGCGTGGTGACCACCTTTGTATCATAGACTTAAATGATGGGACATATCTCTGCACCAGTTTATGCCACAAGGGTCAATGGGCTCTTTCTTCTTCTCTGATCATTATCTATCAAGTGATCGGTGTGTTTACTGTCTAGTGATATGCGTTTCATTGAGTTTTGTTGCTATGGACCTACGGCTTGCTTAGCATAAAATAAAGAGGATAAACTACATTCCCCAGAATTCTCTGGTTCCCAGGGTTTTTTTCTGATTGGATGGGCACCTTTTTTGGCAGCCATCTTCTGTCTCCATTACTTCATTAATCTCTCTCTCCTTTAACCCTTTGCATGCCAGATAAGTACTTTCTGAGTTTTTTTACTGGGTTTTTGGGTTATCACATTTGTTACCACTTTGAGCTAGTTTTATGCTAGTTCAAGCTCTTTCCCTGGACATGTCTGATCCCAAGGAACACATGGGGGGAATAAAACCCCAAGGAGGGGCTTTCATAACTCCCCTAACTCATTGTTCCTCATGGCATGCTTGCTTCTACAGGAATATTCTGGGTCCCTATATCTCTCATGAAGCATGGCCCCTACTACACCCCCAGGACATCCTAGCACTGATCAAGAGCCAGCTTGGGTTAAAACCCTGATGTCTTCCCTGGTATCTATATACTCATCCATTTAGGGGGTCTTCCATTCATGAGGACCCACTTGCCCCCCATCAGACAGATTGATCCTGTTTTCAGGGGTAATTTTTAGATACTTGGGGAGATAGGCTCAGGGGAAGATGATATGGACTCTTCCTTGTCCTTTGAGGGATCCCTATAAGGCTTGACCCTCTCCCCTCAGTAGAGGGGCTCATCAGGGCGGTGTTGGAGACCCTCCAGGTCTCTAAGGCCTCTGATTGGGGGATCTGCATGTCCAGATAGCTTCCCTTCTAACAGTACCTTAGACCATGTTCTATTGGAGTAGTGAAAAACTCCAGATAAGAGACTTTTTGTTTTTAAAAGGATCTCTAAACTCTACCCCTTTACTGCAGAGGCTCCAATGCAGTGGGCTTCACCTCCTGCAATTCCTTCTATTTCACACTTGGCCAAAAATACATTTTTTTCCATTGCAGACACTGCAGACCTTAAGGTTCAGGCTGACAAACTCCTTGATTCCCTGTTGAAGTAAAATTTTGCAGCTACGGGGGCAGCACTGCAACCCATTTTTGCTTCTGCCAGGGTCAATAGAGCAGTAGTCAGGAGGAACTTTTGATCATGCTTGCCAATATTTTGGGAGCAAATGCATATCTCTCTGAAGCACCCTTTGACGCTGCCAGGATTTCTGGTAAGGCCTCAGCATTACACTTTGTGCACTTGAAATCCCTGGACTCTTCCCTTTGCGGGTAAGGATCTCTTTGGACCTACCTGAGCAAGGTCATCAGTGATGCCGTAGGGAGCACTCTTCTGTCCCAGAACTCTTCTAAGTGTCTTTTTTTTTTTTTCTCAAGAAAGATGCATGGATTTCGTTGCCCTCCCCGAGTTCGGAGCATAGAGGGTTCAACTCCCTCAGGACTCCCAGGCGCACCCCACCCCAAAGCTGAAGCAGGCTTGGCAGAGTAAGAAGTCTGCTCTAAAGCCTAAGTTTGACAAGCCATCTTCTGCATGAATTGTGGAGTCTTAGTTTGTCCTTGCCTGTATGGGAGCATCTCCATCTTTTTCAGGATGCCTGGGCATCTTCGTTGGGTTTTGCGAGTTGTTTCAGAAGGGAACCGCATAGATTTGAAGTCCCTTCCACCTCTTTGCTTCTTTTTATTAAGAGTCTCTATACAGATGTGTAGTCGCCTCTCTTTTGGACTAGCAGCTTCTAGTTCCAATCCCAGCCCAGGAACGCATTTCAGGTATTCCAAACCTTTTGTTGTTCCCAAAATGGATGGCAGCTGCCATCCCGTCCTGTACTTGAAATGCCTCAACCACTACGTGGTGACTATGCACGCATTTCAAGATGGAATATTTGTGCTTTGTCATTTCAACAATGTCCAGGTGAATTCCTAGCTTCCCTGGATCTTCCCTTCCAGACCCTGCTGTCCCTGGGAATGAAGTTCTATACCCTTCGGGGGCAAATTATTCATACTGGAGGGCAAGATCCAGATCTTGTTTCAGGCCATATCTCGAGCTTCTAGCATGGTCCTCGGCAACCAAAGGAATCGCCTGAGCATCTTGGCATGCCCTGTATCTGCCCTAAAAGTGGTTCCTTGTACCCAGTTCCACACAAGAGAACTCAAACTAGACATTCTCAGACGCTGGTCCCAACAGCACTCTCGCCTGTCTCACTCCATGACCCTGTCTCCTCGGATGAGGGTGGATCTACACTGGTGGCTACATCATCCTCACTCGACTCGGTGATATCCTTTTGTAATACCAGAATGGAATCTGGTCATGTCAGACAACAGCCTGAGGAGCTGGGGTGTGACCCTACGTCCAGACAGCTCAAGCCCTGTCGACCACAGAGGAGAGTCTCCTATCCATCAATATCCTGGAGATTTGAGCCATCCGCCTGGCACATATTCGTTGGTCTCAGGTCCTGACTGGATCAACAGTATGGATCCAGTCCGACAGCAGTAGCTAACCTCAACTGCCAAGGAGGAACTTGAAGTGACACTTGGTTGGATGTGCGTGAACTTCTTCACTGGGTTAAACTCTTGTTTCAGCCATCTCAGCAGCCCACAATCCAGGGTTAGAAAAAGTGGTTGTGGACTTTCTCAGTCTAGACCTGGAACCAGGCAACTGGGAATTACACCAGGAAGTGTTCCCATAGTTCAGTGTTTGGGTCTCCAGAAGTGGCTGTCCTGACCTAAGTGAAAACCGGAAAGTCCCTCTGTCCTGCAAAAAAGCAAGGGATCCCGTGGCCTTTCCAATGTGCATAATGTCCATTCCATGGACTTTATCTGGTCCATGTGTTCCTCCAATTCCTTTGATCCCCAGGGTTATTAAGGAATATCAAGATGGATGTAGTTTTTGCCCTCAATTGCTCCCTTTTGGCCTGATTTGCAGGTATTCTAAATCTGTCCAATGAGGAAACATTCCACCTTCCACCTAGACTGGATCTTCTGTCTCAGGGTTCCATCTGGTACCAGCAGGTGGAAAGGTTAGCCTTGATGGAGTAGCTGTTGAGGCAAATATCCTGAGACAAAGTGTTTCATAGACATTGTCATTTCTACCATGGTCCAGGCTATGAAGCCTATCTTTCATAGCATACCATAGGATCTGGTCCATCTTTTATCAGTGGTGTGCTGCTAGGGATGTGTCTGCTCAGTCTTTTGATCTCCTTACTGTCTCTGCTTTATTGCAGGATGATGTGAACAAGGGTCTCAGTCTGAGCTGTGCCCAAGGTACAGACCTCAGCCCTTTCAGTACTCCTCCAGAGGCGTATTGCTTTTCTGCCAGATACGAATACTTTGCTCAAGGGGTGGCTCATGCTTCGTGAGACCTACACATACACCCTCATGGGAACTTTACCTGGGGTGCTCTTCAGAGATCCCCCTTTGAAAATTTTTTTTTTTTTCTTTACACTGAAAATGGCTTTTCTTTTGGCCATTGTTTCTGTACGAAGGGTTGTTGAGCTTCAAGCTTTGTCTTTTAAGCTACCTTTCCTGGTGTTCAGCCAGGACAAGGCAGTACTTTGTACTTCTCAGGGTTTTTACCTAAAGGAGCTTCTGATGTTCACATCAACCAGGAACTTGTTCTTCCTTCCTTTTTTGTCCTGACCCTTCCTGTGGTGTGATGTCTGAAGTATTATGTGTGTAGTACTCAGCCTTTTTATAAAGGAAGATTCACTTTTTGTAATTCATGGGGGTCCTAGAGGTTCAGGAAGCGTCCAAAGTCACTATTGCTTATGGGATCAAGGCTACCTTGTGCAGCATGTGTGATCAGGAAAAAACTGTTTCTTTTGGATTTGCGGTGCACACTGCCAGGTTTGTGGGTGCTTGCTGGGCTTATAAGAGTCAGGCCTCTGCTGAACAGCTGTGCAATGCTGCTACATGGTACTCCTTGCACATATTCACCAGACACTACTGTGTCAATATTTTACCTCCGTTGAGGCCAGGTTTTGCCAGAAGAACCTTCACACAGTAGTGCCTGTTAAAAGACTTCCCTTTTTTCTTCTACTACCACATCCTGTTCAGTAGTTTGAGTCCAGTTGGCTCATTGCTTTGTTTGTTGGAATGGTTCTGTGTCTGACACCTGATATTATATAGCACCAGTTTAGTACTGTAGAATACTGGAATCCTAGGGGGGACAGTCTGTTGTGAACTTCATTTTAAATCCTGTTCTCTTGGTCCATTTGGAACACGGGACTCCCACCCAGATTAAAAAACAGTTTCCCCTTTCGCAGGCAGAGGAGGCCTCTTGGGGTCTATGTTCAGGGAATTTTCCTTCTTTTCTTCCCACTTTTTATGTATTTTTTTTTCTGTCTCTCTGCAACACTTGAATCTGGGAAATTATTGTATTGGTTGAGTTTGAGGATGAGGGAGTGTTCACCTTAAAGACCCTGTCTTTTGTAAGTGCCCTCTGTAGGACGGGAGCGCAACCGTTCCGTATTCCACGTGGACGAAGAGAAAAGGATTTAACGGTAAGTAACTAAAATCCTATTTTGATTTGGTAATGTAATCTCAGGTTTGGACTCTTCTCACTCATCTCTGACTACTGTCAGATATTTTGCTTGTCTAGAGTGGCTTTATACTGCGGGTGCTGTTCCATTACTTAGGGCTGTCAAGCCTAGAAAAAAAAAAGGCTTATTCAGCCTCAAATGCCTACAACAACCACCACCACCCTTCTAGTACTCACATGTGCATCCAGCCACCTTCCCCCTCCACACACTCCCTTTAACCCCTCTGATGCCTGGCTGGTTTTAGTGTATTACTGTGTAATACATTATCTTGCATCAGAGGGGTTAATGGTCTCAAAAATAAACTACACTGACATCTAACTAGTCCCCCCCTCATTAACACATCTGTTACAGGTATTACAGGATTGGTTGAGATTGCATTGCAATAAATGCTTGCCAGCCAGCCCAACAATGAAGAGGTTAAAGCGGAACTTTCACTTAGTATAAAGTTCCTCTCCAATAATTTAAACATATGGCGACTAGCTTCATAATACATCTATTACCGCTCAGAAGTGCCAGATTGTAAAGTAATCCTTAATTTTCAGAGACCGAAATCCAGGCATCAGCGCACACATCTTGTCTTAGAGACGTCTGCACTCCTGCGTTGTCAGTCCCGGTCTCCTCTAAGAGGCATTGCACTGTGCCATAAAGAACCGGAAGGGACTGATGAAGATTAAGGGCGAGATGTTTATAAAAAAAAAAAAAAAAAAAAAAAGTTGTCATAATGAAAACATTATCGAATCATGAATTGGTGGTAAAAGAAGGCCAATATTTTCAGAAGCAAATCTGATATATTTAGAAATGCATCTAAGGAATTAAAAATGATGGTAAGAAGATCTTGATGATATTAAAAATTGACTTTGATTTTGTCTTTGAAACAAAAATTTTCAAAGAGTCAGACATTTTTTGTCTTTGAAACAACCAATTCCTTCTCACTCCTGTTAATAGTAATTTAATTTATCTTCAAGTTTAGACCATTTTTATTTTGTCAGGAAAAAACAATCAGACAAAAAAGTGACGTTGAAACTAATATTTTTTTCTGAAAATACCTTACAATATGACGGTAGATTAAACCACACCCACTTTTAAGACTGATTTTTCACTTGGACTGAGATGGTGGAATTGGATGCAAAAAAAAAAAAAAAAGACAAACATGTCTGAGAATTGGCGAACTATGGCGTAAGAACTTTTTTTTCTGATTAAAGACAATTTCAGTTACCACCACTTTCTGAACATCTCGCCCTAAGGATTACTTTAGAATCTGGCACTTCTGAGAGGTAACAGTATAAAGTCGCCCTCCAATAATTAAACATATGATGACCAGCTTCATAATAAGTGAAAGTTCCGCTTTAAACTTGTTAAAATGAATCATTGGTTGATTAGAATTCCAAAATGGCCTTAAATACATTTTTTAGAGATAACATCCACCCATTTCTTGATCCCGAGCAGTCCAGGATCGAGTGTTCAAAAACAAAGGGGGTCCTGGGACCCCAACACACCTATCTTTAGTTAAAACGAGGGTATGGTTTTTCCCTTCTATAATGAAATAAAGGAAAAAAATTGGGTACATTGAGCAGCTGAAAACATCAGAGAGAAAAACAAAACAAAAAAAACAATGCAAACATTTCTGGTTACAATGGAACCGATCCTCAGAGTTGTTGGTTCTGGGTATTCAGGTTATCTGTAGATTTGTGCTCAATATTCTGGGTGAGTAAATACAGTTCACCTTCATTAGAAGGAGGATGCTGCTGCTGTAGAATTGGTCACTTGCTTGGCCTCATGTTACTAGACCAACAACAAGACTTGCAAATGAAGAATCGAGTTACTAAAGTTCCCAGGCAATGTACAAATGTCTGTATTTAACTCTTTGTGTGCCAGAGTGGAATTATGCAAGTTGTGGCTTAACCTTCTGGCACTCAGAGGGTTAATATGGAATATATAAATTGCATTGTAAACCCACCCACCATAAATGAGTCAAAAATTTCTTAGCTTCAGCAAGTGAAGGTGCAGTGAAGAATATAGTGCAGACAGTATGCAGTTGTATATTCCTCTAAATCATCTATCCTATACAATGAGGGTTCCCAAACCTCTTCTCAGGGTTGCACTAAATTTCAGTATGGGTCCAGTTTGATAATTATTTTGGCAATTGTGAAATGCACAAATCCATCTTTTGGAATGCACAAAGGTGTCTTTGCTGTCTAATGACCATGTCTCCTTCATGCCTTCTTTACATATAATCTTTTAGTGTCTCCTTTGCCTATTGAAGTCTGACTTAATTAGCCATTTTGTATTCCTGGGATTTTATTTGTATGTAAAAGAAAAGGAATAATAAATATAATGTTGAACACAGGCATCATGGTGTAAAACTCCCTCGTCGAGAGGAGAGAGAAAAAAAAAAAAAAGCAGGTCCTTTGAGGCGGAGACTCCCTTCTTTCCTTCCAGCTTTACCCCACCCCTTTTTCAAGTGACCTGCCTCAGGAAAAGGGCAAGCTGGCACTGTCCTTAGTTTATAGATATATATATATATTTTTTTTAACCTGGGGCTGTATAATCCCCCATTATGTGTATCCCATTAACTGGCTTCCCTGGAGTTGAATTACCCTGTTCACAGGTGTATTTCTGGACTATTTCCCCGTGTATGTTAAGTATTACAAGACTGTGCCTCATATTGAACTTCTCTGAGGTTCTTTATATAATGGGAGTATGATGACTGGTAAATTAACCCTGTGAGTTCTGGGGTCTTTATTAATACGTCACTGCTTTTACTTGCCTGTCACTCGGTCTTTCTCATATCTTTATTTTATTCTTATTTTCTTTTATTTCCCTAAATATTTAAGTTTAACTTTACTTCATTTAATTTTTTCTGGACTTGCTCTATCACATGTTTATCATGGGGACTGTGTTCAGACCTCTTAATTTATCCATTTAAAAACAGCTGGAGAACCAACATTTGCTTGGTTTATGCAATAGAAAATTATACTACCCAGAATTCCTTTTTTTTTTTTTTTTTTTTTTCCCAGGACCACCTGCATAGGATTGGGTTTTGCCTTGGCAGCCATCTTACTACTCCCATTGTGTAGGCTATGCACAGGCTGGACTCTACCTTTCCAGTTTTTTTTTTTTTTTTTTTTTTTTTTTAAACAACCTTTTTATTGATATTTTCAAAATACAAATGCAATCATTTCAGAAATAGAAAGACATTCACGATAGTAGTTATACAAAAGAAAACCCCACACCAGTGTGTTAGGTACACAGTAGGAAAATCCCCTCTCATTTTTTATTTTTTTTTTCTTTTCTTTTCAATAATGTCCAACACTGACTAGTCCAGGATACATACAAGAAAATTGTGAAGAGTATACAGCATGGTTAAATAAGATCAATGCAAGTCGCGTGACATGCTGGGACCACCAGTGTGTCCAACAGAGAGCCATCCTATCAAATAATGTCTCAATTAAGAAAGTCGAAGATCAATAACACAAGACGCAAAACAAAACAAAAAAAAAACCAAAAACAGGTGCATGCCTCCAGAGAGTCCAACCCCCCCCCCCCCCCAACCTAAAGGAAACGAAAGAAAAAAAGGTTAAGAGTAGACAGATGGGTAAGCTACTCCTGGGCTCCCGTCTCCAGTATCCTAATAAGGAATCCTCCTCCTCTAGCAGGGACTCTAAGGCACTATCCATCAACAGCCTCTCCTCCATCCATTAAGTATATCTAAAGCAACGGTAAAAGACCGTTTGGCAGTCAGTAGGCAAGGACAAATTAAAGGGTTCCCAGAGAGTGACAAAGCGAGCATCCATCATCTTCTTATAGGATAGGGCAAGTATCCAATGTAGTCTGGTAAAGTGAAACAATTTAAGTGTCCATTGACGAAGTAGAGGGGGTTGGGGCGACAACCAGAGTGTTAAAATGCATTTCAACGCCACCAGGTCAGCAAAATTAATTCATTTATTTTGGGAGGTCGTTAATTGAGAGGCGAAAGTATAGATCCCAAGGAGGTAGGCTGGAGAAAGGAATCAATAGGGATCCCAATTTTTGTTGTGATACAGAAAAAGCTCTTAGTCCTAAAAGAGAAGATATGTGGGCAGGAGTATATCATATGAAGTAAAGTCATACTGGGAGTTTGACATTTAGGACACGAAGAAACTGAAGTAAGACCAATGCGATGGACTAGCAAAGGAGTCACATATATCCTATGTAATAATCTATAAGAGAGGCCATGAAAATAAGCAGACTGAGACCGGCACAATCTATGCAAAAAGCTAGACTGCAGCAATTCTACCTTTAATGTGGGTATATCCACTAGCCAACCAGAAGAGCTCAAAGGGTTCAAATTCGTATGAGCCATTGAAAAATAGTTTGATAAATACAAGAAGTTTTGAAAGACACTGCTGAGAGCTTTTTAATTAAGCAGTCCAGCAGATTATCGGTAAATTGTTTGGATAAAACCGGCAGAAGAGACTGGACATAATGTTTAACCTGCAAGAAAGCAAAAAGATGATTAGATGGTAGCATATGTTTAGATTTAAAATCCGGGAAGGAGTATATCTGTTGAGTTAATGGGTCAAGCGAGTGACCCACCAACGTTATACCCCTAGATTCCCAATGAATAAACCGAACGTCAGCTTCCCCACCCTGAAACTGATACATAACGTGACTTGAAAAGATGATATTGTATGTATTGCCAGCCCTTCACACTAGAAGCCAACAAAGGATTGACCACACAAGGAGGGAGCATTTAGAACATAGGAAAGGCTCAATGACGGACAGAAGCATTGGTCTCTATCAATGTCCGTACAGACCGTGGTGCCAACTAGCCAATCCTTCGCATACCAAAGGAGACAGGCTACATTACAGAACCGTAGATGTGGAAAGTTAAACCCGCCAGACTTTTTAGGTTGGGATAATTTGGCCAAACTCATCTTGGGGCGTTTGCCACCCCATATAAACCCCTGAAAGCGACGATTAAGAGACTAAATGTCTGTTGTAGAGAGATATAATGGTAACATATGCAGTAAATACAAAATGTGCGGGAAAACTATCATTTTTATTAAGTTAATGCTGCCAATGAACATCAGAGGCAAAGCCTTCCAAGCAAGAAAGACCAAGACAATCTAGCCAACAAGGGGTTAAAATTGGTCTGGTGAGTTCAGAGACATCCCTAGGTAAAAGAATGCCCAAAAACTTAAGATGGTTAGTGGACCATTGTACTGGACAAGAAAAAGGTAGAGAGGGAGGGGGCCGCGAGGAAAGCCACATCGCATCTGACTTGCCAAAATTTATTGTAAAAACCGCCACCCGCCTAAAACTCTCAAAAACTTGCATAATAGAAGGAAGTGCCGAGTGCGGATTATGGATAAATAGCAGTATATCATCCGCAAATGCAGCAAGTTTATTTTCCACAGTGCCTACTCTAAACCCTGAAATTCTGGTAATGCCAGTAATGTACAAAGAAGGGGATCCAGCGCCAGATTAAAAAGAAGTGGAGAGACAGGACAACCCTGCCTGGTACCCCTAAAAAGATGAAAGAGAGAGGAGTTGACAGTTAGTTGAGATTGTGGCTTGAGTTCAGTATAAAACAGTTCGATTAAAGCACAGAACATTGGACCAAAGCCCTGGACATCTAAAACCTGGAATAGATAAGGCCAAAGAATTTTGTCAAAAGCCTTTTCGGCATCAAGATTTATAAGTAAATTAGTGTTATAAGGAAAACTTGAAGATTTAATAAGAGTTGCAATAGTAGTACGAATACTAGTGACAGAGTATCTCCCTGGAATGAAGCCTGTTTGTTCAGGCGTAATAAGCTGAGGTAGTAACGGATTAAGTCTATTCGCCATAATCTTGCTGAGAATCTTATAATCCGTATTTGAAAGCTATATTGGCCGATATGATTCAACCTGACTAGGATCCTTCCCAGTCTTAGGTAGCAGGATAATCTTTGCAAGGGTGAAAAAGGAGGGCATGACATGCGAGTTAAATATAGTGTTGTAAAGAGATAGCAGTGTAGGAGAGAGATCCTCCCGCAAGATTTTGTAGAACTCAGCTGGAAGGCCATCTGGCCCTGGTGATTGGGCAGTGTGTAAAGATTTAAGTACCAACTCCAGTTCTCTAGCAGTAATAGGCTCCTCCAAAAGGGAGTGCTGCTCATGTGTAAGTAGAGGCAGAGACAAACACTGCAAAAAGTCAGATCGAGCAGAAGGGTTGTCCGCTTCAGGACCATACAGTTTGGAGAAATATGATACAAATGCTGCATTGATGTCTACCGGGTCTGTCGAATTTTGCAGCTGTATAGAATGAATAATATTAGGGCCACGAGTAAGCTTGGTCAAATGAGCTAACACCCAACTCTGCAAGATAGCATTACGATACAGATGCACTGCACGCTTACACAGTTGAAATTGTGCGGCTGTAGCCATTACCATTTCAAATGCCTTTTTTGCATCGAGATATTTAGAGCAGTTCAAAGCTGAATCCGCTGCAAGGTAAGCAGAGTAACAAGTGGTAAGCTTACGCTGCAACTGAGTAAGTTTGATCACTGTTTCCTTCCGAAGCTTTGCAATGTAAGCGCTAATATGACCAGTCAAAACAGCCTTAGCTGCTGGCCAGAACAAAACAGGGTCGGAAGATTGAAGAGCATTGTTGGATTGAAACGCTAACCAGGCATTCCTAAGGCTAGCACAAAAATCAGGAGATTGGACAAGAAAGAAAGGAAGGCATACGCCAATAAAAAGATGAATGTACAGGAGGACAAAAGGACAGATGTAAGGTAACAGGACCATGATCTGAGATAAAGATGTCATGAATTTGACAGGCGCTGACCAAAGGGAGAATAGCCACAGAACCTAAAAAATAATTTAACCTAGTGAAAGTATCATGAGGATGAGAGAAAAAAAACTATACTCTCGATCCATCAGATGAATAAGACACCAAATGTCAGTGAGAGGTACCTGATCCATAAAACTTTGCAAAGGATTTAGGGAAGAAGCTTTGGAGATGGCAAGGTGCCCGCTTCTATCTAATCGCTGGTTGAGTGGTATTAAAATCTCCACCTAGCAAAATATTACATTAAAAATGGCAGTAAGTGAGGAAGAAGAGATGTGAAAAAAGAATATGTAGGATCATTGGGGGCATACACATTACAAATTACAAAAGGTCTGTGATCAATCTCACAGTGCACCAACAGAAAACCTCCTTCCTGATCACGAACAGTCTGCAAGTGTACAAAATCAAGGGATCTATGAATAAGAATGGACAAACCCCGCTTTTTGCTTGAATAGGAAGCGGCAATACAATACCCCACCCATTCCCTTTGAAGTTTAGTATGTTTGTCATCCGTGAGATGAGTCTCTTGCAGAAGGGCAACCTGAGAATGTAAATGGCATAAATGACCCAAAATTTGTTTACTCTTGATAGGACTATGTATGCCCCCAACATTCCAGGAAGTGAAGCAAAGAGAATGAGGAGTAGATCTAGTTTGACAGGAAGAATCTGCTATGATGGCAGCCAGTGACAGAGAGACCAAAAAAAAGCGAGTAAAAGTAAAGAAGACCAACATCTCTCCCATCGAGGAGATGCCAGTTCGACAAGACAGAAAGGGCATGGTCCATGCAGAGAAATCACATTGCAACAGATGGGGGCATTATAGGGCGACCTGGATGCAAAGAACATCAGACCATCCTGAATGAGTCCACAATGCTGCGAAGAAGCTCTCCAACTTATAAAAGGTCAAATTCCAGATAGGTATCGGGAAGAGAGTATCCATGGTAGAGAGCTGAATAATTAGAAGACATGGGAAGTCTCAACTTATAGACAAAGTTCCTTGGGAAAGGGCTCCACAAGCCTAGGGCGATACACATCCAAGAATCAATGGAGTGGAGAATAACAAAACTAGCAATGTCCCCCGGCTCTCATCTCACGATTCCTTGCTGACAGAAATTCATAAAAGTCCCGAACCTCTGCAGGTGAGTCAAACCAGCGAGTGGAAGAATCATCCTAAACTTTTAAGACGTGCAGGGTACAACAAAGTAAATTTAATGTTATTCTTAAAGAGCTTGCTGCAAATCTCCGAAAAGCCACGTGTCTGCGTGGAAACTTTTGCTGAAAAATCCTGAAACAACAAAAGTTGTTATCCAACTATCTATAAGCAAATAGAAGATGTTGCCTGTCTTCATAATGCAGGATTTTGAAGATGACTGGCCTAGGATGATTTCCCTCTGAAGGTGCAACCTGACCCAGCCGATGAGCCCTTTCAATGACTAATGGAGTACTGTAATCCTCCAGTTTCAAAAGTATTGGTAGCTCTGTGCTTAGGAAATGAGTTAAATCTTTGGCTCGAATCATCTCAGGCAGGCCAATGATTCGAAGATTGTTCCGATGACTGCGATTCTAGAGATCATCAATCTTATCGGCAAGAGCAGTAGCCTTGGCCTTTAAACTATGAACTGTGGCACGGAGATCATCCACAAGCGCCTCACAGTCACCCCCGCTCTGCGTGAGACTTGCGATCTGTTCGCCATGAGTTTTGACCTCGCCCGAGATGGAGTGGAGTGCATCTAGTTTGGTATCCAATACTGGCGTAAGCAATGCAAGGACCACTTTGGCCGTATCCTCAGCAATAGTCGACGGCACAACAGCGGTAGTAACAGCGGGAGAGTCCACAACAGGGTCCCCAGCAAGGGAGTCCTGAGTACTCTTATTTTTGTCTTGCTTCTTTTCTCCACGCTGAGGATGCGGGGTTTCAGTCTGATCTGCAGGGTGTACGAAACGTTCCATGGTGTCAGCAATAAAGCAAAATAATTGAGCAAGATGCCAGATAAAATCCGGATTAATATTGTAGCTAGAGAGGGAATCCAGGGGGGACACTATGCAGGAAAATCACAAGACTAGATGCCGTAGCTAAGGGACTGGGAAGCCCACAGGATACAAGGGAAACTTACATGGTAACAAAGGCCCCTCAAAACATCCCTCTGATAGAAAGAGGCCAAAGAGCAGAGGAGGTCATCCTGTAGGGTGATATCCACAAGTATGAAAAATACACAGGAGAGAAAGGGGAACAAAAAAGGAAAATAACAAACAGGGAGATGATATAAGAACAGCATTGGCGTCCCAAGCAGCTAAGCAGGTGTAATATCATGTAGAATGATTTAGAGTACCACTGAGCAGTAGTAATACACGGGGCAGATGTGGGGTACAAAAGGGAAAATAACAAACATGGGGGAGAATAGAGAAGTAACTGGTAGCTGACCCCTAGAAAGGGATATGAAATGAGGTGTAGTCCCAGGCAGTGGCCAGAACCAGTCTGACAAACACAGAAGAAGTTCCAGTGGGTGAGGTGAATAAAGATGAGGCTAACCGTCCCAGCAATGGCAGTAAACTGGACAGCCGACTGCCCCAGAGGGGAACAGACACAGCTCCGCAGGTAACAAAACAAGGTGAGGTAGTCAACACGTAAGAGGCCAGTAGGCCGCAGTAGGTGCCTCTGAAAGTACCACTAGGGCCTGGTCCAGTAGGCAAAAAAAACAAACAAAAAAAAAAACACACACTAAGGGCGAGGGTATACACTGAGGGAGAAAACAAAAAAGAGGACGGTGACCCTAAGAGAGCAGGAGTGAAGAGGGGGAAATGCAAGGGGGGGGCTGGCAAGAGCCGGGGTGTACAACAGTAGTACATGAAAAATACCAGTATAAGCCCTTGGCAAGGCAACTCACTCAGTATCCGGCAATAGGTGTGTAAAGGAGAGGAGGATAATCCCAAGCTACCGGCTATAGGAGGTTAAAACAGTGTAGGTCATCCGCTTATCACACCGGAGCGCACAGCCCGTGGTGTAGTCAACGGATGGATTGCGCTGGTAAGGTTCCAAACAGGGCTCCAGACTGGTATCTCAATTCCAGCTCCACAGCAGGGCCTACCCAGCAAACCGCACCCTTGACAGACCCCGGCACGCGGGGACACACAATTACAGAAAGGCTGGTTTCTTAAGAGAGCCGGAGAGGCAAGGAACACAATCCAAGGCACCGTAGGGCTAAATTGAAAGAATCCAAAGCAGGTGGAGATGGATTAAGCTGTAGATAGAGCTGTGTAGAATCACGTCCGTCCACCATGGCCACCAAGCCACGCCCCCTACCTCTCCAGTTTAACACTTTACAGTCACATACTGTAAAATCTTGTGTATGGTAGCACAATTTTGCCCCTTTTTTACCTTTTGTAAAGTGTGTGTGTGTGTGGGGGGGTGTATTATACACAAGTTAAAAAAAAAAAAAAAAGCCCATATATTTATTTTTTTCCCTCCAGTGCAATCTGCTTCCCTTTGCCTGACCTGCTCCAACTCACCCCCTCTGGAGTTGTCTGGGATCACTGCACATTGCTGGAAGTGGGTGGCAAATGCAAGCGGGCTGCCCACTTCCAGCAATTTCCTGCGAGGCATTTAAGCTAATGGTAATACCTCAATGTCCTCACAGGGCAATACAGTACATCCAGTGCACAGAGATCTATGCATTGGATGTACTGTATTGCCCTACGAGGACCTTGAGGTATTACCATTGACTTAAATGAAAAAGTCCTCGCAGAGATTTGCTGGAAGCGGGCGGCAAATGCAAGAACGCTGCCCCCCTGTGCAGAAATCACAGTCAACTCCAGAGGGTGTGAGCTGAAACAGGGCAGGTAAAAGGAAGCAGATTTTGCTTGGTAGAGGGAGGGAATCTGCAACACAAAAAGTAAAATTTTTTTGGTGAGTAGACTGAGAAAATAAGGGTGCGTATTATACATACGCACTCTTGTTTTCCCCTAAAATCTTGGTTATACTTTGCACCTGTGTATTATTAACAGGTGTGTATTATACCTGAGATTTTATGGTAAATACTGTTTGCATATTTCTGTATATATATTTTTTTTTTATACTTTTCTAATTATGTGGACTACTTTTTGTCCAACTTTTGAGAGGTATTCTCTGAATACGTCAAATCCCAAGGGATCCATGGGGAAATCCAAACCTAAGGATTATGAGGTTCCCTTAACCCATTTAGTATACTGCTCCTTATGCTAAACTGGGATGCATGGGACTATTTAGATACCCTATATCCCTCTTGCACAGTTGCCCATACTACTGCCCTGAGGCCCTATGCTGCTGAACAAGAGCCAGTTTGGGTTAAGGCTCTGATGTTTTCAGTTTCTTCTATTCCTTCATTGATTCAAGGGGTCTTCCATTCTTTGTGCCCTATGCCTACTATCACACACACGATCCTGTCTCGGGGCCAATCTCAGTCGATTGGAGATTTTGTTGGGGAGGAGGTTGACACTAATGGGGAGGAGATGGATTCTACCTTGTCTTTTGGGTAAGCCTATAAGGAAGACCCTTACATCTTGGGTGAGGGGTTTATCAGAGCTGTTTTAGAGATTATGCAGGTCTCAGCCCTCTGATACAGTCTTCCTCATTGGATCTCTTCCATTTTTCCTCCCCATCGTTCTTTGGACCAGATTATCCTGGAAGAATAAAATACTTTTTCCTTAAAGGGGAACTTTCACCCCGCAATAACTTAATGTTCCCTTACTGCTCACCTGGCGACTAGCTGCTTAGTAGCGCTAGTCGCCAGAAACCTTACCCGGTTCTTCAGATATCGGCGTTTTACAGGAGCAGGAAGCACGGACGTCTCTTCACAGTGACGTCCGTGCGCCTGCGCTGTCAGTCCCTTGTGCACTCCTTGTGCACTCCTGTAAAACGCCGATATCTGAAGAACCGGGTAAGGTTTCTGGCGACTAGCGCTACTAAGCAGCTAGTCGCCAGGTGAGCAGTAAGGGAACATTAAGTTATTGCGGGGTGAAAGTTCCCCTTTAAATTCATTTTCAAACATTATCCTTTCTCAGCTGATGCCTTTTCCTAGTAGGCTAACCCACCTGCGTTTGTCCAACCATCTCACCGTGTTTAAAACATCTTGATGATCAGGCTGATAAGTGATTAGATTCCTTAAAGTTGAATTCTGTATCCACTGGATCCCTTGGCTATCTGGGGTGAACACCTATCAGATGCCTTTATGTTCGAATGTTCCTAAAAAGGAGCTGCTAGCCATGAGGAGGTGGGCATCTCATCCTTAGGCTTCTGAGCAGATGTCATGTTCTGTCAAGCCTGCTTAGGTTTAGGGGTATGGCGGGCCTGAAAGGCCTGAGCGGTTTGAACCCTAGAGATGGACAAAACTACCTGAAGTATGTTGTGGCCAAAGCTGGCCTCATCAGAGACCAAAATATTGACACTGTAGTGCCAATATCTTTGTTAAAATTTGTGGAGCAGAGACCAGCGCAGTGAACTGGTAGTGACCGCACTCTTCAAAGAGGATCTGGTCAAGTGTGCTGTCTGGAGGGAAGACAGAAGTGTGGCAGATACCCCCCCCCCCAGGTTTGCTATTCATCACTGCTAGATGCTCCGGGGCTGTAGTTAGGGGCAAAATTACAGTAGGTACATAGGGACTCATAGTATTATTTTGGAAGGCAAGCCTGACATAAGCAATGACGGTGTGTTTGGGGGGGGGGGGGGAGTGTTACAGAGAAGCCTCTGAATCTCTGGGTTTGATTTTTCCCATATACCACGTAGGGTTAAACATGTGCAGAGAATAGGTAGAAGCCAGTTAAAAAATAACACCAAAGACCCCAGGAAGACCCAAATAACCCCTTGTAGACTAAAAAGTATTAAACTGGAGAGAGAGAGCACAGGAGAGTCAGCCTCTGCATAGTATAAGCAATGGAGAAGATGACAGTCAGAAAAGGTGCCTAACCAATCAGAAGTAATCCTGGGAAACAGAGGATTATGGGCATTATAGTTTTTCACCATTGCTGTAATCAAACAATGAGAAGCCATTCAGCCACAGAGCACAGCAATTCACATATCCCTGGACAGTGAGGTTTCAAATTATGCAATAGAACATGATCAGAGGAGAAGAAGAATCCAGTTCTGACCCATATAGCATAAATGGGTGCAGAGATATGTCCCACACAAGTTTTCCCATTAAATGGATAGTAAGGTTTCACAAAAAAGAAAAATCTCCAATTAATCTTCATCGTATCTGGACATGGAGAGTGTTATTTCTATACTGTCAGAGTTAAAGTTCAAGTAATTGAATGATAAAGTATCCCCCTCCTGCCCCTTTTACCTAGTGTAAGCCGCCTCCCCTCAGATGTGGAATCTGGTCACGACCAGACAGGTCGCAGCAAGGAACAATCTTCTTACTCTGAGCATAAGGAAAACCCTGCCGCTCACTGAATATTGTCCCACTCTGCGATTCATCCGGACAGCAGTGTTACATCAGTAAAAGGGGAGGTAGGTGGATACTTTATCATTCAATTACTTTTGAACTACAACTCTGACATTATTAAAATAACACTCTGTATGGGCCAAATACTATGAAGATTAATCTGAGCTGCTTTTTTTGTGAAACATTACTATCCCTTTAAAGTCTATATAGCAAAGATGGCTATGTCACCAGATCCCATTCTTAAACAGGCCATGTATCAAAAATTCTAACTTTTTTATATCCCTCAATGGACTAAGACAAAAGGATTTATGGGTAATTAAAAATTCCCATTTTCTCTAGTGTCATTGAGGATGCAGGGACCATGGGGACATACCAAAGCTGCCCCAAACAACCGGGAGGGAAGAAAACTAATGAACAGTGGCCTGTAAAACTTTACGGCCACAACTAGTATCTTGAAATGCGAAAAATGTTAACTTTGTAAGTGAAAGTGTGCACAGATGATCATGTAGCTGCCTTGCATAATTGGTCAACCGTAGCTTGATTCTTCAAGGCCCAAGAAGTACTTATGGACCTAGTAGAATGAGCTGTGATTTTGAAGGGAGCTGGAACAGACTTCAGTCTGTAAGCTTGTCTGATTGTCTGTTTAAGCCATGAAGCTTAGATGCTGGTCTGCCCTTTTTAGGGCCTTCTAGAATCACAAAGTGTCTGAAGTCCTAAAACATTGAGTGACATAATGTTTTAAACATCTCACTACATCTAAAGTAAGAAGAGCTTTTTCTTTAGAGTTAGAAGAAGTAGGACACAAGGTTTATGTGGAAAGTCGAAACCACTATAGGCGGGAACTCTGGAACTGTTCTTAAGACCACTTTATCTTGACAAAAGATAAGGTGTGAAGAAATACAAGAAAGAGTGCTAAGTTCTGAAACTCTCTTAGCAGATACAATTGCGTGAGGAATACTGTTTTAAAAGTTGGGTCTCTTATAGGGGCTGATGACAAAGGCTCAATTGTAGAGGATTGAAGAACTTCTAACACAAAGTCCAAATACAATGGTGGAATGGGATATCTATATGGGGGAACTATTATGGTGACCCCCGTGAAGGAAATTTGAATTTCTGGGAGAGAAGCAATCTTTCTCTGCAAAAGCACAGAGAGAGTTAACTCTTAGACTGACATAATTGCAGGAATTCTAGAAGGGATGGAAGATAGAAAGAAGAGGGATGTATATCTTTTCCTGGCACAGAATGAGAAAACACGAAGATATATTTTAGATGACATTGGTTTGAGAGCCCTGAGCATGGTTTGAAACACAGGAGAACTGAAGCCTTTGTCCTTCAAGATTTGGGCCTCAAGTTCCAAGTAGTCAATAAGAGGTTGTGTAAATTGTGGTGGAGAATTGGGCCTTGAGAAATGAAGTCTGGAATCTGAGGTAGACGCTATGGCCCTGTCCATGAAATGTCTTTGAGATGGTGAAACAGACTCCTCCTGGGTCAAAATGGACCTATGAAGATAGTGTGTACCATCCTATTTTGCAGATAATTCTGGGAATCATAGTGGTGGGAAGACATACACTAGACTGTAATCCCATGGAATTGTTAGTGTATCCACTGCTATTGCTTGTGGATCCCTTGCTCTTGACAGAACATTGGAAGTTTTTTGTTTCTTCTTGAAGCCATCATATCAATGTCTGGAACACCCCATCAGTGAGCAATCCAAAGGAATATTTTCTGATTTAGTTCCTATTCCCCTGTGTCCATGGTCTGCTGGCTGAGGTAATCTTCCTCCCAATTCTCCACTCCTGGGATGTAAATGGCTGACAATGCTGGAACATGGCTCTGCCCAGAGAATATTATGTCTTTACTTTCATTCAGGAAGCATTGCTTTTTGTCCCTCCTTGATAGTTTATGTATGCCACTGCAGCGGCATTGTCTGACTGAATCCGAATGGGAAGATTTTTCAGAATTGACATCCATGCCAATAGTGCATTGTAAATTGCACGCAACTCCCAGATGTTTATGGGAATATGGGACTCAGATAGAGTCAACTGACCTTTAATAGAGAGATGTTTGTACACCACTCCCCATCAAATAGACTGGCGTCTGGTTTGACTATCTCCCACTCTGATATGGGGAAACGTTTCCCTGTTAGAAGATTTGAACTGATGAGCCTCCACTGGAGAGATTGTCTTGTGGACCGAGATATCGTCATCATATGATGAAGATGATTTGGATTTTTGGACCAATTGCGAATAAGATCCTGCTGAAGAGACCTCAGGTTAAACTAAGCAAAGGGAACTGCTTCTATAGTGGCTAGCTTCATGTAGTGTCTGACATGCACTTTTGGTACGAAGAGAAAAGATTGGACTCTGTCTTGAAGATCCAAAATCATCTCTTGCAGTAAAAACACCTTTTGAAGGTTGGAGTTGAATCTCAGGCCTAGAAACTGGATCTGCTGAGATGGCACTAAGTGAGACTTGTTTCGATTGTTATCCAACAGTGATTCTTCATCGTTAACAGAGTAAAATGAAGACGTAAAATTGAAAGCAATTTCTGGCAAATGTGGGATCACTTGCCTTTCCAACCCTAGGCTAATTTGAACAACTATTTCTAGACTGTGTTTATATAGCTTAACTCCTTAACGAATGCCCGATCTGTCAGGGGACAGCAGTTAAGGAGTACTGCGCTTTTTTTCCCCCCTTGATGAATTCTGGGATAGCAGAGCTGTGTGCAGCCGCGATGCTATCCCAGAATTCTGGGATGTGCTAGGACCATCACCGGTCCTTAATATCTGGATTGGCACGATGGTCCTGGCACATTACACGTCACTAAGGTGTTAAAAAAACATTCTTTGTTTACACTTCTGTCACTTCAGAGACACTAAAATCTTTCAACATCATTTAATTAATTAGTGTCTTCAGCACCTAGTGACAGCCTGAAAAAAACAGTACCTAAGCCAGAAGCATAGTTACTTGTGTAACAAAGCTGGAGATGCAGTCATGTATGTTTGATTCTATGTGCACCAGTGTAACAAAGCTGAACTACCAGCGGGCAATGGAACCATGCTGGGGAGGAGCCAGTATATGTGGTGGAATCTTTGACTACCATTAGGCAGTGGTACCAGGCTTAGGGTCAGACAGCATATGAGGGAGTAAGTGACTACCAGTGGGCAGAGGAACCAGGCTGTTGAAGGGGGGGGGGGTCAGACAGCATCCAGGGATTTGGACCAAGCTGGGAGGTCAGTTTATGTAGGGACCTGAGACTTCCAGTGAAAAGTGTAAGAATGGAGAAAGAGGAAGCAAGAATGCCAGAGGGGTGTCCACGGCATACAATTATTTTATTTTTTTAAACTACCTCCCAATATGGTATGAATGTATCAGGACCCCTACTGTTGTCGTCCTCCCCCAGTTATTGATCGCTTACACAATCGTGTAAGTGATCAGTACTGGCAACAGGAAGATACTAGCTCTCCGAAGTACTGGCTTGAGTGGGAGGAGCAGGGAACCCACAACATTGTGACATTTTATCAACAATAACACGAGTGGGCATCCATGCTTCTCCCATTCAATCCAGAATTTGTTTGGGGACCCCTGGGTTGTGGAGGAGAGGAGGTGATTGGCTCCTTCTCTTCCTTCCTCTACTGCTTGCCTATCTCTCTTATATAACTGATCAATAATGAGGGCATCAGGAAGGTCCTGCTGTCTTCTTCCCCCAAAATGGTCCGATGTAAGGTTTTCCAGGTCAATATATTGTACATGCTTGGCAAATTAGGTCTACCCATACAATGTACTGTCCTGGCACAGATAAGATTAAATGTGAATATTCACCGTATCCACTAAACCCTGATAGCTGGTGATGCTATTGAGCTCACAGAAACTAATTTGTTTCACTGAGGCTGTAGAACTGTGGATTTTGCCATAGCTAGCCATGCAGTCCTCAGTCCTGGAGAACAGTTCTATTTCTACAAAGTTAAGAACAGTTTTCACACTAACTGGTTATTAACCTTACTGCAGACATAACTATTACAAAACATCATACAGAATGTGAGCGGTCTCTCGGAATGAACAACAGCACAATGGCCTGTTCTACGGCTAGTCACCGCCCAGATGCTTCATGTTTTAGCTCTCTAGTGCCATTACAGAGGAGAAATTTCCATGTACATATTAGACTAATCCCGCCCAAAAGGGTGGTCCAGTTCCAAAATGACAGGCAAGTCCCCCCTGCACGGGAACACCAGCTAACCCCCGACATACATTTTGGCCTAGTTGGGGCCTGTTCTACGGCTAGTCGTCACCCAGAAGCATCACTTTTTAGCTCTCTATTGCCATTACAGAGGAGAAATTTCCATGTACAGATTAAGCTAATCCCGCCCAAAAGGGCTTTCAGACAAGTCTCCCCTGCACGGGAACACCAACTAACTCCTGATGAATGTTTCTGCCTAGTTGGGCCTCATTAGGAGGGTACAGCTGGATTCCCTAGGCACTGAGAGCAAGAGGTCCACTTCTGGATTACCCTTCAGTCTTAGGGAGACCCCTTAAGAGCATTCAAAAATATGGTAACTAGACATAAAACAGGCCATTGTGCTGTTGTTCATTCCCAGAAGCCGCTCACATTTTGTATATTTATTTTGAATACTCTCAGGGGTCTCCCTAAGAGTGAAGGGTAATCCAGATATGGACTCCTTGCTCTCAGTGCCTAGGAAATCCAGCTGCACTCTCCTGACGAGGTCCAACTAGGCTGAAATGTACGTTGGGGGTTAGCTGGTGTTCCCGTGCAGGGGGGACTGCCCATCATTTTGGAACTGGGCTGCCCTTTTGGGCGGGATTAGTCTAATATGTATGAGGAAATTTCTCCTCTGTAATGGCACTAGAGAGCTAAAATTTGACACTTCTGGGAGGTGACTAGCTGTAGAACAGGCTGTTGTGCTGTTGGTCATTCCCAGAAGCCTCTCACATTTTGTATATTCATTACAAAACATCACCAGATTTAACCCATCATCTGGTAATGATCGTCTCCACCCTCCCTTTGAATACCTAACCTTAATGCACAGGTCAAAGTGATCTCCACCCATTACCAAACACAACTGACCAGTATATCAAGCCTGTGTGCATCTCTGCTTTAAATCTTTTTTTTCTCCCCCCAATTTCATTTCTGCTTATCAGTTTAAAATCTGATAAATAAAATATCCTAAAAAAGACTGTCTGCAGTGAGTTTGAAATAAAACCAGAAACAACAGCTTATATCCAGAACTAAAGATAAAATAAGTTAGATGTTAATAATCTGCTGTTTGAATACAAGCTAGTTCCTATTAGTGTAGTTCCTTTAAAAAAAAAAAAAAGAGAGAATTACTGCAGCAGCCATTCTAAAGCTACCACAACCCTTAAAGGGATAGTAATACTTCACTTTTACTATCCCCCATGTTGCAGCCCTTAAAAATCGGAATTAAACGAGACCAGCGGCATCTCTCAGACCTTTATGGTTTGAAAGATATCCGCATTCAAAGTTCCCTCTCCTTCTCTCTCCCTGACGTCAGCGTTATAGCTGACAGCAGGGGAATCCGGTCAGTGAGCAAGCAGCGGCTCTGCAGCAGTGATGAGATCGCGTTACAGAAACAGAAATCCTTCACTGAAATTTCAGTGAAGGATTTCTGTTTCTGTAACGCGATCTCAGCACTGCTGCAGAGCCGCCGCTTGCTCACATACTGGATTCCCCCACTGTCAGCTATAACGCTGATGTCACGAGAGACAGAAGGAGAGGGAACTTTAATTGCAGTTTGAGAGATGCCACTGGTCTCGTTCAATTCTGATTTTTAAGGACTACAAGAGAAGGGATAGTAAAAACGAAGTATTACTATCCCTTTAAAAAGTATCATAATGACTGAAAAACTGATAAAATAATCTGCAAGTTCAAAAATCTCTCATTTGCTTTAAACAAGTGAACAAGGGAAAAAAAACCTGAAATTGCTGTAGTTTAAAACTTAAGCTTCTGTGACAATATAGTCTGCAGGGATTAGGCAATTCCGATGAACAACTTGTGATGTAGAGCCAGTCTCCTTTCTCCGACATTCCTTTGATCCCATTGCTGAGAGTGTGACCAGTGGGTAGCCCACATGGGCATCAGAAAATCATGACTGAATGACAACCAGGTAGGCCACCAATGATTGGATCATTTTGATGTGCATCTGCTCCATACAGTGGATATAAAAAGTCTATACACCCCTGTTAAAATGCCAGGTTCTTGTTATGTTAAAGAATGAGACAAAGATAAATCATGTCAGAACTTTTTCCACCTTTAATGTGACCTATAACGTGAACAATTCAATTGCAAAACAAACTGAAATCGTTGAGGGGGAAAAATAAAAAACTCACAATAACCTGGTTGCATAGGTGTGCACACCCTCTTATAACTGGGGATGTGGCTGTGTTCAGAATTAACCAATCACATTCAATCTCATGTTAAATAGAAGTCATTACACACCTGCCATCATTTAAAGCGACTCCGATTAATCACAGATAAAGTTCAGCCGTTCTAGTAGGATTTTCCTGACATTTGCTTAGTTGCATCTCACAGCAAAAGCCATGGTCCGCAGAGAGCTTCCAAAGCATCAGAGGGATCTCAATGTTGAAAGATATCAGTCAGGAGAAGGGTACAAAAGAATTTCCGAAGCATTAGATATACCATGGAACACACTGAAGACAGTCATCATCAAGTGAAGAAAATATGGCACAAAAGAGACATTACCAAGAACTGAAACCAAAAAAGAAATTGCTGCACATGCCAATAATTATAGAAACCTGCAATAAGCATAAATATGCATGGTGCACTCATAGGCAAAACACATAATACAGCAACCAAAAGGGAAGCACCCAAGGAAAAGACACCAAAGGGTACAAATACCTAACAAAGAGACCTATTTAAATGAGGCACTCAAAAAAGCAAGTAAAAGACAAATACAAAGCTTTATTAGAAAAATAAGCACAGTAATACACAGAAAGTTAAAATCAATTAAAAACAATCAGTATGAGGCAAATAATGTTTACATGCCCAGCCTTAAATAATGAAAAATAATAAAAAAGAAAAAGAATGAATCTACAATCAAAATGTGCCCTATAATGTTCCAGCTATAGCGAAACAAAACTTACAAATAGTGCAAATATAAAGTGCAAAGAAATATATACTAGCATTGGAATAAAATGCCCAAAAGTGTAGACAAATACTTATCTTATTATAATATTATAATAACCCCGCTGGGAATGTCAAATAGTCACAGAGCCAACATACTGAACACCCAACGCGTGTCGCTACTAACGTAGCTTCGTCAGGGGTGATGAGAACTGCAGTACTACCTAAAGTACATAACTGGTGAAGTGACCAATCAACATAATCAAAATAGTCATGTGATTGAGGCAGACGCGCTAAACTAAACAAAGAGCAGAATCGTAATTTAACAATTCCCCTCCCCACCAGTTGTTTTCTACCACCAAGTATCTCATTTCAGAGCACTGCCCCTTAATATGTATTAGAAGCGCAGGCTATAAACCACCAAGCGTCCAATCTCTAAATAGTACCCTTCGGTATATAAGGGCAGCGCAAAGAAAAAGATCTTAGATAAGAAGAAAATAATTATTTCTTTATTATTGTAAAGTTCGCAAGTAAATGAACCATATATGATATAGAGAAGAATATATGCATGGCCCTACCTATATAACAAAAAACTATAATTTAAAGGGATACATCCATATATGTCCCTACCTAAAAATAAATATACTAAATATCACATAAAGACGAAATATGATAAGTTCAAATAAATCATAATGCTTAAATAGCAAAAATGATCTAAATACATTGAATTACAATAATCACGTAATGTATCCATACCAAGCATAAATAACAATAAGTTGGCCATATGTAAAATAACGTATTAATAATAAGCGTTGGGTGTTCAGTATGTTGGCTCTGTGACTATTTGACATTCCCAGCGGGGTTATTATAATAAGATAAGTATTTGTCTACACTTTTGGGCATTTTATTCCAATGCTAGTATATATTTCTTTGCACTTTATATTTGCACTATTTGTAAGTTTTGTTTCGCTATAGCTGGAACATTATAGGGCACATTTTGATTGTAGATTCATTCTTTTTCTTTTTTATTATTTTTCATTATTTAAGGCTGGGCATGTAAACATTATTTGCCTCATACTGATTGTTTTTAATTGATTTTAACTTTCTGTGTATTACTGTGCTTATTTTTCTAATAAAGCTTTGTATTTGTCTTTTACTTGCTTTTTTGAGTGCCTCATTTAAAAAGGTCTCTTTGTTAGGGATTTGTACCCTTTGGTGTCTTTTCCTTGGGTGCTTCCCTTTTGGTTGCTGTATTACCAAGAACTGGACGTCCCTCCAAAATTGATGAGAAGACGAGAAGAAAACTGGTCAGGGAGGCTTCCAAGAGGCCTTCTGCAACATTAAAGGAACTGAAGGACTTTCTGGCAAGTACTGGCTGTGTGCTACATGTGACAACAATCTCCTGTATTCTTCATATGAATGGGCTATGGGGTAGGGTGGCAAGACGGAAGCCTTTTCTTACAAAGAAAAACAATCAAGCCCGGCTGAAGTTTGCAATAACAAACATCAAGTCCCCCAAAACAAGTGGGAAAATGTGTTATGGTCTGATGAAACCAAGGTTGAACTTTTTGGCCATAATTCCAAAAGGTATGTTTGGAGAAAAACAACACTGCACATCACCCAAGAACACCATACCCACAGTGAAGCATGGTGGTGGCAGCATCATGCTTTGGGGCTGTTTTTCCTCAGCTGGAACCGGGGCCTTAGTCAGGGTGGAGGGAATTATGAACAGTTCCAAATACCAGGCAATTTTGGCACAAAACCTTCAGGCATCCGTTAGAAAGCTGAAGATGAAGTTCACCTTTTAGCACGACAACGACCCAAAGCACACATCCAAATCCACAAAAGCATGGCTTCACCAGAAGATGATTAACGTTTTGGAATGACCCAGCCAGAGCCCAGACCTGAATCCAATTGAACATCTGTGGGGCGATCTGAAGAGGGCTGTGCACAGGCGATGTCCTTGCAATCTGACAGATCTGGAGCGCTTTTGCAAAGAAAAGTGGGCAAATATTGCCACGTCAAGATGTGCCCTGCTAATAAACTCCTACCCAAAAAGACTGATTGCTGTAATAATATCAAAAAGTGCTTCAACAAAGTATTAGTTATTGTGAGTTTTTTATTTTTCCCCCTCAACGATTTCAGTTTGTTTTGCAATTGAATAGTTCATGTTATAGGTCACATTAAAGGTGGAAAAAGTTCTGACATGATTTATCTTTGTCTCATTCTTTAAAGGGATAGTAATACTTCGTTTTAACTTTATTTTATTTTGTAGGCATTAAAAAAACATGAAGAATGATATAAGTCTTATCTCTCAAACCTTTATGGTTTATGAGATATTCACAAGCAAAGTTCCCCTCCCCGCCCCTTTTACCTAGTGTAAGCCATCTCTTCTCAGATGTGAGTCTGGTTGTATGACAGTACAGATAACAGAATGGGGCAATTTTCTTTGTATGAAAACAATGAAAGCCCTTCCCCCCTTGACAAGTTTTTCAGCTTTTTCCATTATCTTAATTGAAGATTGTCCCTCTCTGCAGTCTACCTGGGCATCTCCCTTCTGATCTGGTTGAACAGGGGGGGGATACTTTGTTTGTGAATATCTCTTAAACCATAAAGGTTTGAGAGATAAGACTTATATCATTCTTCATGTTTTTTTAATGCCTACAAAATAAAATAAAGTTAAAATGAAGTATTACTATCCCTTTAACATCACAAGAACCTGGCATTTTAACAGGGGTGTGTAGAATTTTATATCAACTGTAGGTAACTCCTACTGCACCTTCAGCATTGAACCTCTTATCAACCAAGGGGATAAACTGCAATCTGCTAACATTCCTCTTATCATTAAACTACTTGCATTATTGTTTTGCAATATATAAAATTATTAGTTTCCCATGACAATGAACTGAATCAAAAAACTTTATTTTATTGCATAGGTACAAATTAGAAAATTGTTTAAATTCTAACATTGTCTCTTTATTTTGGGCTTTTTGCACAAAAGAAAACTGGAGTGATTCTTGGGCAAACCAAGTGCACCAAAGGGGAGAAATAAAATCAAAACTCCAATGTATTTAAAGGTATAGTTATGTTTCAAATAAAAGCTCCAATTAATCTTAATAGTATTTGAGCCATAGAGAGTGTTATTTCAATACTGTCAGAGTTGTAGTTCAAGAGTAATTGAGTGATAAAGTATCCCCCTCCCACCGCCTTTTACCTTGTGTAAGCCACCTCCCCTCAGATGTGGAATCTGGTTCACAGACCAGACAGCTCACAGCAAGGGACAAACTTCTTACTGTGAGAACAATGAAAACACTGCCCCCCTCGAAAGATTTTTCAGCTTTTTCCCTTATCTTAATTGAAGATTGTCCCTCTCTGCAATCTACCTGGACACACCCTGCTGCTCTGAGCTGAGCAGTGTTATATCAGTAAAAGGGGTGGGAGAGGGATACTTTATCATTCAATTACTCTTGGACAGTATTGAAATAACACTCTCCAACGCCCAAATACTATGATGATTAATTAAAACTGCTTTTATTATGAAACATTACTATCCCTTTAAATAGGGCTTTTAACCACTCAAACGATAGAGAGGTATCCAACACCAATACCTCTCTAGCATTCAAGGGGTTAACCCTCCCCCCCATTTAAATCAGTGGCAATGTTTATGAATTACACCACTTTTTGTACCTAAAGCTCTAAGCACTGTATTCAGGAAGCAAGAGAGATGCCATTACTGGAAAAAAGCAACGGCACCTTACGGGATACATTTAAAAACTGACCCGTTTTAACCCCTTAAATGCTAGAGAAATTTCCAACATATTGTAAAAAAAGACTCCTAAGGGGTTAAAGGTTTCATTTAAATCAATATTTTGGGAATGTCTGTCTCCTATGGTGCACTTGGTTTGTTTCAGTATTGCAAGCCTAGTTTATTGAATGACATTAGAGCTTAATTGATGGAAAGTTTATACAATCTGTAAACATAAATTTTCTAACAAAGGTCTAGTCTCTACCCAGAATTAGTCAAGACTGCGTGAGTAGAAGTAAGGAAATGACAGTTACAAAGCATTGACCTCTTCTGGGGACCAGAAGTGTGTGCAATGTATCGGTTAGCAGTACACTGCCTTCTGGTCCTCCAGGGGTCACATTGAAACTAATGGTCAGCTGATATATTTGTCCAAGTACAAAACAAAGAAGGTGCCCGATAGTGAAACAATGTAATGATACCCAAAGAAATTGGTTACTCACATGAAGTTATAGTCAGGGAGAGAATACTCAGTAATCTGACAGTAAGGCCAAGGGAGAGTATAATACAACCCGTCCCTTTTCAGGTAATAAATTCTGGATACATAGGTGGCCAGACTCCAAATAGGGCAATATAAAAAATGTATTATTGCTAAAACATGTGAAATCTATAAAATAAAAAGTTATTTTGGCCTTTTGTGTTTTTTCACTTCAGTATATTGGTCTTCATTTAAAAGGTAAATTAAAATCAAGGTATCTAAAACATTTTAATATAGTAACAAGATATATCATGTTTTTATTTCAACTAAACTCTAAAATCAAGGTATATTGTTCATATATTTCATTATAATAAATGTGTGTGTGTTGGTAGGGTGGCTGGACAGATAGAGAGAGGTAAATAGTGTTCAAACCTGCAAAGGGAAATTGTAAACTAGGCAATCCAGATGAATGGAGATGGACTAAGGTGTGATAGGAAGATGATATAGCAGGGTATCCTTTTGAAATGTTGCACTGCGAAAATGCACATCTTAAAATGTAGCATTTGTTTGGTCACATCAATGCAAATGGCGCATTCACAATGTGCAAGTTAATGAGACGCAAATTCAACATGTCGCGTTGTACGAACGGGGCAACTTAAGGGTGCAATAGGGACGTAATAAGGACGCAGGGCTTAAGGGAGCAATATGGGTGCATTAACAGCAAATAATGGCGGTATCCTTTAACGTGTTTTGGTTGGGTTTTAGTTTGTTTTGGGTTGGTTTTAGTGTATGGGGTTGTAGTGCTAGGGTATGGGGTGGTTGGTTTGGTTGGCTGTAGCTGTATTTAGCTAGGGTTAGGGTTTGTATGTTTGGACTTGGAATGCTAGTGTTTGGGGTGGCCCTTATTGTGCCCTTAATGCGTCCTTATTGCGTCCTTAAGTGCGCCTAACTTCAACATGTGTTCGACATTTTGACACAGGCGACATGTTGTACAAGGTGAAAAGTTGAATTTGCAACTCTTTAACTTGTGACATTTGGAATGCGCCATTTGCATTGACACGACCAAACAAATGCGACATTTTAAGACACGCGGTGAAAGGTGTGACATTTCAAAAGTAAACCTAAAGCGGAGGTGCCTTCTCCAGTGATATCACTTATCCAGTTCCTATGTTATTGTATGGAGCCAATGCACTAAAATGTTTCCAACTTTGAAGGTTAATGAATAGCCTATACAGAATAACATAGGAACTGGAGAAGTGATTTCACTGAAGAAGTCATCTCCACTTTATCACTCCTTAGTGCATCACCCCCAATGTCTAACTAAAGTTTATTATTTAATAGAAGAACAAGTTTTAAGCATTACTGACCTTGTAACGCACACATATCCAAACGAGTGCTCAAGGAGTCCAGGATATAACACTATTCCTTCTTGAGAAGAGGTGGTTTATTCAAAATGAACATTCCACTCAATAACTTAGCTTCGCTTTGTAAAGAATCCTATATAATAATTAGCTAAAACGTGTGTAACAACTCGTCATGCGCAGTAGACACTGCTGCGCGTGCTACAGTCATGCGCAGTGGAGACTGCCTGCGCTGCAGCTGATACAGGGCGTCCAGCTCTGTATCAGCCACGGCGCGGGCAGTCTCTACTGCACATTACTGCCCCCGCGACCGGCTGGCAGTGGCACTGTGGCCCATGTAATGGGCTCTTCAACTAGTATCTTTATATTTTGGTCCTTGAGGACTTGTTTGGAAAACTGCAGCTTTTAATAAAAGGTGAACCCACAGATCATAAAACATTTATTTAGGTACCAGTAAGCTGCAGTGCTGAAAGTATTAATTTTAATAGCTGCAGCAATGCGTTGCGTACCCCTCTGACACTCAGAGGGTTAAAGGGATAGTAATGCTCAATATTCCTGCAAGATGTTTCATTCAAATGTCTCTGCAGCTCAATTGGTATTTTTTGTGGTGCAGTACCTCCGTGGCCAGAAATTTGACAGTAAAGCTGTTGCTACAGCATTCTGTATAGGTCATGGTCAGCCGACTGTAGTTGGCTGTAGACTGTTGTAGCAAGAACGCCCTAACATTTCAGCCCATGGAAGCTGCAATTTTGAGCTGCAATAAAACATTTCTCAGCAGTGGGAATACCCTTGTTTTAAATTAAAGATTACTGATAGTGTTTCCCTCACAATCACTCACTCTCCCTGCTCAATTAAACAAGTACTCTCCCACTGCTGACAGATGCTTCAATCAAAAGAAATCATAGCTCAATGTTTTGCAGCATTGTGGAGCTGTTCCCATCACTTCCAATGGAAAGAAGTAAGCAAAGATGCTGCTCTGTCATATAATGAAACAGAAATGCCTTAATGGACACCAGGGTGGATATGTACTAAACTTTGATAGGGGTACAAGGTCTGGTGATATGGTGGTGAACCGGACTCAAATCCATCTTCTGTTATACACTGAGGTGTCTTCACCGTTGCTTCTCTACAATTACACGTCAAGTATGCTTACATTCCTGTACTATCACCATACTTTTTCTGCATGCCTCTGCCAGTATTAGAATGTTGTGGTGTCTCCTTTGCATATTGAAATTTTTTGTATTCCTGAGGGCATGTTTGTATATTAATGTGGCTATTTGCCACATACACCAAGCACATACAGTTAACGATGCTGCCAGACCGCACTGAAACTAGTGTGCCTCCCTGATTTTGTAGAATTGAGAATCTTGCCCAGGCTGCTGATCAACTGATGGAGGTAAACTGTGCAGATCTTTGCCAGTATCTGAGGGTGCCAATCAACTTACAGTGCTGTTGTGTAATATGTGGCAGCATGCCTCATATTATGCAACAGCACTCTTAAGTTGATTAGAGCCCTCAGATGCCAGTGTATTTCTGCATCCATTGGCTCTGCGCTCTTTACATGGATCAGCTCACAGTTGGCTCTGTACTGCTTACATGGAACAGCTGATCAGTGGTTACGGGGAGGCAGTTGCTCTGTGTGTGGGACTTCATGCTCTGCACTGGGCTGTAGAAATATTTTCCCTTAACCCTTTGAATGTCTGAAGGGTGTGCAGCACATTGTTGTGAGAAAAAATACATTAGATACTATATGAAAATAATATGTATGGTAACTAAATCATGTTCTGATGATATATTTCCTTTAATGCAGGGTGTTGAAGTTTGATCATCACAGGCAGGATTTAAGTATCTCTCTACCTGGGCACAGCTGAATCAGTCAAAATGAATGATTCATTGATGACGTTGTCAGTAAAAAAATCAGAGATATCCTTAAACACTGGCCTCTTTACAGCCCTGGGGAACAAAAATTGGATAACCCTGATTTAAAATCAGAATATGAAACCCACACTAAATATTACTATTTAGAACACATCTAGACTGATATTCCTAGGCTTGGTAAGCTTGTCCAGCATGCCTTGGCCCAGCTTAGAAGCAAAGATTGAGGATATCTGATCATTTCCATTCTTTGTAGCCAGATCATATGCAGTCATTCCTTTATCATTCTTCTTTTTTATACTTGCATTGCATCTAAACAAAAAGTAGTAAAGAGAAGAGTGTGGTGAGCATTTCCATCTCTTTCAATTTTTTTGGGCTCTTATCAGCCCTATTAAACTATCTACAGATGTGCACATCATGTTTTAAAATAACAGGCGTTTTCTTAACCCCCTTGGACTCTAGATACATCTCCAACAAATTGCTTTGCAATGCATTTGAGATATCTCCAGCGTCCATGGAATTAACAATGAAATGATCTTCAGCTTACCAGCCAATGGTGTTATGGGACACTGGTACCTGAACATGTCTAAGGTCTTAAGTTCAAAAGAATAAAATAATTAGTTTTGGGGCAAACCATTTCCTCAATAGTGCAAAAATACAAATCCCTACTGATTTTAATGGGACTGTTGATTCCTTGAATATTAGATAAGACATCAACAAATTGTTTCACAGTGCATTGGAGACCTCTCTAGCAATCTGAGAGATAAGAGCCACATTTAAAACAGTGGGACTTTGTATTTCTCCCCTATGATGCAGTTGGTTTGCCCCAGAATATATATATATAAATATAATGCAAAATATCAGACAATGGCACACACAAAGAGAAAACCAAATAATTATAATAAAATCAAATATAATGAGAGTGCACATCTCATAAAGTACTCAACCTGAGGTATCCCTTCCGGCAGAGACAGACACCACACATAGCATGGAGTCCGCTATATACCAGCCACAATGATGCTACAATAAAGAAGCATTTATTGGACTCCATACGATGTGTGCTGTCTCTCTCTGCCGGCAGGGATACCCCAGACCGAGTACACACATATTACATAAACACATACTATAGAGAATATTTAAAGGGTTGAAGGGGTTTAGCACAAAAAAGGAGCAATAAAGCCTGCTATATTGGAAATCAGCTCAAGAGTTTCCCTCCCATACACATTTGGGGTGAAAAAAGGAATGTATAAAACAGCTTGCCACATGTACCAGTAAATGTATCACCACACTGTATTCTGCAGATTTTTCAGACTGTTAGTAGAAAACCTACAGGGATAATTTTCACAGACTAAAGCAGGGGTGTGATCATGTGGCTCTCCAGCTGATGTTAGACTTCAAATGTCATCATCTTCAGACTGAGACAGACACTGAGTAAAATGAGACACTGAGAAGGCTTGAGTGACCACAAGGGGGTGATACAGAACAAAGTTATTGCAGCTCAAATTATATTTTATAAGGTCAATATGAATAAATGTTACCTCTATGTAGGGCTGTTGCATTTACTTTCTATGGAGAACTACAGTCAGGAACCAGAAGTTCTTCAAAGATAGCAAATTAAAAAGTTTATTTTGTGGTCTTATTTGCTACATATTCACCTTTCATAAAAACAGTTCCCTATACCCTACATAATGGAATTAGCTCCAAGAGGTCCAATTGCATTATCTACTCAAGCTGCCTCTCTGTTCATACAAATTTTCTTCCTAATGAATCTACACATGCATTCTACTTCCTGGTGCTAGATGCCTCCAAAGATAATAGAGGCAATGTTAATCCATGGGGGTGAAGTAGAGGACAGACTGGAGCATAAGACAAATGGAGGATAGTGTGTGTGTGTGTGAACAGTTATAGTTTCCAAAAGAGGGAAGTCCAAAGACCAACTACCCATGCAGTACATTGATCTAGCTGGCTGAGGTTTCCTCCAGTTAACATCATTCTTAACCTGATAATGAACCTTAGTTCCCCTTACCCAAGAAGCACTTCAACACATTTCTTCCCATCCATACCAAGCATGACAGCCTCGTGAAGCGCAGTGTTATTGTGCCTGTCAATGAAAGACAAACCAGGATCTTGTTACATATTATTAGATTGCAGTGTTGTCCAATACAATTCCCAAGTGGCTTTGTGAGATTCAAAGTCTGTATGGGACCACTATTGACTGCACTTTCACATACTATAAAACCAAAATGTTCGTGTGTCTGAAACTGACCGTACAGTCCCCTTTTGGCTGTATTATAGCATGAGCATGTGGTCATCCTAATCCTTGAGGAGCTCATAGAGGCAAGTTGTACACAAATTATTTCAGTCTTCTGTCTTACATTAATTGCCCTACAGCTATAGTCACCTCTCTCACTAGGGCTTATGCGGTAAGAAAAGTGGTGCAATTCTTCTTCAGAACAAATGTATCATAGAGAACATATAAAAACTGCACTGATTTAAAGAGAGCTTTTCAACACTTGACACACATCGATTCACATGATCTCAGTGTAGTTTTGTGTACGCAGTTAAAGCAAAGACATGTCAACTTCCTTTAGCCATTTGAATGCCTGAGAAGTATCCAATGCATTGCAATGCAATGCATTTTATATCATTCTGGCCCTCAAACGGTTAAACAACAGGACTGAATTCAATGAGGTACTTACGGCCCGGACTGCTGGTCTATATCAGCTCCTTTCTGTACAAGAACTGGTATTACTTTGTGATGCCCACTGAGGACTGCCACTGTCAATGCAGGACGATCTTCATTGTTGCTGCAATTAGGGTCAGCTCCCTTCAATGAAATATGTTTGTTTTTTGTGAATAATGTTTTCTTATCTAAATTCTTATGAAAAGTAAGATTTACAAAGTTTAGATTTTAGAAAATATAAAAAGCAAACCATGGTTACCACAGGTGAATGATCTCATCAACAAAACATCACTGTCCAAAATGTAATACTTGGTGGGATATGTATTAAGTCTCATCGATAAATGGAATGTGTCTTGGAGAATTTCAAGAGCACCAAAGCTATGGCATTTTGGCTTCTTTCTTTTCTTCATTGGGGTGAATATAGTTAAGGTGATTATATATCCCTTTAAAAGAAAGACATTTATGAAAAATAGGATTTTAGTCTTACCTGTTAAATCCTTTTCACTTAGTCCATACAGGTCACTGGTACTCTGGGAGGCGTAAGTCCCCTTTAATAGGCAGGAACAACTATGCAAATGATTTGCAAGGGGCGGAGCCTCCCCTCTTACTTAAGCCACCTTCTGGCCAGAGCCACTTTAGATTGATTTGAGACCCTAAAACTGACCTCAGGTAAGCAAAAAGAAAGATTCCTGTGAGCATGCCCGAACGGTCTCCCACTGAATGCCACAGGAGAGCCAAGACTGGTCCCTTGACAGGGTGGGAGACCAGTGACCTGTATGGACTAAGTGAAAAGGATTTAACAGGTAAGACTAAAATCCTATTTTCACTGTCGTCCAATACAGGTCACTGGTACTCTGGGATGTACAAACATTGAGCTGATCCAGAGGCGGGAAGTAAGGCAAGGACCAGGCGCAAGGCCCAAGTCACTAGAACTGCTATGACCAGTTGATAACATAGCCCAAACTGTAAGTGTCAACGGACACCAACCAAGGGAACAATCCCTGAACTAACACAGCACACGAAACTAGAGCCAACCGGGCTCAACAGTAAGGAAGCACTAAGGATCACAGAGCGGAAGACCTACACAGGCAAGACTGCCTCCAGGACCTTCCTTCCAAAACTGGCATCAGCCGAAGCCAATACATCAACTCGATAGTGCTTAGAAAAAGTGTGTACAGAGGACCAAGTGGCCGCTCTGCACAGTTGATCAGCAGAAGCTTGATTCTTGTAGGCCCAAGAGGCCCCAATAGATCTGGTGGAATGGGCAGTCACCCGGAAGGGAACATGCTTATTCCTCAACTTGTAGGCTTCACGGATAGTAGCCTTAATCCAAGAGGCAATGGTAACTTTGGAAGCCGGTCTCCCTGCCCTAGGCCCCTCAGGAATGACGAATAGAGCGTCAGACTTCCTGATAGACTCGGTGCGATGAACATAAAACTTGAGGCAACGCACCACATCCAACAGATGGAGATCTCTTTCCTTGTCAGATGAAGGATTAGGGCAGAAAGAGGGAACCACAATCTCCTGATTGATGTGAAACTCGGACACAACCTTGGGTAAGAATTCCTTGGTAGTGCGAAGCACAGCCTTATCCTTGTGGAACACCAGGTAAGGAGGTTTACAAGACAAGGCCTGTAACTCTGCCACCCGGCGCACTGACACAATAGCCAAGAGGAAGGCCATCGTCCAAGTCACAAGACGTAATGGAATGGAAGCCAAGGATTCAAACGGTGGTCGCTGCAGAACTCCCAGCACCAAATTGAGATCCCACTGGGGAGCAGGACTCTTAAAGGCAGGTCGAACATGAGTCACACCTTGGAAGAAGACTTTCACATCAGGAAGGACAGCAATCCGTTCCTGGAAAAACACAGACAAGGCAGAAGTCTGAACTTTGAGGGAACTCAGACTGAGCCCCTTATCCACACCGTCCTGCAAGAAGGCCAGGACAGTGGGAAGATGGAAGTCAAGGGACAACTTCTTGTCAGAACACCATGTCACGAAAGTAGACCATATGCGATGATAGATCTTGGAAGACACAGGCTTACGAGCACTGAGCATCGTCGATACCACAGAAGGAGAAAAGCCTTTCTTTGCTAGAATCGAGGATTCAACCGCCATGCCATCAAATGGAGAGAGTGAACATCCTCCTTCCACAGATACCCCTGAAGAAGCAGGTCCGGACGGGCTGGAAGTGGGATCGGATCCTTCACTGACATGGCCATCAACTCCGGAAACCAGGACTGGCGAGGCCAGTTTGGAGCAATCAGGATGACAGGACAACGTTCTCTCTTCAACTTCTGGATAACTCTGACCAATAGAGGAAGAGGAGGGAAGATGTAAGCCAGAGGGAAGTCCCAAGGGATCGACAAGGCATCCACTGCTAGAGCAAGGGAGTCCCTCAACCGGGAGCAAAACACCGGAACCTTCCTGTTGTGTCTGGTAGCCATCAGATCCACCACAGGCATCCCCCACCGTTGAGTGAGCATGTGAAACACCTCTGGGTGAAGAGCCCGTTCTCCGCTGTCGACGGTGTGACGACTGAGGAAGTCTGCAATGACGTTGTCCACGCCTGGAATATGAACTGCAGAGATGACAGGCACGTGATCTTCTGCCCAAGACAAAATATCCTTGACCTCCCACCAGGCGGAACCGCTTCTTGTGCCGCCTTGCCTGTTGATGTAAGCCACCGCCGTGGCGTTGTCGGACTCCACTCTGATCGGAAGACCGGTCAATTGAGACTCCCAGTGCCTCAGGGCCAGCCGGACAGCTCGAAGTTCCAGAACATTGATGGAGAGCATGGATTCCTCCAGACCCCATTTCCCCTGAGCACTGAAGCGACCCCAGACTGTACCCCAGCCCCGAAGGCTGGCATCCGTAGTGACTGTGGTCCAATGAGGAACTAGAAAGGATTTCCCTTTCAGGAGATGAGAGAGATCTAACCACCAGTGCAGACTCGACTCGACATGAGGAGGAAGAGAAACAGACAGATGTTGATGATCTGGATGATTCTTGCACGTCTGGATCACAAATCTCTGAAGATCCCTGGAGTGGGCCATGGGAAATGGTACTGCTTCGATTGTGGAAATGAACTTCCCCACTAAGGACGACAACTTCGGTACTGGAATCTCGTCCATGTCCAGAATTCCAGCCACTCTGACGGCTATCTGGTGAGCCACGTCCTCTGGAAGAAACACCATGCATTGGCGAGTGTCGAACAGGAGACCCAGGAACAGAAGCCTCTGAGATGGAATTAAGTCCGACTTGTCCAGATTCAGGATCCAGCCATGACGGTTCAGGGTGTGCATGCACATCTGTAATTGCTGAAGGAGAAGCTCCGCTGAGGAGGCCTTCAGTAGGAGATCGTCCATGTAGGGGGTCACTCTGATCCCATCCTGATGGAGCACCGCTATCAAGGAGCCCAACACCCTCTGGAAGACCTGAGGGGCTGAAGTCAGCCCAAAGGGGAGCGCTGCAAACTGAAAGTGTCCCCTGTGGCAGGCAATCCTGAGATACCGCCTGCTCTCTGGATGAATAGGGATGTGAAGATAAGCATCCTGAAGGTCCAGGGAGGCAAGAAACTCCCCTGGAGACATTGCTGCAATCACAGAGCGCAGGGACTCCTGGCGGAAGTGGGAAGTCACCACATAGGCATTGAGATCTTTGAGATCCAAAATGGGACGGGCTCCTCCGTCCTTTTTGGCTACCACAAACAGGTTGGAATAAAATCCTGAACCTGTGTCCCCTTGAGGAACCGCCTCCAGGACCTCTTTGTCCAAGAGATCCTGAATAGCGTCGTCGAACAGACGCCTTTTTGTGGGTTCCTGAGAAGGACGAGTAAAATGGAACCGAAAAGGAGGAAGGGAAGAGAAAGGGATCCTGTATCCCTCTGACACCACCTGAAGAACCCATGGGTCCGCCACTGACTCCTCCCAAGTCTGGCGAAAGATGCGGAGACGACCGCCTACAGCCGGATGCGGACCCGGGTTCGGCGAGTCATGCCGAAGCAGTCTTGGAGGTCTTGGCCTTGGAGGCAACTTTGGGCTTCCAGGACTGTTTGGGCTTGGAGGAGGAGCGCGTAGTGGGAGGACCCGTTTGGGCCGAGGAGCGTGTCTCAGTCTGAAAGGAACGAAAGGACCGATTTCGTTTGGCTGGAAACTTTTTCTTAAAGACTGAGGGTAGAAGAGTACTTTTACCGCCAGTAGCCTCACTGATCATTTCTTTGAGTTCAGACCCAAAGAGCAAATTCCCCTGAAAGGGCAAGGAAAGCAAGGCTTTCTTAGAGGCTGTATCAGCAGACCAAATTTTCAGCCAAAGAGCGCGTCTAGCCACCACAGAAGAAGTGGAGGCCCTCGCCATCATGCGCACAGCATCAAAAGCAGCGTCAGCAACATAGTTCTGAGCTTCAGTGATATTAGCAAGAAGCTGCAACTGTTCAGATACCGGCGCATCCTGGCGAACTGCTTCAGTCAGTCGTTCAGTCCAGGCCGCAATAGCTCTATTAACCCATGCCACAGCAAAAGTGGGGCGCATGGCTGTGCCAATGGAGGCAAAAATAGACTTAAGAGAGAGCTCTAGTTTCTTATCCGTCCAGTCCTGCAAGGCAGAGGCATCTGAGACAGCCAAAGCAGTAGATTTGGATAGTCTAGACACAGGAGCATCCACTTTGGGAGGATGAACCCATTTTGCCAGCTCCGCCTCAGGAAAAGGGTAAAGTTTAGCAAACTTTTTGGAGACAGAGGAAGATCTATCAGGATTCTTCCATGCCTCAGAGACCAGACGGGCAAGAGTAGGGTTAGTTGGAAAACAAACAACTGGTTTAGATGGCTTTTTCTGAAAAACATCAGTAGGATCATAAGTGGATTCCTGAGTCAGAGGAAGGTTGAGCGTATTCAGAACCGCTCTGATCAGACCCTCAGCCGAAACTTCAGGGTCACACTCATAGGGGTCCCCAATGGACCTGTTAGATTCAATAACAGTACGTTCCTCAGCATCAGAATCCTGTAAAAGTTCTTCTTCAGAAGAATCAGTGATATCAGGAGCTCCCTGTGGCTTAGGCAGGGAGGTCCTGATAGTAGAGGGGGTCTGCCAGACCTGGAGAGCCCCCTGTATCTGAGAGGGAAAGAGTTGAAGCGTGGATCTGAGATCCCTAGTGGCAGCTTTAAACTCCCTCACCCAAGATGGCTCAATAGCGTGGCTGGGAAGCCCAGGGTTGCTATCTTGACCAGTACAATTAGGGCATAGATCCCCCACATTATCGCCATCCAGCCCAATGTGGCAAGAGGAGCAAAACGCCATGGGGGTAGCAGACCCCCCATCCTCCTTAGACTTGGGTCTAGCCCCTAGCTCCAGTGAAGTAGACATGCTCACAGCGTCAATATACCCCACTAATAACACTATCACCCAGAAAAAGTGTGAAAGATTAAAGTTTCACCCCAGAAATGTTCTAAAAACTGACTTATCTGGCCAGCGAAGGGTTAATCTGTTGAGGAGAGAGAAGGCTCGGTCCCTGCGTAGTGTACTCGCCTAGGAAAAGTACCACAAAATGGCGGCCGTCATGACAGCCAATCAGAAACGAGCGCGAACCAAGCGCTCATGGGAAATGTAGTTTTCCTGTACAAGTACCCCAAACAGTGCCCGAAGCCCCCCTGAACACCCCACATAACTAAAACACATTCCGGATGATAGAGCAGGAGCCTAGAATTAAAATGAGCCCTCTCTGAAGTTGCTGTGACAAGCGGTTCCAGAGATATGTCCCATACTGTGAATTCCCATAGAGAGTAAAGGAGCCCTTGCGTCTGAGCGGGAAAAAGCCGCGCTTAAAGGCGCGGAACACCATTTTTAATAAAGTTTAGTAAAACATTAAAAAGTGCCCAAACAAGCATGAAACACATGAGAAACATAAATAAATGAATACCCAATGCTCCAAAACTCAGAGAATAACACAGAAATTGCATAAACAGTAATAATGCAATAAAAACACCCTATGAGTGCTGGAGTGTATTAAAACTCCCAAATACAAGCCCATCAAAGGGACACTGTGGGGACAAGTGGACCTTCAGCACTCAATGGGTGACTCACCTTCCTTGCTGGACTTCTGTCTTCAGGTGACCATGATAAGGAGGGAAAGAACCAGAGGTAAATTCCCCAATAGGGGAGCTGCTTAACACAAGCTGTCCCCTCTTCAGGGCATAAGGTCCACAGAAAATCCCTGGAAGCTGCACCAGCCACTTTAAAGAGGGCAATTCACAGCCATGGTCACCCTCCTAATGGTGGTATTCCATATTTGAATAAAAAAATAATAAAACACTAAGATGCATAGATGTTCTCTACCTGGTGTGCAAGCACACCAGGAACAAATCAATCTAAAGTGGCTCTGGCCAGAAGGTGGCTTAAGTAAGAGGGGAGGCTCCGCCCCTTGCAAATCATTTGCATAGTTGTTCCTGCCTATTAAAGGGGACTTACGCCTCCCAGAGTACCAGTGACCTGTATTGGACGACAGTGAAATTACTTTCTGCAGGAAGGCACAGGGATCACTGCAACCCTGCGTTGTGTTTTTCCTATGCACCCTGCATTTAAAGTGATAGTTTTCACCGTAACCATTAATACCAGGTTACGTTCCAGGACCTGGACAGAAATCCGTCCTTTAAATATGGATGACTGTCCTGGCACATCAAGAGTTAATGATCACAGTGCACCTCAGAGTGTAGCGCAATCATTGCGGGGAGGCTGTAACTGACTGCTCCAGTGCCGAAGCAGTCAGTTTCAGCCTTTCACTGGTGGCTCCACACATGTGATCACTGCTACAGTAATCATTTGTGCCAGTGAAGCCACATGACAAAGCCAATATACGTAAACATTGCCTCTGTCAGTGTTCTCTGCCTCTCTCCTCCTCATTGTGATTGTGATGAAGAGCAAACAGAGGACAGAGCTGCTAACAAGATCAAATCGACAAAGAGGTGCTCACTTTTATTTTAATTGGTAGTTGGGGGGAGGGCAAGACTTTGGGTAGAGCAGGTTTGGTCACTTAAGGACCTATTGTCACCTCTTAGTGTTACTGAATAAATGATTTAGAGCAAGACCAAAGCATTTTATTTACACAGTCTAATTTATAAACACATGTACTTAAGTTTACACACATTAAGGGCCGTATGTTCAAAGGGATAACGACATAAAAGTCGTACGAAAGACAAAAATAAGTCATTGTATGCACGAACTACACATTTTCTATAGAGTATACTACAAAAAACTAGTAATGTCCGTTGTATATGGCACAACTCTAGAACTGACGCCCAAAGTGGCGTGGCAAGAGCGTGGCTAAACTATTCTCCAGTGTCGTATAGAGGAAAAGAAAATTTGTTGTAACTAACGACAAAAGTCTTTCAAAAGACAAAATTTGTACATTAAGAAAAAAGGGGAGGGAATGTGAAGTTCTGAATGTGAGAATTTTTGTCGTTAGTAAAGCTATTTTTAAAGACATTTTTGTTGTTAGTTAAGACTTTTTTTTTGTCGTTACATACGACAATTTCATTCAGGACAAAAGACATATTTCTGATCACATCCGACAGTCTCTGAAAATATTAATGATCCCAATGACACTGTACTATGAAAAGCCGTTACAAACGACAAAAGCGATTACGCTACTTCTTTGAACATATGGCCCTTAAAGGGATAGTAATGTTTCATAATAAAAGCAGCTCTAATTAATCATCATAGTATTTGGACTTTGGAGAGTGTTGTTTCAATTCTGTCAGAGTTGTAGTTCAAGAGTAATTCAATGACAAAGTATCCCCCTCCTGCCCCTTTTACTGATGTAACACTGTTCAGCCAGATCAGAAGGGAGGTGCCCAGGTAGACTGCAGAGAGGGACAATCTTTAATTAACATAAGGGAAAACCTGAAAAACTTGCCAAGGGGGGAAGGGCCTTCATTGTTCTCATAGGAAGAAGATTGCCCCCTTCTGTTATCTGTCTAGTCTTACAACCAGATTCCACATCTGAGAAGAGATGGCTTACACTAGGTAAAAGAGGCAGGAGTGGAAACTTTGCTTGTGAATATCTCTCAAACCATAAAGGTTTGAGAGATAAGACTTATATCGTTCTTCATGTTTTTTTAATGCCTACAAAATAAAATAAAGATAAAATGAAGCATTACTATCCCTTTAATGTGGGTATTATTGCTGTGAAGCAATATGATGCACTTTCATACTCATTACACAGTCTGATCTCTTAAAAGAGGGACACCAAGGAAGGAAAGAGGAACACAGGGATTTTCATCTCAAGACAGTACCCCATAAAAAGGGACACGTAGGAGGTATGAACAAATGTTCATACCTTTTATTATGTCCTTGTTAAAATTAACTAATTGAGCACAAATGATCAGAGGAACAATTAAAAAGTGTTATGATTTTTCATCATCATTATTATTTTTTTAATAACATTATTAAAATAAATGTTGGGTTATCCATATAAATGTGGTATCAAAAGAAAGCTCTACCTATGCTTAAAAAAATGTATATAATATGTGTGGGCATGGTAAATAAATTAGAGGAAAAATAAGGTTGAACAAATACATACTAAATAAGGCCAAAATTGCTCTTGTTCGCTTGTGTATTTCACCAAAGGGTTAAGCATTGCAGACTTTGTATTTACCAAAACAAGGTAAAAACCTCAACACCTCACAGTAATAAAAACCCCTTATCCGTTTACCTTAAATTGGGCATAAAAATATGTAAAGGCCATTTAGAATTTGTTGTATGCAGACCATTCACATGAGCAGAGGTTCTGATGCTAATTGCATCCTCCAATGAAAGTCTGACACACATGGGCACCAGCCAAAGATATTGGCTCCCTTATGTGAGCTAGCTGTCAGATGCACCCATTCTGTGTCCAGCTTAGTGGTGAAATGCAGGAGAAGGTGAGTGAAAGAATACAGGCAAAATAACAGTTCTGGTGTCAGTGAGAAAGAACCATTTATCAGCACTGGATGTTCTATCCGCTGAGGCAGACATGATAATTTAGTTGCAGGATATCCTACTCCTCTCACTGAAGTCTTCTTAGGAAGGAGGGAGAAGTAAGTATCACAGTGCCTGTGATTCCTGTCACTCTTTCCTGTGGTTCGCTCTGATTTGCTGAGCCAGTTTGGCCCGCCCCTGGTGACCTTCTTATGCCTGGCCCAGACACCTGTCAGATGTCCTTTCGTGGTGTTTCTGAGCCAGTAGTACTGTTGCTGTGTTCCTGTGTTCTGGATTTCTGTGTACCGAATCGGCTTGTCCTGACTATTCTCCAGTGTTCCTGTTTGTGTATGATCCGGCCCGACTGCGTACCACCCTTGGATCCTGACCCGGCTTGGCTGACGTTCCTGTTTGTATATGACCCGGCTTGTATGACTACCTCCTACGTGCTCCGACCCGGCCCGGCTGAGTTCCTGCTCCGAAGATCGACTTCCAGCTTGTTCCAGTGACCTGCGTTCCAGTTGTCGCCGCCGCGACATTATCATCTGCTGTTGCCAGTTTCCGTGTAACTGCCTTGCCTGGTGTTACCCACGTTCAGTGCAGTGTATCGCTACCCGTGCAGAGCTGTGTGTGTCTCAGTATGCCTCCCTTACACTGCAGAGCCTTGCTGTTTCGCTGAAGCCTCGAGTAAACGTGCTTATTAACCCTAGCAGTGCTGCCTTGGTCTCACTCTTGCTACCTCCAGTACGAGCCACGTTCTCGGTGATACTCCTGCTGAGTTGGCCGCTCACCGTCGGCAACTCTATTCTTCCATTGCAGAGTAGTCACGTCTATTGGGCCGGTTGGGCGCCTAAGGCTCTCTCCTATTGTCGGTTACTGGGCGATATCCGTTATACAGAGTGGTGACAGTTAAAAGGCTTCAGCGCTAGCAAATCCGGTAACAATGCCCGTGGGGGCTATTGGCTCTAGCACTTCAAACTCCAGTATCCGGTTAAGTCTGAGGAGGCTTAGTAGCTCTTGCATTGCAGGCCGGTTCCTGTTACGCCCGTGGGGGCTATTCTCACTTGCACTAGCAGATCCAGTAGGTACGCCCGAGGGGGCTAGTTGGATTCCTATTCTGCTTATTACCCGAACACTTTGGCGAGGCAGTCCTGTCTCCAGTACATGGTGAACTTTGTCTACCAGCGCAGCCTTATAACACCCAGGGTGTGCCAAACATCCACATATGAGACTGACTGTTATCAAATTCTTAACCCTTTAGGGTTATCCCATTCTATTGCATAGTATTTGTGCATGTAATATGATTGTGCATTTACACTTGTAACCTATCAGTCTACACTGTTTGTGTATTATTTACCGCCACTAGAGGGCAAACCTTTGCATTATTTTACTCTAAATAAATTGTGTTTTTATTTCACATACTGGTCTGAGTGTCCTAAAAAACCGTTACATTAGGATGTTGAGGCCTTGCAACAAAGAATCATGTCTGCCTCCGTGAACATGACATGAAGCACTAATTATAGATTAATTCTGAAAAATCAGTCCATCTAGAATTCATTTATAGTGACCATTATGATATTCCGCCCAGATTAAGATAAGCAGGGGGTTAATATTAGCAGGTGTCAGTATTTGTATAACCCCTCGTATGCTAGCAACATCTTCAATGCATTGCTCATCAATACATTGTACAGGGCTCAAAATTTCCACTTGCCACTAGCCAATGGCGAGTGAAAATTCAGCCCTGGCGAGTAGAAATTCAGCCCTGGTGGGTATGTTATGGCTTGCAGTGGCGAGTAACTTTTCAGGTCTGGCTAATAGCAAAGGACTTAAAATTATAAGCCTTGCATTGGAGATGTATGTCTGTAGCATTTCAGTTTTAAAATGATTCACTATGTCAGAGGTTTCTCAAAATAACTTTGTCCATTCATTTTTGCAAAATGCTTATTCTTTAGAGGGTACAAAAAGACAATTATCTGATACCATGCTGGAATAAAAGGTGGCATTACACTGAATGTAATGTTCCTTCATCTGCCTTACAATCGGTGAAAGTATATTTCAGTACAGTTAATATGACCAGACCTCCCTCCCAAGATGCTTATGAAAAAACACACACTGCAAGGTTGTAAAGCTGTCTTTTTGCAGCCAAGCAAAATGATACTTTCATAAGAATCCAGCATTAAAGGTGAGGTTTGGTTGCTTTAAACCTTTAAGGACCTTAAAGTATTAAGAATATTCCTCTTTTGACCAACAAGCTCAATCTATTATTAGGTCATTAATTGCTCCTTTTGATTTCCAACCACTCCAATGCCCACTGCACAAATGTCGATTCAATCCGTATATAAAAAATTAAAAAAATGTTTATCAAACAATAATAAAATCAAACTACTTCACAAAGTTAAAGGCTCACATACATGATTGAGCGAAGTATACGAGAAACGCAGTGATGTCACCATGAGCCTCCAGATCTTTGAGGTGATTCGTATGTGAGCCTTTGACTTTGTGAAGTAGGGCTTGATTTTATTATGGTTTAATAAACATTTTTTTAATTTTTTAATATACAGATTGAATCAATATTTGTGCAGAGGGCATTGGAGTGGTTGTGAAGCAGTTAATGGACTTGGGACAGTCTGTAATCGATCTAGCACATGCCGAGATATATCCGTTCATTGTGGCAGAGTAAGGATGATAGCTACATATGTGCTGGCTTTGTCCTGGAGCTGCTCAAACCAGACACACAGAACTATATCCTTTTGATTTCCCCAACTGGAAATGTTGAAACAAATATTCAGTTAAATTTAATTAAGGAGAGATAGATCTTTCCAGTCAAACAAATCTCCCAAGTTGCTATGCTTTTCTGTATAATGTCTTTCACAAACTGGAAAGATTTCAAAGACTTGGGTTATTACATTGAGTGAGTGAACATTTTATTTGAGAAGAGCCACCTAAAATGGAGCACTATGGTTGGTATGTATAAAACAAAAGATAGGTAATTTTGGGACAATCCAACTGCAAAACAGGGGACAAATGAAAACTATAAGTATTTTAATGGGGCCTTTACCCTCCTGAATGCTAGAGAGGGCTCCGCAGCATAGAAAAGCAATGCAATGTAGATCTCCATTAAGATCAATAGGAAGTTAGGCAATATGTATTTTTCGTTTATATTGGAGTGGATTTGCCCCAAATTGCATATCTAACTTTTTGACTACAGCCCCATGTTCTATTAGAACTAATATAATGCCCTGTCATCTTCCTTTCACAATACAATTCTGTGTTTCCATCCAGGATACGAAACCTTTCCCTCACACACACACATCTGTATAAAACTTTTGCTATCATTCTTTAACCCCTTGGATGCTAGGGAGATGCCCAGAGCATTGCTTTGCAAATGCATCAGAGACCTCTAGCATACAAGGAGCTAAAGGAAAATTCTCAAAAGACAAGTAAATATTTTCTTTTATTTGGAGCAAATGGGAGTGAGTATCAAGTCTATGCTCCAATTCCTTTCAGAAACTTTAATTTTGAGTGCCATTGGGGTACTCAACATGAGGCAACAAGCTGTGCTTCCCTCTAGCACTCAACAGATTAAAAAAAAAAATCACTGATTAAAACTTGGATTATTTTTTTACCTCATCTAAGAGCTCCTCTACAACTGAAATGTCACCTTCTCCTTTTGGTCCAACTTCCTTCAGGAGTTTTCGATCTTCAGGCTGTGACCAGTAACAAGATAAACACATTTATGTTTGCCTGTAATAAACACTCCACACACAACATGCAATAGAATTTAATAGTTTGAATAAGAGAAATCATAGATGTATACCCATAGGGCAGTAGTTCTCCATCCTTGTGTTTTGGGATCAGACCAAACTAGGCCTAGCAAACCAACTGCGCTATAGGAGACGAATAAACATACCTAAGATCTACATTTATGTCAGTGAGACTTTTAACCCCTTGAATTTAAGAGAGGTCTCCGATGCATTCTGAAGCATTAAAGGTGTTAAAAGCCCCAACTGAAATGTTTGGTATCTTTTATTTCTTCTATGGTGCAGTTGGTGTGCTCCAGAACCACAGCCCTTAGTGCCATATTCAGGATAATGAGGAGGATAAATCCTGGAGTAAATAACTGCATTGTGAGGAACAACTGAAAAGTCCCAGTGATCTAAATGTGGCTTTTAATCCCATGAATGCTACAGCAGTATCCAGTTCAGTGTGTTGGAGACCTCTGTAGCATTCAAGAGGTTAAAAACCATATTTAAATAAATGGAAATTTGGGTAACATCTATTTGACCCCTGTTAAGCAATTGGTTGGCTCAATAATCTCTCCTCTTTAGCTTCTTGATTACACATGAGAGCTAGTACTGATGGGTGCTACAAATCGCTCAGAGTAGATTTCACTACCCACTATAGGGAACGTCTTGAACAACTGCCTATTAGATGCCACAAAAGGGACTGTCATTGCATTCCCATGCCAAAGATTAATAACTGGGTCAACAGAGTATACCAGCCAAGCCTATGTGGTTGACATCAATATGTGTATGACTACTTCCAGCTAATTAGCAGCTCCTTTCAGAAGTTCTGACTCCTGTGAGGCCCAGCAGTCAAAGACTTGGGCACAAGAAGCTATATCAAAATAGAGGTAATAAACTGACAGGGTGACAAAGTACTTATAGTCCATTACTAGATTATTGTTCCTATTAAAGGGTAAAACATGAAAAAAAGAAAGCTAATTTATTTGCTATTTATTAACTACTACACCCACCTCTAAACTTACAGCTAAAATTGTACATTGCCTCCCCCCTCCACCCACACAACAGGGACTTCTCTTCCCATGATGAGGGCTGTTATAACATGAAATGCAGATGCACAGCAAAGAGGAAAGAGACTACTGTCAGAAGTTTCAGATTTTGCAGGATTTGGGATATGAAGATTGAGGTGGACCTGTACAGTTAGGGCTGTGTCACTGGAAGACAGATTAATTAACTACTGTATTTAAATATTGAGCTTTAACATTTTTATATCTAGTTTGCCCTTAAAAAGAGTCTTTCACCTTATAACAGAACTTTCGAAATTATTATACACTGTATTTGTCATTTTTTATGTAAACTAGTTTTTGAGCCATTTAGATTTATAGATTATGGTAATTAAGGCATGCTATGTCTTATCCCTACATTACTTCTCCCACTCACTGATGCCCTATCAGAATCACTAAAGTTGTCCTATAGAAACAGATATAGAATTCAGTCCTTTAAACAAAAATAAACTATAAGATGGTACATAAAAAATGATGCTTCTTGGGTGGGGTCTGGAAAATGTTTGAAGCCACTTAGTGAAACTTGCTTTATAAGGAAAGGTTCTATAGTGATGTGATGTAAGTGATGTAACCCTTTGAGCACCACACTCCTGGTAATCAAAAGGGTAAAATGGTTTAAAGGGATAGTATTGCTTGAAAATAATTTTATTTTATATCGTAGCCCTTAAAAAACATTAAAAATGATATGTCTTATCTCCCAAACCTTTATGGTTTGGGAGATATTAGCAAGTAAAGTAAAGTTCCCTTTTCCTGGCTGTTTTAGCTAAGACTGCCATCTAGTGGACAGATTTGGAATTCGGTCTACAGATCAGCGGGCAGCTCTTTAGCAGTGCTGAGATCACAATCTTTAAAAAGAACTACTTCACTAGAACTGTCTACAAAGTGTGCCTGGCTTACAAGCACACTTTGTAGACCATTCCAATGAAGAAATTCTTTTTAAAGATCGTGATCTCGTTACTGCTGAAGAGCTGCTGCCGGTCCCGGATTCCAAATCTGAAGGCTTGAGCAGTGATATCACTCCAGGGGAAACTTTACTTGCTAATATCTCCCAAACCATAAAGGTTTGGGAGATAAGACTTTTATAATTTTTAATGTGTTTTTAAGGGCTACAATATAAAATAAAATTATTTTCAAGCAATACTGTCCCTTTAAATGAAAATCAAAAGTATTTAATTTGAAAACTGGAATCTAAAAGACTTGCAGTCTTCACTGGGTAGTGCCTTGTACATACGGGAAGTCTGTCTTCTTTGCTCAGAGGTTTTCTGTTCTTCCTCTTCGTTCTTTTTGCCTTGGCATTGTTGCTCCTGGCGCTCTGGCAATCCTCACTCACTGCAAGAGGCAAATTATTGTTATACACAGTCAACATGGACCTGTCACCTTCATTTTTTTTACATATTTGAAAACTTCATTCTAAAGTACCTAGGTTTCATGTTAATCAAATGTCCAGCAGATGTATAGTTTTGGAAATACACTAACTTTTATTTCTGGGAAAAGTAAAAGCCTGTTGGTACAGCACAGTGCTTAATTAGCATAAGGAACATCAATGAAAACCTGCGTTAGCATATGAAATTATATTGAAAATGCTTAATTAGCATATGACACATCACTGAAAAGCGTAATTAGCATATGATATGTCACAAGTACCAAAACGTACGAATAGCTCTTTAACTGTATATCTGCTGGACTTTTGGCTAACATGACACATATACGGTTTTCAAATATGAAAACTTAAATCAAGTTGACAGGTCCACTTTAAATGAACAAAACACATATAAAGCTGGATTCTCTTCAAAGTGTTAACTGCTTCCTATTTTAAGTAGGGTCTTAAGGGTTAATGAAAAGGGCCAATTTTCTCAAAGGGCTAGACTGAAAAAATTATTATTATTATATTTATGGTTGTTATTATTATTATTGTCCTTTATTTATATAGAGAAATAGTATTCTGCAATGCTGTACAATCTATATATATAAAAGAAGACTTTGTGCCTGCCAAAACACACCCAGGGGAGGCATAAAGCAGGAGTTACTACTCCTATTGGGTGATTCAGTCATGCAGGGAGTTGGCCCGCCCCCACTATGCAGCCCGCCCACCACTATCAAATTCAGAAAAAAATAAAATGGCCGCCACTTGCTCCTACACCACAGACAAACACACATGCCCCACTCACACAGCACCAAACAAACACACACACATGTCCCACTCACACACACAGACCACACACACACACATGTCCCACTCACACACACACATCCCACTCACACAGCACCAAACACACATGCCCCCACTCACACACACAGCACCACATACACCACATGCACACACAAAGCCAGAAATAAATATGGCTGACACACACACACACACACACACACACACAGTCACTCACCCTGACTCCCAGTGGCCTCAGCAGGACCTGTAGTGCAGCACCAGGGGAACAAAATGGCACTCAAAGGGTTAAGGTAGGCCCTCTGCTGAATTATTTCTTCACTGTCATCATTTGCCATGCAAGACACAGGACAGACAACCATCAAGTACACACTTAACCCACTGACTGCCACAGGGTTGGGTATCAAGTTTAACCCCTCAGGGAGTGTGTTCAAACCCCTCACACTGTAAACTTGCATTCCCCTCCCACTTCTCCTCCTTCCCCAGCCTATTACTAACACTTTTCCACATTTATGTTAAGCCCCGCCCCTACTCGTGATTAAGCCCCGCCCACTTTTAACCCAGATTGCCCCATTTGTCTCTCCACATCAGCATCACATAACTCCCTTCCAGGGACTCCACAAATCAATGTTCCCAGGTATGAATACACTTCCCACTGCTATTTAACTCTGACATGCCTCTCTATACCTTAACCATTTGAGTGCCAGAGGGGTGCACAACTCATGCACGCATGTGTTTCTGCTCATATATGTTTTGTGTGTGTGTGTGTGTACATCTCTGTTACATATGTGTGTCCATCTCCAGTGTGTCTGTGTGCGTGCGTGTCTTTTGCATGTCTCTGCCGCTCACTGTGTGTATGTGCATACCTCCCAACATTTCACATGGCCAAAGAGGGACACTTTAGTTTTAGGTGATATTTTTGGGGTCGTGGCTGGTGGGCAGGGCATTAGTAAGAATTTTTAGGTTATTTCATGACCTATTACTGGCTATTTATGTAACTTAATAAATGATTTAGTTCAAGACCAAAGTATTTTATTTGCACAGACTAATGTATAAACACATATACTGAAGTTTATTGCTGTAGAGCAAAGTAATACACACCACACAGTCAGGGCTGGTGCAAGGATTTTTGCCACCCTAGTCAAAACCTAATTTTGCTGCCCGTTTCTCTCCGCCCCTTGTGTCCCACCCCTTTATACCCTGCCTACTTATACCCCACCTCTTTTCATGATTGTCCTCTCTCTGCCCCCTGGGCCAGTCTGCCCCTGGTCTGGAGATGCCCCCCACCAGCTCCAACTTGCCCCTTATCAGCTCCACTTTGGCCCTATCAGCTGCACTTTGCCCCCATCAACTCCAACTTGCCCCCATCAGCTCCACTTTGCCCCCATCAACTCCAACTTTCCCCCATCAGCTCCACTTTGCCCCCCACCAGCTCCACTTTGCCCCCCACCAGCTCCACTTTTTCCCCACCAGCTCCACTTTGCCCCCCATCCGCTCCAACTTGCCCTCACCGGCTCCACTTTGCCCCCCATCAGCTCCACTATGCCCCCAGCAGCTCCAACTTGCCCCCATCAGATCTACTTTGCTTACCATCCGCTCCAACTTGCCTCCATCAGCTACACTTTGCTCCCCATCCACTCTAACTTGCCCCCACCAGCTCCACTTTTGCCCCCCCTTCAGCTCCACTATGCCCCCTCAGCACCAACTTGCCCCTATCAGCTTCAACTTGCCCCTATCAGCTCTACTTTTGCCCCCCCCATCGGCTCCACTTTGCCCCCCAGCAGCTCCACTATGCCCCCAGCAGCTCCAACTTGCCCCTATCAGCTCCAACTTGCCACCAACAGCTCCACTTTGCCCCCCATCCGCTCCAACTTGCCCCCATCAGATCCACTTTGGCCCCCATCCGCTCCAACTTGCCCCCACCAGCTCCACTTTGCCCCTCCTTCAGCTCCACTTTGACCCCCATCCGCTCCAACTTGCCCCCATCAGCTCCACTTTGACCTCCATCCGCTCCAACTTACCCCTAGCAGCTCCAACTTGCCCCCAGCAGCTCCACTATGCCCCCTCAGCTCCAACTTGCCCCTATCATCTCCACTTTGCCCCCCATCCTCTCCAACTTGCCCCCAGCAGCTCCACTATGCCCCCTCAGCTCCAACTTGCCCCCTATCACATACCTGTAGCTCCCGCGCAGTGTTCTCTTCAGTAATGCAGAGCGCGGCGGGAGATCATGACTCCCAGCACGCTCTGCATTACTAAAGATCCGACCCAATGAGGGAGCGCAGTAGCGACACAGACCTGACTGTGTTGTGGTTCCCAGCATGGTGTGTGTGGGCGCAGCTCTTCTCCGCTGCATGCCCGCGCCCCCAGTACCTGTGCGCCCTAGGCCGGCGCCTACCTCGCCTATAGGTGAAGCCGGCCCTGCAAGCAGTCTGACCTCCTAAAAAGAGAGACAACAGGGTGGGAAAGAGGGACAGAGGGATTTGGCCCTCAAAGAGGGACTGTCCCTCCTAAAGAGGGACACTTGGGATGTATGGTATGTGTCTGCCTGTGTGTTGCATATGTCTGTGTTTATCAGTGTGTCTGCATTTCACACACGTGCCCAACGGTCATGACATGACGGGCAACGCAGTCCCACATTGCTAGTAAGGAATAAACGTGGAAATGGTATCTAGGAAATAAAAGGATCAGATGAACCCGGACACTGGAGCTTACAGTGTAGTTGGAAAAAGAAAAGAAAATGAACCCAGGTCCTGATAATTCTATATAATAATTCGCTAAAACGTGCGTAACGCCGCGTCATGCGCAGTAGACACTGCCACGCATGCTGCAGTCATGCGCAGTAGAGACTGCCCGCGCCGCGGCTGATACAGAGCGTCCAGCTCTGTATCAGCCGCGGCGCGAGCAGTCTCTACTGCGCACGACTGCCCCGCGACCGGGTGGCAGTGGCACTGTGGCCCGTGTAACGGGCTCTTCAACTAGTATTATAATAATGCAATTGTATTAAATACAAGTGTGTGATAAATAAAAAATGAAAGGTTGCATGGACTACTATTCTGTTTTAAAGTAAATGGAGCAGTAAACTTTTTAATGAAAACCTAGATATTTTACTCAGCAGAAAAAGTCATATAACAAAAGTACTCCCACTGCTTTCACTTGTTGTATTCAAACGTTATAGCAGTTCAAACTGTCGGGAAGTGAGTAAAAGAGTCATTACTTCCTGAAATGTCAGGAACGACTGTAGTTTTTACCACATTCCATGGAAAACTGTTTGTCAGTAAATCACGTCTCCCACTGAATGCAAGAGTAGCCAATTTAAATCTGACCACTCTATGTCCCCTGTAATGTTTGTAATATAAATAATTTGAGAAATTAATGACTATTTGCTGGTGGTGCTAATTAGTTGTTGCGCTGGAAAATTATTACCATGTCCTGTGCTATTAATTACTCTAGGCAGAGCCAACACAATGTGGTCACTTCTATTTGTACAGAGAGTGATGAGCTCTTCCTCAAAAGAAACAGATTATTATACTGTGCAGTGAATTATCATAACATGCCGCCCTGTGCCACCAAAACATAAAGGTTAATTTCTCATTAAATGTTTTACAGAAAAATGGTTAGTACAACTAAAAGAAATAATCTCAGAGGCAGGTCCACTTTAAAGTGACAGTCAACCTCCTTTCTAACATTATATATTCTTTAAGTGCAAACTATCTTTTTATAATTTTCTTTTCAACTTCACCTTTTTTTTTTTTTTTTTTTTTTTTTACAATTTTATGTCCTAGACACTAAGCTCCCAGAGTTTCCAGAAAGCTTTCTGTCAGGGACTGTGGTGAAAAAAAAAATGTTGCAGCTGTGAGTAATCTCCCTGATTTCAAAGTCTATAACAGAAATCTGTCCGGAAACAGAGATTCATGAAAGTCAAAGACATAAAAGTGAAGATAGATATATAGATAAAATAAATAAATAGTAAAGGACATTTTACTTTACATATTATGCATTTGCTGAATATGAAAAGTTGGCTGACCCCACACCCAATACACAGTTTTACTGATTCTTGCTCAGCTCTGCAGAATTAACTTTCCATATACAGTATTTATTTGCATTAAAGCGGAACCTTCACTCAAATTAAAGTGCCTCCCAAATCATTATGGACATAGTGATACGCATATCAATACTAGTATCATCCTGAATAAGTCACGCGTTATTCAGAAGTCCAACTTGTTCCAAGACACACAGGCAGGCATCCTGCTGTAGCGGCATCTGTGTGCCTGCGCGGTCAGTCCGTTCCTGTACCTTAAGGTGCAGCACAGGTGCACAGATGTCTCTTCAGCAAGATGACTACACTGATGCCTGCCTGTGCATCTCGGATAAAGTTGGATTTGTCAATAACACCGAATTTATTCAGGATAATGCTAGTATTGATATGTGTATAGCTATGTGTATAATGATTTGGAGGGCACTTTAATTTGAGTGAAAGTTCCGCTTTATAAGGGAGGTCTGGTCAATTTACTTATGGTTAGCTACAGACTCACAGTGGTGTGTTATGGGTAACTTCAGCTTTAAATTAACCTTTTTATTAGTACAGGTAGACTATAACTTACCTAAACTGGATTGGCTTTCATAATGGTCACCCCTGCCTTCTGTCACAGTACTGAGGAAATGACTGCCAGACAGTTTCATTGGCTTCCCAGTGACGACATCCTTTACAGTTCAGAAACAGGTTCTGTGTTAATTTTGCTTACAGATACGCCTGAAACATATGTTGCATCTATTGCATATATATGTGGATTTTAGTGTACATACCGTTAAATCCTCTTCTAGTAGTCCATGTGGAATCCAGGAACCAAAAGGATAAAGTCTCCTCCTCCAGTAGGGCAGGGCACTTAAAAAAGGTGGAGATTCCTGCCTACCATCCACTTTACCCCTACCTCCTTAGTTCAGTTTTAACATATAGCAAAGCCAAGAAAAAAGCAAAACAGAAGTGAAGGAAGAAAAGGGAACCCCCCTGAAAAAATATCCAAAATGACCCCCTTGCCTGGGAACTAAATCCAATGCTTTTTTTCTCTGGAAGTTCAGTGTTTCACATGGACTAAGAGAAAATGATTTAATGGCAAGTTCACTAAAATCCACACAGAAACCATGTCTATATACCAAAGCTATGCACCAAGATTCCCGGGAGGGAAGAAGAAAAAAAATACCTCCATCACATACCAGTATCCACTGGATTAAACTAGAATAACATGAATTTCAGATGTCAACAGACACCAAACTTGAAAACCAAGTAACAGAAAAAAAACCCATAAACCAACAGGGTTCTTACCTCAGAAATAGAAAGAAGGACATCTATACAGGCGCCATAGCCTGTAAGACCTTCCAGACAAAAATGGCTTCAGCTAAACAGCAGACCTGATTCTTTTAGGCCCAAGACATTCCCACTGACCTGGTGAAATACTCCGTGACCCGAAAAGGTACAGGTTTCTTCCTGGTAACATGCGCCTGGTGAATGGCCCTCTTAATTTAAGAAGTTACAGTAACCATAGATACAGCCTGGCCCACACGCAGGCCCTAAGTTATGACAGACAGCGAATCAGACTTCATATAAGGCTGCGTACGAACATAGTACTTCAAGTGCCTGATGGCATCCAAAAGATGAAGTTCCTGCTCCTGTTTGTTCGAAATAGCAGGACAAAACGCAGGAAGGACAATATCCTAGTTTATATGAAAATCTGAAACAAAAACCCATAGGAGTTTGCAAATCCATGCTGTCTAAGTGAAAAAAACCCAGAAAGGCTTATAAGACAAAGCCTGAAGTTTGGCTACCCCCAAGCCACAGTAGCCAGATCAGAAGAGAAAACTCAGAGAAACCGAAAATAAGGATTCAAAAGGAGGGCTCTGAAACACTCCCAATACCATGTTCAAATCTCATGGAGAAGTAGGATCCCAAAAGACAGGACAGACATGAGCCACCCCTTGGAAAAAGGTTGCACATCAGGGAGCACTGCGATAACCTCTGAAAAAGCACAAAAAGAGCTGAAATCTGAACTTTAATGGAACGCAGACAAAGCTCTTTCTGAACACCATGCTAAAGAAGGCCAAAACTACTGGAACCCAAAAAGTCCATGGGCAAGAACCTTGGTCGGCACACCAGCAGGAGACCAGGAACCAATCCCTATGACAGACCTTGGAAGAAACTGGCTTTACAGCCTGAAGCATAGTAGAAATAAAATTCTGAAAAACCTGTCAAAGCTAGCTTCTCCACCCAAGGATGGCACAACAGGCATCGAGTCAGTCAGAAGCTCCGAATGCAAGAGAAGACAAAAAAGGCTCTGCCATGGAAAGATTGAGACAATCGAAAAAACAGGCCCAGAGGTTGCAGCAATCAGGATGACAAGAGCCTGTTCCATCCCAATTTTCTTCAGAACCCTGGAAATCAGGGGGGATGCAGGAAACACATAAGCCAGAGGAAAATTCCATTATGGTCATTGCACCACAGCAAAAGCCAAATAATCCAGCAGTTTAGGGCAGAACTGAGGAACCTTGCAGTTCAGATGAGAAGCCATGAGAGCCACCATTGGGCTCGGCTAACAATTGAGTTGAACACGCTCTGCTTGAGCTCTCAATTTCTGTGATCTAAACACTGGCAACACAGAAAGTCTTCCACCACATTTTCTACCCCAGGAATGTGAACTCTGGACAAGGCCGGCACACGGCCCTCGGCCCACAAGAGACTCTTCTGTACCTCTGCCCAAGCTGTCACATTTTGGCCCCTCCTTGGAGATTGATATAAGCCACCGGTGTTGCGCTGTCGGACTGAGACTGCACAGGAGTCCCCTGTGGGTTAAGACCTATGACACAGCATAGGGCACATTGCCCAAAGCTCTAGTACAGTGATGGCCTGGTCCAAAGGCCCTGGGCAGAAAGGGGGTCCAGGGTAGCATCCCAGCCCTGCAGGCTGGTATACGTGGTAACTATGACCAAGTTAAGAATGACAAATGGACATCCCAGCATCAGATGAGACAACTGAAGCCACCAGTGAATGTCCTCCTTCTTACGAAGGGACAGAGACATAAAATAAGGACAGTTATGACTGATGCCTGGAAGAATTCTTGAGACTGTCCAGTTGCAGATGGAACTGCCTCCAGAGCAGAGACCAGGTAACCCAGCACCTTCATCTACTCCCGTTCCGTAGCCAATGGACAGGATGTTTCAAAGGACACCGGAAGCGACAGACTGAATCTTGCAGTCTGGAAGAAACACCCTCCCATGGGAGGTACTGAATCTAATACTAAGTGAATGAAAGACCGGAGATGGAACCAGAGAATATTTCTTGAAACGGAGTACTCAACCATACTGCTCCAGAATGGAGATGCACTCCTGAATCTGAGTGCACAAGATTACTTCTAAAGAAGTTTTGAATAAAAGGTAATCTCGATAGGGAGTCAAGGAAATCCCTTGAGCTCTGATTTGAGCGACAAGGCTATAAAGATCTTTCGGAGATTAAGCTAGGAAAGGGAAGTGAAGTTGAACTGACAGCCCTGGAATGCAAACCACAGGAAGCTTTGATGATCCAGATGGATCAGGATGTGCAGATAAGCGATCATCAAGTATAGGGAGGCTAGAAACTCCACTGGGCACACAGTCGCAATGATAGAGCACAAAAACTCCATCTTGAACAGTGGGGCTTGCACAAAATGCTTGTGGTATTTTAAGTTTACAATGGGAAGGCATCTGCCTTCTTTTTTGGGAACCACAAAGAGATCTGTGTAAAATCCAGTGAAACATTCATGGGAAGGAACAGAGATTAAAAGAAGCATGTCTATCAGGAAAGAAGCTGCGACTAGGAAAAAACTGTGAGAAGAAAAGGACTCTTCTGAAATTACCCAATGATCCAGCAGTGAAATGGCCTACATGCCTTGGAAAAAGTGGAAGCAACCTTCTATGGGCCGAGGTAGACTTTCTTGCCTCCTCAAGCTTTCTGTATTTTGGGGGAGAAACAACTGTGCTTCCTGGGGAATCAGTGCAATATAGAACCAGAAGGAGTAAATTAAACCAGGTGTCTTAAGTGTAAAAAAGGCACACTCAGGAGTAACTTGTGGCAGCAATGTACTCTTGCCCCCAGTGGCATGGCTGATAACCTTCTCCAGTTCTGGGCCAAATAATTGTTTGCCTACAAAGGGAACTAGAGACTTCTTGGAGGATTGTTAAGACACAGAGTGCGATGAGTGGCTACATGAAAAGACAGAAGCCTTGCCAGAAAATCTAGCGGCATCAAAGGCTGCTTCAGCAATAGCTTCAAGGACCTTGGAAAGCAAGGCCACCAGGTCATACTTAACAGCTTCTCCTTGGATGGCATCCAAAAGTTGATCACCTAGATAACCATGGCCCTAGTTACCCAGGCAATGACAAAGACAGGACATAAGGTGATGCCAGAGGCCACAAAAGTTTCTTTCAGAAAGGAGTCCAGGCATTTATCCTCCTGATCTTTAAGGGCTGTAGTATTCATCAGTGGCAACACCATATTCTTGAGAAGATGAGAAATCAAGAGAATCAAATGCAGGAGGGGCAGCCCACTGCATTAAAGCCTCAGCCAAAATGGGAAACAGATTAGAAATTGCCGATTATGGAACAGATTCCAGTCAGGTGTCTTCAATTCCATTAGGAAAACCTGGTCCAAGGAATGGTAAGAAGGGAAGACAGGAACCTCCTTCTTGTGTCTCTTGTAAGGGGTGGAAGAACTGGAATCTGGGCCCCTGAAATGTGAAAAAAAAAGCACTAAACCTACTTCCGTCTTTGTCAGAGCAGCCAAAAAAAACTCCCACAGTATAAATAGAGATTGTAATCCAGGAAACAGTCCACAAGTGGATGCCCGAGAACAGGGAGACATTTACAGGAACAAAGCACTTAATGGGTAAACTTACACGTAATCTTCAGTCTTCAGATACAAGAAGCCAACCTCCACAGGGTTTTGGTCCTGAAAAATGAACCTTTGCACTGGACAATCCATGAATGAGGAAGACAGGAATAGGAGATAATCTAATGGGGTATTATACACCCCATATGCTAAAAAATAATAACAAAAAAGCAAACTAAGAGAGATGTGTCCATACTACCTCCTGATCACAAGGTCACTTAAAACTTAGCTTAGCAGGCGGGATTAAAGTTTAAGGGAGGAGGGAATCTCCATCTCAGAGACCTTTATTGAAGTCCTGCCCTCCTGGAGGGGGAGACTTTACCCCTATGGTTCCTGTGTTCCACATTGGATGACAGAGGAAAAATCTTAACTGCTCATTTAAGTCTAAAAGGACCAAAGGAGTGTGCAGCAATGTGCTACACACCTCTCTGAACCTTAAAAGGTTAAAGTCATCCTGTCAGCCTAAGATAAGTTCAGTTAATAATACAGAGAATTAAAAACTGAGAACTTTCTAATAGCACAGCAAGTGAAATGTTTCATACTATGCAGGGAATTATCATGGTGCACCAAAACATAAAGGTTAATTTCTAAAAAATGATTTATTTTTACAGCTGAATGACTAGCACAACACACAGTTTGATGCTAATTGTTTGTAAAGCCAACTAAACTTGATTTAAAGTGATAGATCCACTTTTAGAAATAAGAAGCTTCCTCAGATTCCAAGGATGTAAAAAGCTCCTATTTCAACTTCTGTGAAGACTCTGTAGGAAAGGTTTTGTAAACTGTCTTAATTGGTGCACCCACAGCAATTATTTCCAGTCCCATAGATTTACACGTTGCCAAAAAATTGCCACCTATATGGGCTAATCTTATTAAACTGAATACTGGTTTGCCACTTTGCCGGAATTTTATCTGGACACCAGTAAACATAGGTTTGGAGTCAATAAGCCATCTATGGGGGATGCAGAATGTCTATTATTTTTTCCTGCAAAATGTGGCAACCATACTTATAGCAATAAAACATGTAAGTATATCGACTCTGTATATTAGAATATTAATAGTTCTCTAGGATAATAACCTTGTCTGTGACCAAGACGTAGTTTAACCTCAGACTGACTTCATATCCATCTTCATGCATTGTTGCTGAAATGATCTGCAGGAGAACAATATAATGATGAATTTGTTGTAATTCATTCAGGGCAATGCTGGGAAAAGCAATGTGCTTTATTTTCTTTATTATAGGGGTAGTCAGCTTTTTTTAACTCTTAACAACCAGCTGTGGCAGTGTGTGGCCAGCATTTAAGGACAAAGGGTCATTTTTTTTTTTTTTTTTTTGCAAATTGGATTCCAGGGCCCCCGCAAATTCCATGACGTGCCAGGACCGTAACTGGCCCTTAAGTGCCGAACCGACGTGACGGTCCTGGCACATCAAGGGTCCTTAAGGGGTTAAGAAAAACTGATATGTTATAGGCCTTATTCTTCCAAATAAAACACAGGCATTGCCACTGCTGTATATATTTAATTCAAAAGTTATTATGGATCAAACTTATTAGGTTGCCAACTAGTGTCCAGAAAACAAGTTTTTTGCATTATGAAAGAACTTAGTAAAAAAAATAAAAAAAAAAGTAAACCTCCAAACCTAAACTAACAGTAAAAAAAATTAAAAAAAAGTAAACCTCCAAACCTAAACTAACCAAAATATTAGTTATATGTCCCTGACTACTGATAACTTGCTCCAGTATCTTGCTCATGCTTTAATAGTTACATGGGTTATCCAGGGCTGTCTAATGAAGAGTAAAGAGATGGAAGCTGATGTTTACAATCCCCGTAGTGTTAGTGCAGAGCTGAAATTTCTGTGCAAGTACATTGGCTCTATGGGGGTTTTAAAAATCATTCCTAGCTACAGTAGTGCCACCTACTGAACAGAGTCGGAATTGAGCCTGCTTGTTCCTGGTCTTCATTAGTCAATGCCGGATCAGCTATTTGAGTGGATAAGTACTAACCCTTGAGCTACCAGAGCAGGTTAGCAGCAGTCAGGGTAGATGGCCAAACTTTTAGACAGTTTAGGTTAGGGTGGGGGGGTGTTACTATTCTTGAGTCATAGACTAGATTTCTCCATAGTAAGTGATAGGAACAGAACCATCTGTGGTCAACAGAACACATATGTTTAATATGAAGTAAATAATTAAACAAAAATAACAGGAACCTTCCTAGAATTCACTGGCTTAAATCCCATGTTCAAATACACATTTTTGAGAAATGAGAGGGTTGTATTGATGAGAAGAGGAATATAGGCAAAGCCAGGTCAGTAACATATTTCATGGGCAAGTAACATGACAAAAAACACACCATATATTAGAAGGAAACTATCATGTTTTAGCTTTTTGTAATTGTCCACTAAATATAATTAACATCTGAAAAATCAATTCACAAAGTATGTTGTTTTACAGCTTCCATGTTCCTGTTTATTTTTTCACTTCTATCTAGCTGATAAACTTGCTCACGAATGTGAGCACATGCAGATTAATATTGTGCTCTTGTTTTTGGACTAACATTCCCATCATCCTTGGCTACTGACAGAGGAGAATTATTTATGACTAAATTGTTCTGAGAGGATACACTGGACTACTTCTGTTTACAATAAATCAGTTTCTCAAGGACATGTTTAGCTAGTTATAATTTTATTTACAATAATAGAATTACGTGTCACACTGCTGTACTATAGTTACTTTATTTCTTACCCTTCCCATCCGAGGACTGCCAATTAGACTCTTGAATTCAGAATTATTCTGAGTGTAGCATCGCAGGTGAGCACAGATATGATCTATCTGTTGCCTCCAGTAACCTGTAAAAAAAAGTGTAGATTCATTATTTTGGAGAACTGGGTTTAACATGAGCTGACTTTATACTTAGAAACTCACTGGATTTGCCCAAGATAGTCAGGTTTTAAGCTCTCAGTACCAGGTCCAAGTACTGAGCAGCTTTCTCAGGAAGAGTTCCTGAGTAGCACTCCCAACAAGCCAACTCTCCCACTTCCCACCCAGTTCTGTCTGCTTTAAGTCCCACTCACTTTATAATGTGATTTGCATCATTGGAACACTCCCATATCTGCTCTTCTTGGATCTCTGGAAACAGGAGACCAAGATGCTTGCAGGTGTGGTTGTCATATATATTATTATTTATGTATACCACCTCACATACTGTATTGTAAGTTTAGGTTTCATAACCGTCAGCTTACATAATTCTGTTTTGACTGTTATACACTGTTATATCACTTCATTTAAGAAATGTAAGGAGTATAATATGCCCTGTGATTGAGGGAGAGAACTCCTTCCTTTGACTCTGGCTGAGGATCATGGGAGATGTGGTCCAACAACAGCTGAAAAACACCAAGACTGGCTCTAAAGAGTATAGAATATCCCAGCAAAATCTCAGAAAACAATGTTGCCATTCATAGTCATGCCTATTTGCCCACAACAGTGGTTCTCAGACAGGATGACATGTCACTTCGGTGTGCTGCGAACATCCACTTAGGGTGGCACTTTTTTTTGAAGAAGTGTATTTATGGATCTAGTTCTGTACAGTTTACTTGCTTTTGTCATCCTGACTGTGGGAACAAAGTGTAACTATATATTAACGTATTTGTACCCTTCATTAAATCCTTGACAAATTAACTATAAATTTAGTGGTACCCTGCAAATTCCAGACTGTCTGTTAGCATGTCTTAAGGTAAAAAATACTGAGAACCAATGAGCTACACAGCTGGATTCAACTGCAAGTGATCATTTTATTACTGGGTTTTATTGCCAAATGTTCCCTTAGACTTGAGATCAGTTCAGTGATACTCTTTGTCACCTGCAATGGTTTTTGGTCATCCCTGAGTACAATTCATCCTTTGTCTCTCACCTCTCCCTGGACTGATGGCTGTTACAAGTGGCTTCCGATCACTCATCTTCTCCTTTTTTTCCTTTTCCATGACTAACTCCATTTCCTTTTTCTCCATTAGCTTTCCAGATGGGTAGAACAACCCGACTGTCTGAGTTCCTTTGTCCATTTTGTCAATGTCTATCTGAGGTCTTGGCAATGAGACTGTTAAAGGCTGCCAGGAAGAACGGCCATCACTTTCCTGGAATTATAAGTACATTATTCAAAGTAGGAAATCAGGATAACAACAGATGCTAAACAGCAATGTCTTGCTATACTAATATATTGGTAAAATAAGAAATCATGATAACAACAAATGCTAAATAGCAATGTTTTTCTATACTAATATATTGGTCTATATCAATTTGTTTTGTTTTTTTCTAATTGTTAGTTTCTCCAAGGCAATTCATGTCAATTTCTAGAATTCTAGTTCTCACTCTAATGGAACCCCACATCCCACATCCAATGAATAGTAATAAGTATCTAACATTTTGATGGAATTTTTTATTTGTCCCCTATGGTGTAATGAATCAAATGTCTCCACTATGTCTCATACATATAGAGGTGAACAGAGAATGGGGCTAATGACAGAGTTCTGCTTACACCAGAATAAGCCAAGAGGTCTCCTGTGCTTAACATCCTGTTGTGCTGGGAGGAATATCTTGCTGGAGGCTCCAGGTAAACACCACAAGAGGCACAGAAGTTAGCCAGGGGATGGTTACTTGCACTACACTTAGAGCATGTGAGGTAATTCATGGAAGGACCAGGCTGCAAAATACAAGACATTTTAAGAGGCATATAAGAGGAGTGATTCTATGTGCAGATGAATAAGTATATTTACGTGCACAGTTCCTTCATTACCTAACCTCTATGCAAGCACTTAATACCACCTCTATACCACAGTTGTACCAATTTCCTCTATGCTCTGATAGTACATGTCAGAAAGTAGAGGAACTGCAACCCACAAATCTCTCATACTGCCCAAGGCCCATTTTGCTCCACAAAAAGCTTCATTCATAGGGCTTTATGCAGAAAGCAAAATATGAGGAATTCTAGAGCATACTAACAGTACCACAGTGCAGAAATTAAATAAAAAAAAAATTACATTTTCATTTGCCAAAGACTGGAGATCTCTCTAGAATTCAAAGGGTTAAATACCCCATTTAACCCTTTGAGGGGCAGAGAGGTACCCAATGCATTGCGTGCAATGTGGTTGATACCTCTCTGGCAATCAAAGGGCTAAATTAACAGAAAATGTTATTTCCCTAGTTTAGAACACTTTGTATGTTTCAGAATTGCACATCTTTTGCTCTCTGCATAAGGTATTAGGCAAGTGCAGTTAACAAAGTCAGTTCTTTTGCACTGAATTGTATTTGTATATTCCCCTTATTGATGATATTCAGTGTACATACACACACTAACTAGGACAAGATGGGGCTCTCCAGTTGTTGTAAACTACAACTCCCTCCATCCCACTGGGAACTGTAGTCTTTAACACTCTGAGTGCCAGAGGGGTACGCAACGCATTGCAGAGCAACGCATTGCGTAACCCTGTGGCACTCAAAGGGTTAACAGCAAGAGGGCCCCAGGTTGCCCAACACTGGATTAGAGTGTCGCAATGGACGATTTGCAGTGTTACAGTTGAAATGATATAACCTCCCCATTGAAGATTTACCCTATGTTTATAAAGGCCTCTCTGAGTTATTAAGGTCATATGCATATAGAAAGTGGAGCAGTGCTGGGGCCAACCAACTGCACTATAGGGATAAATAAAAATTCACACTGATTTAAACTGGGCTTTCAAGAGTTAGAAGCCTCATTTAAATTGATGGGGATTATGTGAATGTTTAATTCTCCCCTACAGGCAGCTGGTTTGCTCCTGTTTGCTTTTATACATGAATCCCATTGTTCTGACACTGTAAAGATGTTGTAGACATTACAATACCTTCGCCCCACACCAGTCACAGAACCGCGCATCAGAAAGGTTGACCCGACCGCACTTGGAACAAGACTGCATCTTCCCTTGTTGGTTAGGTAGAGGTGGGGCGGAATCTCCACTGAATACAGGCTATCATAAAGAAACATGATGCATAAAACAAGCTGTGTTGTTGGACTACATCCCCCATCACCCTGACCTGGCTTAAGCGTTCTACTGACAGTAATGGAGCATGCAGCCATAAAATGAAAATACAATGATAAACACTGCATCAAGAGGACCATATGAAAAGTAAAAGTGACAGATCAACTGCACTGTAAAGAATGAATAAACATGTGCACTGATTAAATGGGGTCTCTCACACATTGCTCTACAATGACTAGGAGACCTCTGTAACATTCAAGTGGTTAAAAACTCCACTGAATGCAAGGGGAGAATTGCCAGTTTGTGTTTATTCTCTATAGAGGATTTGGGTTATACCAGAATCGCTTTGCCTTTACACATGGCCCACCCACTCCAAAAAATGTACTGTAATCATTTTTAAATGGAGCATATCCCTACAGTGGGAGAACTCCTGTTTTACTCCACAGAAGTCCTACACATATGAATATAGTTTTTTTTACGATGAAAATAATAATTAACCATTTGCGTGCCACAGGGGTGCACAACGCATACCCCACTGGAACTCAAGGGGTTAAAAAAGGTCCGGATTTCCCTTTAGGCAGTGTATGCAAAACTTACCAGTTAATATATTGGTCTAAAACCCAGTTCTTATACCAATTCATCAGTATTAACTTGTATATAATTCTCTTTACTGGCTGGCTGATTTAAAAGAAAACTAACACCTAAAAATAAAATTGGTTGATATACCTTTAAATACCGGTATTATGAACTTACAGCTATCATCTGTAAAACTGTTTATTTAAGGTTAGCTCTCTAAAATAGAATACTAAACTTGTTTTAATACGTGTATAGACTGTCCTATTCAGATACCATTTTATTTGTGTGGTTTGTAGTGAAAGATAAGAACAAAGGTAAATAATGTACTGAGATTAATGTCCACTGCTCATGTATTAAAAAAGGCTGGTACTTTATATCAGGCTGTTTACAAGTGATAAAGCACTATCTCGCTTCTCAGACACCTGTCAAGATTGCTCTGTTATTTGGAGCCCTGCATAAGGCAGCAATGGAAGGTACCAAAGAGCATAAGAAATACTAGATTTTAGGCCCCAAAAACAGACATAGGTTATGGATACAAGCATGGAGTAGAGGGAACCTAAGTGTATATAACCTCAGATTATTTTAGTTGTTAGTGTTCCTTTAAACACTTGCATGCAACAGAGGTATCTAACATTGTTCCACAATGGGAAAACTCCATAACATATACAGTACACATGTCAAACATGCAGCCTACGGCAGATTGCAGCCCTCTTGCTCCTCTATTGCTGCCTGACACAATGCTAGAGTATTCTGTAATGCAATGCTGTGCAATGCAATGGAGACCTCTGACGGATACAAGGAGTTGATGCGGATCCCCCTTTCCCCCATGCAGATCTGAAAACTTAACTTCTCTGTGCAGCTAACATCATACATGGCCCAAGTCAATGAGTCTCTCTTCTGCATCTCACCACAGAGTTGCTTCCTGTCTCTTCACAACAATTAACTCCCTGTTTGGTGTTATGCTACCTGCACAGCGAAAGCAAAGGCTCTAGATCTAAATGGGTGAGGGAAAAATCAGCATCAATCCCTTGCACTAGAGAGGTCTCCAATGCATTGATTTCCAATGCATTTCAAATTACTCTAGTATCCAAAGGTTTAAACTTGAGCAAGGCTGTAGTATCAGACAGTGTATGTGTGTTTCTGTGACTACCAGAGGTCAGTGGAACAAAGGCTTGGGAAGCAAACAGTGTGTTTGGTTCTGTGACTAGCAGTGGAACAAGCCTGTGGTGTCAGTGGGACAAGCTGGAGTGTCACACAGTATACAATTGATTCTGTGACTACCAGTGGAAAAGTGGCACCAACATGGAGTATGACAGTGTACGTTTGATTCTGTGACTACCAGTGGAAGAGTGGCACAAACATAGTGTCAAACAGTGTACATTTGATTATGTGATCAGTGGAAGAGTGGAACAACAATGGAGTGTCAAACAATATACATGTGATTTTGTGCCTACCAGTGAACTGTGGAACAAGACTGTGTTATGTGACATATAGTGTATGCATATTACATATTACAGTGACTATAAGTAGAAAATGATGAGAGAAACAGGCCGTGAATATGTGGTTTTGTGGCTACCAGGAGACAGTATAACAAGTCTTGGGTGAAAGACAGTGTATGTGAGATAATGATATTTGAATGGGAACACAATTTATGTTGTTTTTTCCCTGTACTCCAGCTCCAGCACATTTGATTTGAAATTATACAATTACTAAGAAGAGAAAGTACATACTGTCAGCTTTAGTTTGAGGGTATTTACATCCATAAAATAAACCATGTAAGAATTACAGCCCTTTTAATTCATAGTTCCTCTAATTTAGGGGACCAAATGCAATTGGAAAGTTGTCTGCTCAACTGTTTTTGGCCAGGTGTGCATTGTTGCATTGGTAGTTCATGTACAAGAGAGCTAATAAAAGGTCTAGAGGTGAATCTAGATATGGCATTTTCATCTGGAGACTGTTGCTGTTTTCTCTCAACATGATGAGGCTAAAAAATCAGAGTAAACTGATCAGGAGACATAGCAAAACATTAGGTGAGTAAAAATCAACTATGTGGTACATTGCTGAGGAGCACGAATGCACAGGTGAACCCAGGAATAAAAAAAAACAACTAGTAGACAACAGAAGACCACTGCAGTGGATGACTGCACAACCAGTAGACAACAGAAGACTACTGCAGTGGATGACTGCACAACCAGTAGACAACAGAAGACCACTGCAGTGGGTGACTGCAGCTGTGAAGAAAATCCCTTTTTCAACTATCAAACAGATTAAGAACATTCTCCAGGATGTAGGCATAAAGTGTCAAAGAGTATAAACCACCATAAGCACAGATGGGAAACAATCAGATGCAAACAATGGTAAGACTCAAGAACAGAAAGGCCAAGTTACAATTTGCTAAAAACTACATGAAAAAAAAAAAAAAAAAAACAGTAGCCATCTGGAACAAACTCTCACTGACAAATTAGATGAAGATTACCTGTACCAGAGTGATGGGAAGAGGAAGTGAGGAGAAATAAAGGACGTGCCCATGATCCAAATCTAATCTGTGAAAGATGGTGGCAGTAGTGTTATGGCTTGGCCATTGGAACTGGTTCATTTGCCTTTATTGACTGCTGCGGCGAGATGAATTGCACAGAAACTGCTTATCTAATCATAACCAACCAAATGTCTCAAATCTCGTTGGAAGGCATTCTAGGACACACATAGAATTACATTTAGACTTTTTGTTAGCTCTCTTGTGCATGAACTAACAGTTCAGTAGCCAATTATTCAATTACTTTTGTATAAAAAGTGCTGAAATTCCTACACGGTTCACAGTTTATGGCTATAAATAGCCTCGAATTAAAACGGATAATCTGCACTTTACCCTTACAGATTCTTTACTTTCAAATCCAATGCACTTTAGTACACAGCCAAACCAACAAAACTTGTACGGCTGTCCAAATACTTATGGACTGAACTGTATATTGGCCCTAGAGACCAATACTGTTGCCCTTGCCCTTGATTTGTTGCCCTTCATTGTACTGGAGTTTGAAGTGTCTGATCCAGTTAGTGTGTTAAAGGTATTTTCTTTGTCAGGCAGTAGTGGATAAGACTTGGGGTAGTGCTCTTGGGAATGCCGTGCTTAGGAAATGTACATCTGGCCCGAAAGATTAAGATATGAAATAAAGAAGAATTTTACCGTTGATGTTTCCGGCAGCCTGGCCTCACAGGTTACACAGTGTTTCAGATTTATGGGATTTCCAGTTCCACAAAAGCGGCAAATCGCTTTGTCCTATAATTCATTAAAAACAAAAACTGATCTAATGAGAATCTCAAATGTGCATTTTGTAAAAAGAAAAATAAAAAAAAAAATAAAAAAATATATATATATTATATTAATCCCCTTGAATGCTAGAGACATTTTTAGAGATGCACCAATACCGATTTTTTAAGACCGAGTATGAGTACCGATACTTTTTTCAAGTACTCACAGATACCAATTACCAATGCTTTTTTTTGCGGTCATTTGCCAGTTTTCTAAGTACCTATATGCTTTAGGTACTTGGAAAACTGGCATATAACCGCAAAAAAAATTATTGGTAATTGGTATTGGTGAGTACTTGAAATATATATACACACACACACACACACACACACACACACATACATACATACATACATACACACACCACCTCTTGACTCTTGATTTTCCCCTTTTGACTCTATCTCCCACTCTTGATTCCGACCTTTTGCTTCATTCTCCCTCTCTTAAGCCCCCTTCTTTTGCCTTGGCTTTTTCTCTCCCTTTTGATCCCCCTTTCTCCCCCTCCTTCTCCTTGACTCACCCTTTTGCTTCTCTCTCCCTCCTGATCCCCCCTCCTTTTGTCTCCTGATCCTTCCTCCCTTTGCCTCTTTTTCTCCCTATTGACTCCACTCTCTGCCTCTTTCACCACCCGTTGCCCCATCTTGCCTCCCTTACTCTCCTCTGCCGGGTGCTCGCTGTTCTCTCGCAAGCCCCGGCAGAGGTCAGTGTCGGAGCGTTGCCATAGTAACCCGCGGCAACGCTGCAGGAGTGAGAGAGGCGACCGGGGAGCATTGTGAGCAGCTCCCTGGGCTCCCTCTCTGCAGCACCAACCCTGACACAGGGTATCGGTGCTGGCATCGGCCGCATTTGCGCGAGTACAAGTACTCGCGCAAATGCTGGTATCGGCACCGATACCGATACCAGTATCGGTGCAACCCTAGTCATTTTCAACGTACATACATCTGCAACACATTGCTCTTTAATGCATCTGAAATGTCTCTAGCATCCAAGGGGTTAACTATCAACCTGTTTGGTTTTATAGCATATTTATATTCACTTTTTAAAGGAGTACTATGCCTAAAATGACCTGGGTTTATACACACTTAAATACACTGTATGCCATGCTAGCTTCAGTAAAAATTATGTATTGGTTTTCTGAGGCCTGAAATCTACAGTTACATATATGCTCTGTGGGAGATCCCAGTTCAACTTTTTTCCAGGGCTTCATTGCTCCCATCACTATAGCATCCTTGTCTGATTAGCAGAACTGTGGATGCAGCAAAAATTCATGTTGTGGAAAAGACTTTAGGGATCCAACAGGAAATAACTCAAACTACAGATGATAGCTGGAAGAAGAGTATATTTCATGTATTATAACCCAGTTTCATTTTTCGGTGTTAGAGTCCCTTTAAGAGAGCGAAAGGAAGGAAGAAAGAAAAAAAGAAAGAAGGAAAGAAAAAAACTCAGTAACAGTTGATGAGGCCAAATAAAAAAAAAGAAAGTGGGTAAAAAAATGCTTCCTGACTCCAAATGGCAGTTGGCTATTTCCCTGGATCAACATCCTATCTGCTTTGATACAAAACGTCATAATTCTCAATACTGTTTTGAGCTAGAAAGGCATCTATTATTTTTTAAAGCAACTACAGTATGTGCAAGCAAAGCATCCCAAAGCAAATAATTTCAAAACTTTACTGCCCTTACTGTAAAATATCCTTGCCTTTGTTTTAGTTAAAAGCACCTTTCCTCTAGCCTTAATGGGTGACCTCTTGTCTTCCGTAGAGAGTTCTTTGTATTGACTTTGAATGTATTTGTAAATGTTAATCATATCACCCCCTCTATTCTCTAATGTAAACAACCCCAGTCTGGCTAGTCGCGCTTTATAACCCAGAACCTCCAATCCATTTATAAGTTTTCTTCCATGTCTCCACAATTATGTCTCATGTCAGTGAGGTATTTAAGATCTGGTTCCCAAAAAATTATGTCTTATGTCAATAATGTATTTTTTAAGATCTGGTTCCCAAAACTCTACTCAATATTGTAGAGGAGGCATTACCAAAGATTTATTTAGAGAAGAATTATAGTCCCATCCAGTGCATCTATACCCCCTTTTTAGATATGATAATACTTTATTGGCTCTTGAGGCAGCTGAGTGATACTGTACACTGCTGTGAAGTCTATTGTCTATCAGACTATTTCATATATCTGTAATTTCTCCTTTACCTTTAAGTGGATGCTGGCTTGAGGTTGCATCTGTACGAAAAGTGGTGCTTCACACACAATACAGGAGGGAGTATTCATTGGAACCATACTCCTGCACTCCACACATAGCCCCATCTACAACACAAAGTGCACTTCAACATCAAGGTATTCAGCAGACATCTTGTTTCAACAGTCTACACCAGGGGGGAGATGCATTAAAGGTCGATCTGATGGCTAAATGTGTCTGGCGATGTGAGATCACTTCACCATGCAGAATACGACACTTTGCCATATCCACTATAAATTAAGTGTGCAAGGGGAGGGGGAGATAATGAGATCATTAGCATATGATTCTCTGGTAAAGGTCAATGTTTTGGGGAGGGCAGAAGTAGAGCAGAGAGACTTCAGTATCAAGAACACCAGTAGCCAATACAGTAGCCCTTACTCAACCCTTTGAGTGCCAGTAGTGTAAGCAACACACAGTAGAGCAATGCGATTCTTTCCCATATGGCGCTCAAAGGGTTAACACTTTAATGACCAAACGGTCTGGAGGCAGGCGGCTGTAGAGATCATGGCACTTTTTTTTTTTTTTTTAAGCAATGCATTCTGGGATCACAGAAAGGCGTGCAGCTGTACTGCGATCCCATAATTCCATGACGTGCCAGGATCGTCACCAGTCCTTAACGCACTCTGATGATGGTCCTGGCACGTCATCGGTCATATACATATATCCTACAATAAAGTTTCTATGACAAATATTGTAGACATCTCATATTTATATATAAAATGAAATGCATTTGTTATAAAATCTATGAATAATCTGAATAATGTTTATTTTCATGACACTTTTAATATGTTTTTTTTGGCTCAGATTCCTTTTGCAAACTTAAGCTCAGTTGTTATGTATTCCAAATCTGAATGTATTCATGTTGTACGTTACAGCCTCTCTGCTGGTTCTCTCACTTAGTATTTGTACTTAGTATTGTAATGTAATCCTTTTAGTGATACAGAGGTAAACAATGCACATCTGTATGGCACTGAAAGGGTTAAAGAAGGACAGCGGCTTTCTCTGCTCTTCAGTAGAGACAACAAACTGTTCTCGGCTCTATAGATTGCTATAGGGAGATGCCAACTTCTCCAGCCTCAGGTGGTGAAGACATCTTAGTGCATATGTCATGATGTAATTGAAGCACATATGGCACCATAGTTTCACCAGCCAGGCCCCTAATCGACCTTTAGTGCACCCCCCCCAAGCAGTAGTTAATTGTTGGATCACTAGCTATTGGGAAGTATAACTCCCATCATCTCCAAGCAAAAAGTGTCTGGCTGGGGATGATGAAAGTTGTAGTCTTAAACAGCTGAACATCCAGCAACTGACTACCCCTCATCCACACTTAAAAAACAGAACTTTTCTTAAAAATCATTCATAAGTACAAACTAAGAATGAAAAGAAATTCCTTTTGTATTGTTAAAATGCTTCCAAATCCTATATAACAATTCTCTAGGATGTTTGTCACAATGCAGTTATTCGCAGTAGAGGCTGTCTCTACTGCGCACGATCACATTGCATGAGAGAGGCAACGCAAGACTGCATAGCGTGGAGCAGTGAGGTAGCAGCCTATTAACCCTTTGAGTGATAGAGGTGTACGCAACGCATTGCAAAGCAATGCGTTGCGTACCCCTCTGGCACTCAAAGGGTTAACATTACCCGGCCCTTGGCTCATGTACACAGGCTTATACACTAGTTTATAAAGAAGTATAGCAGTTTGAAGGAACAATCAAACAAATATAAGCACTTTCCAAGAACACATCCATGTCAGCGGTGTCGTATTGCTTTCTCAGGATGTTCAGCCATTTTGTCTCAAGCAAGAGGTAATAAACACATGGGGATACAATGCACTCAAAGAATCTCAAAGCAAAAGACAAGGTCTAGATTTCTTTCCTTGCCCTAAAGGAGGTGCTTTAACTAGACCAAAACATGCATATATATCACTAGTCCTTCTTAATCACTTGGATGATAGGAGAGTCTCACAGGGATTGCAAATAAATGTGTTGGAGATATAGCTAACATCCAAGAGGTTAAAGGAACATGAATGAGTTTGAGAACCAGTATAATAAAAGGTCCCCTTTATATCTACGTACCAGACCTCCTACACCAGTGGTACCCAACTCTCTTCTTAAGGGTGTCTAAAAGGCCATATTTTGGTGATTTAACTACTTGAGTACAGGAGAATTAATCAGATGTTTTGTCATTTAATTCAGTCACCTGTGCACAAGTAGGAAGTCCTAAAGACATGGCCTATTAGAAGTCTCTGAGGAGAGAGCTGGGAATCTCTAATATAAAACAATATACCATGCTGTCTTATGTACCTGCTATACCCAGCTATGGTTCTGTTGTAATAGGACTCAAAATGGCAGTTTCCGTAATCAAGGGACCAAACAGCAGACCACTCTGACAAGTTACCCATTTATCTGAGCAGACCACATGCTTTTGTATTAATTACTTATATCTGTACACACAAAGAAATTGGAGCAGTTCTGGGGCACATTAACTGCACCATAGGGAACAAATAGAAATTTTACAAATTACCATTGATTTAAATGTGTCTTTTTTTTTTCTACCCGGTGAATCAGGGACCTAATTAGAATCTACTGGAACCTTGTGCGAAATCCGTGGCTGGGTTCCCCTCCATTGGCTGGAGCATTCTGAATACAGTGTACTGACACAGACCTTAAAGTTGCACAGCAAGTTTAAGTTTCACACAGATGTAGGCCGTAGGTGGAATTCACCAGGTCTTCATATGACATGGAAAGATAAAAAAGCAATTCGTTTGCAGTGCCAGAGAGCTGCTTCATCATGATTCATTACGCAATGCTGACAGGTAACACTGTTAGTGCCAGAGTGGGGTGTCCAATGCAATTCTTTGAAATGCTTTAGACACCTCTCTGCTGCTCTCAGGGTTAATGAAGAAATATAAAGGGGCTGCCCAACACTATTCTCATGTTACTGGCTTGCAGTGGCTGTGTGTGTGCGGTGATGATGATGATGCCAGCATCATTCAAGCAAGACAAGAAACTGGTAAGATTGTAAGGGTCCCTGTCACAACTATATCTTCTGCACCCCCTGCAGTTACATCCCTGCTTTGAATGCAGTGGTGTAACAATAGGGGTCACACCTGCAACCGGGCCCATCACTCCAGGGGCCCGGCCGCCCCCTGCTACCCCCCGCATGGCACCTGCAACATGCTGAGGTCTGTGCCTTCTTCGGCACAGACCTCTAACAGCTGAGCTCCCTCTTCGGCTCTTTAGTAATGCAGTGCGCTGGGAGATTACATCATCTTCCAGTGCTCTGTATTACTAAAGAGAAGACCACCTCCAGCTCCAGAAGTATAGAAGTCTGTGCAGAAGGCTGCACAGACCTCTCCTGCCATGCCGCTGGACCACAAGGGAGGTAGGAAACGGACACTGGAAGGGGTGGGGCAATGTGAGGGGAATGTGGAAAATGGGGGCAATGTGGAGATGATGGGGGGCAATGTGGACATTGAGAGCATTGTGGAGTTGTCCAGTGGAGATGGCCAATGGGGGGGGGGGCAATGTGGTTGGGGAGGCATGGCAACTTTTGCACCAGGGCCTGGTGGCTTCTAGTTACGTTTGAATGTTAGAGAGGTCTCCAACACATAGTGAAGAAATGCTTTGGAGACCTTTCTACAACTCAAGGAGGAACAATGAAAGTTATGCACTAAGGTGTGATAAAGAGATGATAAAGCGGAGATGACTTCTCCAGTGATATCACTTCTCCCATTCCTCTGTTATTCTATAACTCTATGCAATAAGGTCTCTAAAGTTTGTGCATTGGCTCCAGAGTAGAACATAGGAACTGGAGAAGTGATATCACTGGAGATGTTATCTCCTCTTTATAACCCCTTAGTGTACCTCCCTAATGTTTCCTAGATCAATAAACACATGGCTAATCTATTAAGAGAGTCCCAGAAACTCTACAGCGGCCCCACATAAAGTAAATAGTTAGTTTTTGATACTTTCTCATTATCTGAATTTCTCTGGGGTCTCTAAATTCGGATGGGCTAAGTTGAACCAACCCACTGAAGGAAATTCGAAGGAAAATCATGACCTAAAAGAGCTGGGAGGGATCTGAGCAGCTGATTTCTTCGAGTAGAAGAAATTGAGAGTAAATATTTTTTTCTGTTGCCACAGCAATACAAGAATCTTGTTATACTGTGTTATTTTATTTATATGTGAATAAGTGATATGAGGACAAATGTACTAGTTCCTGTGTTCATAGAAAGTTCACATACTGGTGTTTTTTTGTACAGGGATAAAGATAGAAGGGAAAACATTCACTCCTGTACGAGCTACTGAAGGAAATAATGTTATCCTCTAAGGAACAGAGGAGTGCACAATGTTTTGCTTCTCAATGTGCATACCCCTGGTCCTTAAAGGAAACATTAAAGGGATAGTAATACTTGAAATTAATTGTATTTTATACTGTAGCCCTTAAAAAACATAATTTTATCATTAAAAATGATAAAAGTCTTATCTCCCAAACCTTTATGGTTTGGGAGATATTCACAAGTAAAATAAAGTTTCCTTTTCCGGACTGTTTCAGCCAAGTCTGCCATCTAGTGGACAGATTTGAAATCCGGTCCACAGATCAACCGGCAGCTCTTTAGCAGTGCTGAGTTCACGATCTTTAAAAAGAACTACTTCATTGGAACGGTGTACAAAGTGTGCCTGGCTTGCAAGCACACTTTGTAGACCATTCCAATGAAGAAATTATTTTTAAAGATCGTGATCTCTGCACTTCTGGAGAGACACAGCTGGTCAAGGGACCGGATTCCAAATCTGAGAGCTACTTTAAGTAAAATGTCAAAAGCAAAAAGGAGAAGCCCAGAGCAAAAATCCCCAAACCAGGATTGAAATTTCTATTAGGCAGAGTAAACAAAAGTATAGTCTAATTGTGAGGGACACCACAGCCATACTGACCAATGTCATATGCTGAAAAGTGGGCGAGGTTAAAAGGATCCCAATAGCCCAGCACCAGACACCCTCTTCTACTTTACCAACAGGAATGTATTACCAATAAGGAAGGTTAGCAACTATCAAGGGTTCCAAACTGATCTGGGAGACTCAACTTTACTGGCCCTACTCACTTTGCTTAGTTTTAGATGGGAAAACACAATTCCAGTGTCCCTGCATCAATCAGCTTCTCCCTGTTTATGGATGGTAATTTATAGAACAGGTTATATATTCTTGCAATGATCAGTTTATATGCTAATTTGGTCAGTTCATTTATCAGTTTGTTTCCCTCTGCTCTAGCCAGTAATTTATTAGCATTTTGTGTTTCCTTGTTAAAGGGATAGTAATACTTCATTTTATCTTTATTTTATTTTGTAGGCATTAAAAAAACATGAAGAACGATATAAGTCTTATCTCTCAAACCTTTATGGTTAAGTTTCCCCTCCCGCCCCTTTTACCTAGTGTAAGCCATCTCTTCTCAGATGTGGAATGCAGTCCATAGACTGGACAGATAACAGAAAGGGACACTCTTATTCCTATGAAAACAATGAAATCCCTGCCCCCTTGACAAGCTTTTCAGGTTTTTCCTTATCTTAATTGAAGATTGTCCCTCTCTGCAGTCTACCTGGGTACCTCCCTTCTGCTCAGGTTGAACAAAGTGACATCAGTAAAAAGGGAGGGAGGGGAACACTTTGTCATTGAATTACTCTGGAACTACAACTCTGAGAGAATTGAAATAACACTCTCCAAAGTCCAAATACTATGATGATTAATTAGAGCTGTTTTTATTATGAAACATTACTATCCCTTTAAAGGCTAAATAGGTTTTTCTGTGTCAGACGGGGAGGGGTGAGTATGGCCATTAGATGGGTTAGGAGAACCTAGGATGCTGTGCCTTGGGTGCCTAAAATGCAAATCCGCCCCTGTTTACTGTGTCTGTTTATCAGTTTATACATCACTGTAATGTGCAATTTATATACTAATTTAATGAGTTTACTTCCCCTTTACTGGACAGTGTTTTGTGTGTACGGTTTAGGACAGAGATGTCCAATAGAATAACTGCAAACTACCAATAGACCACTAAGTGGTTAATTGTTGACCACGAGAAGATTCATAGTAAGGAGTTTTTGCCAAATTCTTCCAACACTGATTGCGTTAATATGGTTGGTCTTGTCATTTAGCATTCAAGGGGTAAAAAGCCACATTTAAATCTATGTGGCACAGTTAGTTTGCCCATTTTTTTAACAGATCTGTTTAAAGTATTGTGCATGTTGTTTTGATCCAATTTTATTCTATATACACAGGCAATATAATCACACCCATGTCGTGCAACATGTTTGAATGTGATGTTGAGGGATCCTTGATATATTCTGATCTTGTCAGGATGACTATAAAAAAGTAGATCCAAAGTCACTAATGTCTGGGCACTCTGGTTTAGTCAAGGAAACTTTCTGTACCAGGGTTCAGTGGAAAAGCCCAAACCATGTAAGGAGTCTGGGTGTGACTGTGGGCAGGGTTAGAAGCATTGATGTTATCTTGCCTATGGGAGCCTGAGATGAAAATTCTACCATACCAAGTACTGGAGAAAACATGTCCTACTTGTCTACTAGTAAAATCATTCTGAATGGTATAACATCCTGTTTACCTGAGCTCCTTCAGGGGGTGGAAGGCGACGTCCAGGCACTGGCGGAACAGGAGCACCACATTCATGGCAAAATCGGGCAAATGGATCAGATGGACGAGGAGCTAAGCAGTGAGCACATCTAAAATTCAGAGGATAAGGCAGAAGCAAACAAAATATCACATTAGCCAACTAGTTTAAGCAAATTCCACTGGACTAACTCGTCAATCTTGACAACCTATATTGAGGCATAGGGGACAGAAATATGATTTTAGTCACAATTATATGACCAAATTATTCCTTCCATTTGTACTGTTTAATATCTCTGTCTTCTATTCCCTATTGTAAAGCGCTGCAGAATAAGTTGGTGCTATATAAATAAAGTATAATAATAATAATACATTGCCACTGATTAGCACATCAGTCGGCTGTATGCAGAATGAAAAGATGAACAATTCCAGGTCAAACCAACTGCAACATAGAGGACAAATAAAAATCCCCTATTCTCATTTATTTAACCCCTTAGGGACCCTTGACGTACCAGGACCGTCAAGGGTAAACTTGCTTGAAAGACCCTTGACGGTCCTGGTACGTCACGTACTTTTTACTTACAGCGCTCTACCGGAAGCGCTGTAAGTAAAAATAGGGCATGAAATAGACCGCTCCAAAATCGGAGCGATCTGTTTCAAGCCCCATAGTGACGCGCCGATACACGTGACAGGTCACGTGTACCGGCGCCTCAAAGTGCCCCTATGCGGTCGTTATGGGACGGAAATGTCCCATAACGTCCGGTCCTTAAGGGGTTAAAGGGATAGTAATACTTCATTTTTACTATTCCCCTCTTGTAGCCCTTAAAAATCGGAATGAACGAGACCATAAAGGTTTGAGAGATATCCACATTCAAAGTTTCTTCTCCCCTGAATTCAGCGTTATAGCTGACAGCAGGGGAATCCGGTCTGTGAGAAAGCGGCGGCTCTGCAGCAGTGCTGAGATCGCATTATAGAACAGAAATCCTTCACTGAAATGGTCTTCTACGTGTGCTTGGTAGAAGACCATTTTAGTGAAGGATTTCTGTTTCTATAACTCAAACTCGCCACTGCTGCAGAGCCGACGCCTGTCCTGGGACTGGATTCCCCTGCTGTCAGCTATAACGTTGACGTCAGGGGAGAGAGAAGGAGAGGGAACTTTGAATGCGGATATCTCTCAAACCAGAGATGCCATTGGTCTTGTTTAATTCCGATTTTTAAGGACTACAACATGGGGATAGTAAAAATGAAGTATTACTATCCCTTTAAATACGTTTTTAGCCCCTTGCATGATAGAGAGGTTTTCAACACATTGCAAAGATGTGTGTTGGAGACCTGTCTAATTCAAGGGGAATCCCTATTTAAATGAATGGGGCATTTTTAATTGTCACCTATATACAGTACATCATGGACAATCACCTGAAGACTGCTATGTGACCTGGAACCCTCGAAAAAGCAGGAATGGCTGTTCCCCCAGATCACATGTAAGATGACATTTTTAGCCTCAGGAAACAAATAGAAAAGTTTAACAGGTACTAGCATAAAGTACAATTAACCTTTTCAGTGACACAGGCTTGGGGAATTTTTGTATCCTGTTGGCCGGACACATTTTCGGCATTTTTCCTTTATACCTGTTTAAGTATGATTTCTGTCATTTTGAGTTGTATACATGGAAAGCTATAAAGTGGATTTTTTTCCCAAAAATAATTCAGTTTTTTTCATGACACCTCACAAGAACTACATTTTGCTTTGTGCCACAAGCTATGATTAAATAAATACAAAATAAACATTTTAAAAATTATTTAATTGACAGTATCCTAAACCATATATCCAAAACATTTGTGTTGGTTGTAAACATTTAAATTATTTTTAAAAGTGCTGAACCTCGTGAGTACAAATAACTAATATGTATAATTTTGCGTACATGTATGGCTTGAACAGTCCATAATTAACAGCAGAGTAAAATAAGCATTTCCACCACTTCAGATACACTGAACTAAAGTATTTGAAAACTATGGCTTTTCATTCTTTATTAATTAACTACTGCTCTTATAGTAAATAAATCTCCCCATTGTATGAGCTAACATATTGTAGGGGGGTGTCAGAAAGAACAAAACTACACCAACTACAATCTGTCATTTTTCTTACATGGCTTGCCTGTACTAAAACATTTGTAACAACTACAGAAATGAAGAGAAGATAGACAAATAATACCATTAAGGAAAGAAAACAATCCACCACATAAAATAAGGGGGTCATTTGTCTTTCTTTTCCAAACCTGGTGAGCACAAATGTTTCCAGAATGTGGTATTACAGTTAAAAATTGGCATTTTCTTACATTTCTACCCCTTCACATGTACTAAAATCTTTGAAAACTATGTAAAGTCCTACTGTATTCATTAGCTACTGCTTGTCCAAGAAAAATGTTACCCCATCGGCATGGGATGACATTCAGGCCAAAATGTACGTCTGGGGTTGGCTGTTTCTCTAGTTCAAAACGGAGTGCCATATGTTTATAATTAGTGATTAACTAGTAAAAGACTAAGCTTTACAGGGGAACTATACCTATTGGAGCCAGTGGTACTAAATGTGTTTAAGAGAAACACTTTCCCTGGTAGATGTCTTTCATACAGCAATTAGGTATGTCAATCTATCTATCAAAGACACACACACACTGAAAGTAGTGGCAAGGATGTAGAATCCCTTTATACCAACATTCCACACACAGATGGCATAGCAGCATGCCAAGAATATCTAGAAAGAAATAACACAGCCACGGAACCAATAACAAAACTCATACACTTTATACTCACCCACAACTACTTCAAATTTGGACAGGACCTCTACCTCCAGAAAATGGGGACTGCAATTGGTACCCGAATGACACCACAATATGCCAACTTGTTCATGGCAAAGTTAGAAGAGGACTTCCTGTCCACCTGCCAGACAAAACTCCTGGTCTATCTCCACTACATAGATGATGTTCTTATCATCTGGACAGCCAGTGAAGAGGAACTTCTCAAATTCCACAAAAATTACAATGCATTCCACCCCAGTATCAATCTAACACTCAGTCACTCACGCACAAACATTAACTTCCTAGACACGACTATCAGTATTCAGAACAACTCCATCCACACATCCTTGTACCGTAAACCAACAGACAGACCAACCTACCTGAGGAATGATAGCTTTCACCCAAAACACACAAAGAACTCCATCATATACAGCCAGGCCATCAGATATAATCGCATCTGTTCTGACATGGCGGACCGTGACAAGCACCTCCAGAAACTCAGAGGAGACTTTATAAGACAGGGTTACAGTGCAAGGATTATTGACAGTCAGATACAGAAAGCTACTCACATACCAAGAAAAGATCTGTTGAGCTACAAAGAACAGCATAAGGGAAACCGTGTGCCACTTGTTGTCACTTACCACCCCCAGTTTGAAGCTCTGCGCAAAATATCAAGAGAACTTCAAGCAACCTTACACACAGATGAAAGACTTAAGAACATATTTCCACAGCCTCCCTTACTCTCCTTCAGACAGCCTCCCAATTTAAAGCAACTGATGGTAAGGAGTGCCCTGAACAAAAATACAAAAAAATGGCACATTACCCTGCCTACAAAGTAGGTGTAAAACCTGTGCACACATTTATACCACAGACAAGATACCCATACCAAACACCCAGTTACACCATAAGATCAATGGTAATTTCACCTGCAAATCATCCAATGTAATATACCTTATCATGTGTGCAAAATGCCCAACAGCTCTTTATGTGGGGGAAACGGGACAGAAATTACGTAAGAGGTTTAATTCCCACAGATCCAGCATTAACAACAAAAAGACAGAGACACCAGTGGGAGAACATTTTTGCCAAAGTGGGCACAGTATCAGGGATATTAAACTGACTGTACTAATGGGACAATTTCGCAATTAGAGGGACAGAAAATTATGGGAGGTAAAATTAATGTTACAATTTGACTCTTTGACCTATGGCATGAACAGGGACAGGGAATTTCTGTCACAGTACTTAATGGTGAATTAACTTTTATGACAGTCCCTCTGGAATCATAAATACCTAGACCCAGAGGAAGAATGCTATTTAAATCACATCCTCTACCATTGACTGATCAAGGAATTGGTATCTGGACTAACGTTCTTATCTGATTTCCATTATAAACAATGTAATGTGTACTTGTATTTAAGAGAGAAGTTTTCATATTTATCTGTATAACATGCCTGAGGAAGAGACCTAAGAAGTCTTGAAAGCTTGCATTTTAAATCTGTTTAGTTAGCCAATAAAGGTATCAACTTTACAAAAAAATTTTGCATCCTGTATTTCTACGGCTAACACGGTACCAACTCTCATCTATTACTCATCAGGAAACATCAAAACAACCTATATATTTTCATACTCAGGATTTATTGTCCCTTGGAGAAAAAAATAAATAAACCCAAGAAAGTAAAAGCATATAAATAGCATGTATTGGGTTGATATAACCCTTTGAGTGGCAAATAAATGTGTTGCAAATCCCTATGGCACTCAAAGGGTAAAATATCAGTTATGCGTGTGGACAAATTAGATCACTTGGTTAATGCAAATCTTGCATGCCTTTCACACAATGCTTAGTCCACTGTCCAGCTTGAAAACAAGATAATCCAAACTCAGTAATTATCACATGGAGACAAGACTTACTTGAGGAAATCTGTTTCTCTCTGGATTCTCATAGTCTGGGTACTCGTCAGGCTTTTTTTAATAATTGTTTCTGGAGAGCTATTCATCTAAAATGGTACGATTAGCATTTTCACATTAGAAAGGTATGTCATTCAGCTATTTAATTAGCAATACAGTATCACGGTTTGTTTTATACTTTGCATTTTTCTGCTCCAAAATTCCTTGTACGTTTTAAAATAAACCTAAATTAATTTAACCCTTTCAGTGCCATAGGGGTGTACAAAGCGCACTGAAATGGTTAAATTCAAAATGAATGTACATTCTTATTTGGTGGCATTAAAGGGATAGTAATACTTCGTTTTAACTTTATTTTATTTTGTAGACATTAAAAAAACATGAAGAATGATATAAGTCTTATCTCTGAAACCATTATGGTTTAAGAGATATTCACAAACAAAGTATCCCCCCCCCGTTCAACCAGATCAGAAGGGAGGTGCCCAGGTAGACTGCAGAGAGGTACAATCTTCAATTAAGATAAGGGAAAAAGCTGAAAAACTTGTCAAGGGGGGGAAGGGCTTTCACTGTTTTCATACAAAGAAGAGTGTGCCCTTCTGTTATCTGTCTGGCCTTACAACCAGATTCACATCTGAGAAGATATGGCTTACACTAGGAAAAAGGGGCGGGGAGGGGAAACTTTGCTTGTGAATATCTCTTAAACCATAAAGGTTTGAAAGATAAGACTTACATCATTCTTCATGTTTTTTTAATGCCTACAAAATAAAATACAGTTAAAACGAAGTATTACTATCCCTTTAACTAACCTAAAATAGCAGAAAAGATTAACCCCACTGGATGCTAGAGATTTCTCTAGTGCATTTTGTTGCATTGCATTGGAGATATCTAGGTCTAGTTAAGGAGAAAAATATGTAAAAAAGTACATTTAAATATAATAAAAACAGAATTCGGACTCATGCTCTGTTCCCATAGGTGACAATGCATATGTGAAACTGTTACCATGCACTGTCAGTAAGAAGGTACACATGGAACTGTTCATATAGCCAACTTTATCAGCTGACAGGTGTTAACATATGCAGCAACTTCCTGGTGAATAGAGATGGTTGTCAGGAAGCTGAAGACCTTTAGATGACTGACTGAGGTGTTATGATGCTCATAGCAACAATGCACTCAGTAGCTGGCCTTTGTGTTCTCTCAGGTGTATGCCTCCTGCTGAAATTGGCTCACAGGACTAAGTGCAGTGCATTGATTAGAACAGAGACACATATGACTGAAAAGTGGCTGTGGTGCCACAGACTTCAAATCAGTCATGTGAACAACTTTTCACATTGCAACTCTAAGTACTAGTATCATGTGGTAATTACATACTTTTTTTTTTTACTTTACGTAGTCTACAAGTGCATAACATGTAAAGTCAAATTACCTATAATTTTTTACTTTATTTTTTCATCTTCACCTATTTTGTTACAAGTTACATATATGTCCCTGACTGTGTGATCACTGAATATCTGTTTCCAGAGAGCTTTCTGTCAGGGACTGTGAAAACAGTCATAATCATCCAAGGTAGCACAATCCCTGCCACAGAAAAAACTGCCTACGCTAAGGCATTCAAAACACTGACTGCTGCAGGGATAATGTTAGATTGTATCACTATCCCTGTTTCCTGTTTGTTTCCAATTTGTGGATTGTGGAGGGTCCCCTCATTCCTTCCTGCACTTCATATTTTGTTCATATATGTTCCCTTTTTGTATATCTATCTTTTGTACATCTACTCTTTCACAATCTAGCAGCTTGTAATCGTGTCACGTCACTTAAGTAATAAAAATAAAAGACTTAATACATATTGGAATGCTGTATTATTCAGGAAACATGCAGTTAGTAGTGTGGGTGGGGTAGATCTCTATAAAAATGAACTATGGCCACTTCAGAGTTTTTAGGTCCCTGCACATCACTGCAGGTAATCCCTTCTAAAGGCATGTTATTTAAGCCATGAAGGCATTATACAGAGCTTTTACTATAAGCCATGTGATGTGGTGAGATGTATTAAATATGTCAAAAAAGGGGCGCCTTGGTGTGGCTAGCAAGCTTAAACTTATTTCTGGCTAAACTATAAAACAAGGCCTCAAATTGAAAAAAGTTGTGTTAATATGTGAGTAATAATGTACTTTATACACAACATACACATTGAAGTAATTTATATGAAGCAGTGCATGTCTGTTTTGTTGTTAATCTGTGGATTATGGAGGGTCCCCTCATTCCTTGCTGCACTTCATATTTTTGTGCACTTTCAGTCCCTTTTGTATATGTATATTATTATGGTGTTCTAGCACCATGAGTTGTTTTGTTTCCCTTACATGAATAAAATAGCCAGTTAATGTCCATGTCTAGTATAAGCCATCATTCAGATGGGTCTGAAAACGGAGTCTGATACTTTAGTGGTGACGCCTTTTATACTACAACAAGCAGCTCTAGGAAAATTCCAAATTACTTTAAAAGGGAACAGTGCCCATAGGAATAAGTGGCTCTAAAGTTTAAATGAGTGACTTACACAAGTAGGTGTTGTCTATCAATCAGAACGATATTTCTATTTATATATTGTTTGCATTATATCTGCTGTTTTCTGTCTACAGTGATCTCTACTGAAGTATGCCTCTAGGTCACACCTCCTCATAACAAAACATGAGCTGAAATAGTCCTGAATGGCTTGCGAGGGTCACTTGTCTTTACCAGGCTGTAAACTGAAAGTAACTTGCATTAGAGTCCAAATGCAAAACTATATAGATATAATGGACTGCTGTTTGAAGAACACCTACTCAGGTAAGTCCTTTCATTAAAAAACTTAAGAGCAATTCCCCTTTAAAGCGGAACTACCACCTGACAAAATCTTTAGCTTAACTAAGTCCCCATCTGGCGACTAGCTGCTTAGTAGCGCTATTTGCCAGAATAATTACCTTATTTAATGATTTCTGCTCTCTTCCATGGGTGACAGGCAGGACGGAGCGCGGACATCTTGCCATTGTGACATCCGCGTGCCTGCGCTGTCAGTCCCAGCCGGGTCTAGGAGGCGTTGCTAGGAGCCAGCCGGCTCCAAAAGGGACTGACAGCGCAGACACGCGGACGTCACAATGGCAAGATGTCCATGGTCCATCCTGCCGGTCACCCATGGAAGAAAGCAGAAACCTATTAAATACGGTAATTATTCTGGCGACTAGCGCTAACTAAGCAGCTAGTCGCCAGATGGGGACCTAGTTAAGCTACAGATTTTGTCGGATGGTAGTTCCGTTCTCAGACTTTACTGTAAACATAACATTGTTATATAAAGTCAAAATGGGAATATACCACAGTACCTGAGATCTCTGGGTTTGTGGTGCCGACACTGGTTCTTCTCCCTGGCCTGGTTTTCCTAAGCGACTGTTCATAAACCGTGGGCCCTTGAATGACCTGTGACTGGTTCTTCCATCTATTTCATGATCTGAAAAAATACATTATGGACAGTATGTATAAAAGTGGAGCGGTGAAATTCTGGGGTAAGCCAAATACACCATAAGGGGGACACACAAAAATTCCTCAGATAGCCATTTGTGTAAATGGGACTTTTTGTCTCTAGTATTCAAGGGGCTAAAAGTTCTATTTAAATCAAATGGAATTTTCAATTGTCCTCATGGTAAAGCAGCTTGTTCCAGAATTACACAACTCCACTTCTACACAAACAGCCCAATGGTCTATATGTATAAAAAATAAATGGTGCAATTCTGGATCAAACCTTCACCACAGGGGAGAAATGAAAATTCTCAACAATTTATATGGGACTTTTAATCCCTTGAAGGCTAGAAAGGTCTCCAAAGACCTTTCTAGCATTCAAGGAGTTAAAGATTTCTATCAATATCAGCAGGATTTTGGGGAATTTTTATTTGTCCACTGTGGTGCCACTGATTTTCTCCAGAATTTCTCAGATTTTCTTCTATACATAGAGTCCAAAATGGTTATACAACAAACACTTTTACTAATAGACATTGATTTTATAATCAGTGAAGTTCTTTCCTGGCAGAGGAATCATGTGCCACCCATCACCAGCTCAGACTGAGTTGGGCAGCTCAGACTCAGTAGGCTACCTGATGGTTATTTCTTAGCATATTTAGATATTGGAAAAATCAGGTAAACTAATATGTCTCTTCTCTTTCAGGTCTGCTCGGTGAGCTCCAGGGCTCCGTGGCTGCAGTGTTTTTCTGTTTCCAATATGGCACAGCAAAACACATGGTGCAAGACATACAGTGTCTGCTTCTCCAGCCTTGTTCCTCTGGTAGCCTTACTGCTGACACCCCCTATGGTATGTCAACCCATACCAACTGGGAACTATTTTTCTCAGAATGGCTCTAGATTTCAGCACCTATGACGTGACTGTAGTGTAAAAAAGGATTTTTTGCTCCTTTATAGAAATAATTGTGCACACCAACCTCATATTCCATTGGGGTGAATGTCTGCTTTCCAAAATGGTATCCCTTGCCTACATTTCCTTCTTCTCTCTAATGGTTATGAACATTTCAGTGGAAGCAGTCAATTTCACAAAAGAAAAAATGTAGGTGTAATTTAGTACTGCCAATCCCTACAGTGTGTCAACCTGTACCACTGGGGTACCATTTTTTCAGTCTGGCACTAAGTAGTGAACACGGTAAGAAATTCCATGGTGTTGAGGGATTTTAGTAGCTTGGAAGTGATCAAATATGTGTGTTTTTTCCTATAGGACCATATTCTATAAATAGTTGTACACATTAGCCGACAGGTAGAAATTCAAATGACCTTTCATTTGGCGTAGTTTTGTCCAGTTTGAAAAACTGAAAGCTTTGTTTACACATTTCTATTTTCTTGATTAGCTATATTTGAAAAATATATGAAAAATGAGAGCTATAATTGATGTAGTTTTGTGATTTATAAGTTAGCCTACTTTCAGGAACTATATGCTTTCATATAGTTATTGAGCTATTTGAACCCCTTAGTGACAGCCGCGTTCGTACGCGGCTGTCACCTTAACGCCCGAGGAACATTTTTTTTTTTTTTTTAAACGAGTCCGGAGTCTCCGAGAGGCGTGCAGCCGCACGGAGACGCAGACTTCCGTGACTTACCAGGTACGTCCTCTGTCACTAAGTGACAGTTTCTGCGGGATGTACCTGGTAAGTCATATGTCGTTAAGGGGTTAAGGACCCATGATGTGCCAGGACCATCACACAGGTTATGGCACTTAAGGACCGGTGGCGGTAGAGGCACTTCATGGAATAATTGGATGGCAGTGCGGCTGCCTGGGACCTTCTTTTAGGACTCGATTTTGGACATCCCATATCAAATATTTATTTACAGATGCTAGTTGTTTTTTTTTTTTTTTAAATGGAGTACACACTATATATAAATGTATATGATCCCATTTCACTTTCGGTATTAGTGATACTTAAGTTAGACTCTAGAGCTGTACCTTTAGATGTTTGTGTAGTCTCATTCCAAGCAGTAATTCTCTCTGGTGTCATACTCTTCTTTGTAGGTTTTACTGAAGAGGTTTTATTTCCAATATCCTTAGAATAAAGACAATGATTGTTATATTTCAAGCAGCTACTAGTTGCAGTTACGGTAATCTGTGTGGAACATTAGATTTTTTTTCAATGGGGAAATAAGCTAACAGACACTCACTAAAAACACAGCAACTTTTTCAGTGTCTTTGATAGCAAGGGATGCTGGGAGAAAAAAAACACCTTGCTACAAATCCTATGTAAAATGGCACCAACTTAGAGACAAAAGAAGCAGGTAATTGGTGCAGATTATGTAGTAGGAGACCCTGGACATTCTCATTCTGAGAATCTGGCCCTTCATCATGACAGCCTGTAGGCTTGAATTATGGGTGCATATTATACGCATATCTGGGAACCCTCAGGAACTGACTCCGGGTTTCAGACTGAAATACTGGATCTCCGAGGACAGAAGCCGATTCTCTAGTGGTAAGTCTCTTCTCCTTCCCACCCTATTCCTCCCACTTCCCTCTCATTTCTTCTCCTTCTCACCCTGTTCTGCCAACTTCCCACCCACTTAATGACATAAAGGTGATTAAGCCCCACCCACCTGATTAAGCCCCACCTTCTTTATGACAGGAATTGCATCTTTGGAATCCCCTGGTTGCCAGCACATGAGCACTCTCCGGGGGCTCAAAATGAGGAGGCTCCCAGTTATGATTATACACAAGTACTTACTTTCTTCCTGAAAATTGGGTGTAAGTTGTGCCTATGTATTATACACAGGTGCTTATTATACCTGAGAATTTATGGTAAATCATTGTAAACTTGGTATCCCAGGCATAGGCCCTTGCTCTCCTTGTGCCTTGTGCCTAGAGAGATTCATTATCTGGGGGTTTTCCATTTGTCTTGTGCAGAGAGGATTTACCTGCCATTTTGGCACTGGTCTGTCTGTGGCCAGGACCATACTGATATGAATATCGACATTTCTTCTCAGTAATGGCACAAAGGAGCAAAAAACGTGGCAGAGCAGCACATGAGGGGCGCCATCCAAAATAATAAACTATCAAATATTATTCCTTCTCAGTGTGCTTGTATCATACCTCTTGTTTTTAATTATATTCAAGTGATTCATAAGCAATTGTCGATCATTTTCCCTGCTGTTTTTAACAGGTTAGTAAATGTCCAAGTATTTCAGCTATTTAAAGGAACATGAACACCTGAGATGATCTGACGTTATACACACTTAAAGTGGAACTTTCACCTTAAAATCAAGTTTATATATTTGAAAACTTAATTAAAAACTTCCTATGTGTCATGTTAGCCAAAAGACCAACAAATGTACAGTTAAAAAGATATTCACACTTGTTACCATATGATAATCTATGCTAATTGCAATGCCCATGTGGTAACATTGTAGTTACATATGCTAATTAAGCTTTTCATCAATATGTCATATGCTAATTAAGCATTTCCAGTGATGTGCCATAGGCTAATGAAGGGTTCAGTGACATTTCATATGCTAATGAAGCTTTGTGCTGTACCAGGACATTTTCACTTTCACTTTTGCCAGAAATAAAAATGTGAATATCTCCTGAAGTATACATCTGTTGGACTTTTATTTAACATAACATATAGTCAGTTTTTAATGCAGTTTTGAAATATGTAAACTAAAAAAATTAAGGTGAAGGTTCCACTTTAAATACAGTGCAATCCATAAGTATTTGGAACACAAGTTTTATTGTTTTGGTTCTGTACTCCAGCCCACTAGATTTGGAATGGAACAGTGACTAAGAAGATAAAGTGCAGACTGATAGTTTTAATTTGAGGGTATTTACATCAATAAACTGTGAACTGTGTAGGAATCACAGACCTTTTTGTACATAGTACCTCATTTCAGGGCACCACAATTAATTGGACAAATAACATAATAATAATAACAATATAAAAAAGCCATCAAATTTAGTACTTTGTAGCAAATCCATCAATGATTGAGACCCACAGACATCACTAGATGCTGGGTATCTTCCCTGGTGATGCTCTTCCAGGCCTGTACTTCAGCCAACACAGTTCCTGTTTGTTTTGGGGCATTATTTCCCCACAATCTTGTCTTCAGCAAGGAAAAAATATTTATATACACTTCAGAATACATTCTGCTTCTGTTGTCAGTGGTAACATCATCAATAAAGGTAAGTGAGACAGTTCCAGTGGTAGCCATTAATGCCCAAGCCATAATACTACCGCTGCCGTGTTTCACAGATGAGGTGGTATGCTCTGGATCATGTGCAATCCCTTTCTTTTGCCCCTTCTGGCTGCCTCCCTCTGAATTTCAGATTGGGTTGTGCGACTCAACGGACAAACTTCAGTCAGTAAGTATAAGAGAAATTCTGCCCCCCTTGATGAAGGAAGCCAGGATTTCCCATTGCTTACTGAAGTTTGTCCCTTGCTGCAGACGTCCAGACCAGACTGCAGCTTCTGGTGATGTGCCATAAAGGGGCGGCCGGGGGATCATTATCTCTGCATAACTTTTGAAGTACAGAAAATTAAGGACTTACACGTAGCGCATTCTCGTTTTAATATAAAGAAGACTCGGGGAAATACTTTTAAGTAGACATTACTGACCCTTTAAAATTAAGCAAATACCCCCTTCATTGTAAGTGAGGTCTCCAACACATTTAAATCATTTGGGATTTTTACTTGACCCCTACGATGCAGGTGGTTTGCCCACGAATTTCTCCAGTTATGTTAGCAAATCAGCCTCAGAGGCATACGTATTAAGGCAAAACGTTAGTAAATGAGAAGCAACTGAATTTCTCCATATGTATCAAAAAATATACCTACTGGATTGAATGCAAGATTTTCTGTGGTACATAAGATACATATGTATCTGATACAAATACCTTAAAGTATTTTGAGTATTTACAAATGTATACATTTTTACATGATTTTAATTGATATGTATGAAGACATGCACATGAAAACAGAATGATAATAAAGAATCCAGTATTTGATAAATGTACAGATAAAAGCTGAAGAGATAATCAGATACAGCTGGATGAGTGCTGGATTGTATTACCTGTATGGAAAGATCTTTGAGGAAGTTTTCATCATTGTCTTCATCTGATGAATCTATCTCTGGTGGCACATATTCCACAATGAACACTTTTGTCACTGTTCCACTTTCCCTGCCATCTCTGAAGACATAACAAGTGACAATGGGAGAAGAAAAACCATGTATCATGGGGCATGTTTTTTTGACACTGCAAAGGTCATATCATGATACATCTTTAATTCTTTGAGTGACAAATGGGTGTAAGCACATTGCTTTGCAATGTGTTGCACACTCTTCTGGAACTCAAAGGGTTAACCTCACAAACATAGTATCCGGTGTTAAAGGGATAGTAATAGCGGAATAAAAATGCAGCTCCGATTGATACTCATATAACGAGGGTCATGTTGCGCTGTATTTCAATATTTAACATTTTGTAGTTCAAGAGTAATTAAATTCTAAAGTATCCCCCTCCCTCCTCTTTCACCCGCTTCATGCTGCCACTCTGAGCCAGCCGGATAGTGCGCAGTGAGGGACAATCTTCACTGAGCATAAGTAAAATCCTACCCTCCTTCATCAAAGGGGCAGGGTTTTCCTTATACTTAGTGGATGAAGACTGTCCCTCGCAGCGCGCTGTCCAGTCCCAGGACCGGATTCCACACATAAGGGGAGGAGGCATACACGAGGTAAAAGGAGAAGGAGGGGGATACTTTAGAATCGAATTACTCTTGAACTACGAAATGTAAATTATTGAAATAGAGCGCTACATGACCTTCGTTATATGAGGATCAATCAGAGCTGCATTTTAATTCGGCTATTACTAGCCCTTTAAAGTGTTAAGTAATATTAGTTTCATTTTTTCAGACAGGAGAGTTTAAAAGCAGAACGCCACTTTTGAAAAGATGACTGTATTAGAAATATTTTGTCACAAAATGGAGGAAAGAAACATTTATCAAACATTTTGGAAAAGAGAGATGGGTAACTATGAGGCAAAACAACCACCACAGGGGACAAATACCACCCCCCACTGATTTAAATGGACCTGTTAACCACTTGAATTCTAGAGAGGTATACAATGCATTGCTTTGCTATGTACTGGAGATCTCTCTATCACTCAAGAGGTTAAAAGAGCCCCAATTATGTCTATGGGAATTTGTGAGATTGTTATTTATCCTCTATGGTAGTTGGCTTGCCCCAGAATTGCTCAATTTCTCTTTTGAAGTACATTTTTGGTGTTAAAACTGGAATTAACAATGTTATTATTTGAACACATGCAGGGCCGGATTTTCCATAAGGCAGAGTAGGAATCTGCCTACAGGCGCACCCTACAGAGGGGTGCCTGCCATTGAAATCAATTTTTTTTTTTTTTTAAGTGTTGTGCCGCGCTGCGCTGCCCACCGCATGAAAGGTCTGTGCCTTCTTCAGCACAGACCTGTAGCTGCTGAGCCCCCCCCCGGCTCTATAGTAATACAGAGAGCTGTGAGATGACATAATCTCCCAGTGCTCTGCATTACTAAAGAGAAGACCGCGTGGGAGCTCCAGCAGCTACAGGTCTGTGCAGAAGCACAGATCTCTCCTGCTGCTGGACCACCAGGGAGGTAGGAAATGTGAGGCTTATTGTGCAGATGATGGGGGCAATGTGAGGGCAATATGGGGATGATAGGGGGCAAGCAATGTGGAGCAGATGGGGCAATATGGGGGCAATGTAGAGCTGATGGGGGCAATGTTGAAATGATGGGGCAATGTTGAGATGATGAGGCAATGTGGAGCTGATGGGGGGGCAATGTTGAGATGATGGGGCAATATGAGGGCAATGTGGAGCTGATGGGGACAGCTGATGGGGGCAATGTGGATGTGGAACTGATGGGGCAATGTGGAGCTGATGGGGGGGTAATGTGGAGATTTGGAGCATTGCGGAAATGGCCAATGGGGGGGGGCACTTCAGATTTCTGTGCCTACAGGTTCCTGAGATGTAAATCCGGCCCTGAACTCATGAGTTGTTTTGATGTGAAGTCTGACCAGATCTACTTTTATTAACACTTTGAGTGCCAGAGAGTTATGCAACACATTGCAGAGAAATCTGTTGCTTACCTCTCTGGCACTTGAAGAGTTATGTAGGCTATTTCTTTAAAACTGTCTTTTATGGGGTTAACTAGAAAAAAAATATCTATATCTCATTGATAATTGTTTTCAGATAAAATAAAATTCTGGCATAAAATATACAAGTTGGTCCATATTAGAAACAGCAATATTGCTCTTTCAGGAGCCAGTTAAAACCCAATATAATAATTCTATAATGTATGTCAGAAGCTCTTATGCGCAGTACAGAAAGCTGAGCGCCCTGCAGTCATGCGCAGTAGAGATTGCCTGCGCCGCGGTTGATAACAAAGCGGGGCACTCCGAATTCACATAGTAGTCCTCTCTGCGCATTGTGGACTACAGTCTGAATTCGGAGCGTCCCACTCCGTTATCAGCTGTGGCGCAGACAGTCTCTACTGCGCATGACTGCACTGCGGCCGTTGCTGCCTGGCACTGTGGCCCGTGTACACGGGCTGTTCAACTAGTATGTAAATAATGTGTGTCTTCCTTTATAACAGCTTGGCGTCAAAGCTCATTTTGCTTTGGATGGTTCACCACAAACACTGAGCACTTCAGAGGAGGTTCAGAAAATGTGCTATAAAGTGAGACTCCAGGGGGATTATGCACTAAAGCGTGATAAAGATGTGATAAAGCAGTGAAAGCAGTGATGACTTCTCCAGTTATTCTATGAAGTCTATGCACTAATATCTCCAGAGTTCTAGAAATCTTAGTGAATTGGCTCCATAGAATAACACAGGAAATGGAAAAGTGATATCACTGGAAAAGGTATTTCTACTTTATCACACTTCAGTGAATCTCCCCATTATCTACCACTAACTTGAATGTAAAAGCACACCGGGGGGAGATTCACTAAGGTGTGATAAAGAGGTGATAAAATGGAGATTACATATCCAGTGATATCACTTCTCCAATTTCTATGTTATTCTATCATACCTCCCAACATTTCAAATGGCCAAAGAGGGACAATTTTGTATTAGAGGTGTTGCTAGGAGGCGTGACCAGAGGTGGGGCATTACCATGACATTTTATGTTATTTCTTCACCTGTTGACAACTCTTCTTGTAACTGAATCAATTATTTAGAGCGAGGCCAAAGTATTTAATTTATACAAACTAATGTATAAACACATATACTGATGTTCACACACACGATGTGAGATGTATTGCTGTGTAGCAGCGTGATACACTTGTATACACAGCACACAGTCTGATCTCCTACAATGATGGACACCAGGGAGAAAAAGAGGGATTTAGGTCTCAGAGAGGTAGTCTCCTTCCTATAGAGGAGCACTTGGGAGGTATGCTGCTGTTTGAAGGACATCTACATAGGTCCTTCTGATAAACAAATTAAAAGATGCTTATTTTTAGGACATAAACACGTGATACACATAAGAGACTCTGCCATGTAGTGTGCCTTTAGTCCACACCCACTCACAGCAAACAGACTTCTATAGGCCTGAAGACACCAATCTTTATTAGACTGTTAACTGAAATAACTATCAGTACACTAATGCAGAGAAAGCAAATTGAAATAAATAACAGGTGTTTGAAGGACACACACCTTGGTCCTTCTGATAAAGCAAACTGAGCCACTTATTTTTAAAGGTATAGATACATGATCCCCATGAGGAATACTACCATGCAGCTTGGAGATGTACCCAGGCCATGTGGACCACAAAGTAGAAGTGCCCAGCTAAGTGAAATATCTAGGAGTATATTCCTCAATACAAACAATGTGACAAATAAGCAATGTGACACTGGCACTTGTAAAACAAAGGATTATGAGCCCCACACAGGCTCTTAGAAACATAAACAAAGCATGAGAGGTTCCCTCTTCACATTTACATAGGACTACAACATGCATGAGCATATGAATGAGCAAAGCTGTTGTACTACAACTCCCACTATCCACCTCAGTCAAGCAAAATCTGGCTGAGCATGATGGGAGCTGTATAGCCACATAATTTCACAAGCAGAACAGTATGAGCCTCACACCACCACAATGACCAATTCCAAGCCCACTTCTGTACCTGTGTCCTTCCTTAGCTAAGGACATGATTCGAGATGCAATGTCACTTTTTCGGTCATAGCAGCACTCTCAGACTCTCCTCCTGTCACTATCCCGGCTTACAAATTTGACTCACACTCCACAGCGTGTGCACACTCTCCATTCTGCTTCCCTAGACTCCACTCATTCATATGAGCTGCCATCACCACCATCTCACGCAGTACCACCAGTCAGCGAATGAGAGAGTATCATGGGACAAAAGTCTCCTCTGTCATTGGCTGGCAGTGCATGTTAGAAAGGGAGGGCACACGTATTTATATTAGTTAGTTTTGGAATGTGTTTGCAATATTTTTAGCAAGGGGTTAAACGCCCCATTTAAAGGTAAATTTGGTAACTGTATTTGTCACCTCTGTTGTAGCTGGCTTACCTCTGTAGCTTCATGAAGTATAAAGGCAAAAGGCCCTATAATAAGGAGCTTATATTTTTATTGAAAGTATAGTCATGATGTCCTTTAACCCTTTGAGTGCCAGAGGGGTATGCGATGCATTGCACACTTCACTGGAACTCAAAGGGTTAACAACACAACAAGAGCTGCATAGACACAATACAATTTTACAAAGTCTGATTAGCTTGCTACTGCAGCAGCCAAGAGAGCCAGGCCCAGGTACTCTGACAGTTGATGGCTCTGGCTCAGTCTGAACTCACTCACAGTCACACTGACTAAATTGACTCACTGTGTGTGTGTACATCATAATCCAGCCACTACGAGGCCAGGCACTGACTGAGGCAGTCTCACTGTCCACAATGTAAATGCATGTGAGTGTGGCCAACCTTCTCTGAATCCCCCCACTCATGCAACATTACTCAGGCAGCACCACTCAATGTCAGATACAGTCAGTCACTCAATACCTGGTAGGAAGGAGACTTGTTGGACCGTCTGGCAAGACAGAGATTTGAAGTGGCTCAGAGATGCGTCACATGCTTCTCAGACACTGCAGCTAACAAGCACTCAGCAAGCAGGACTTAGAAGCAAAGGTGGAGTGTACGCTGTGTGTGCGCGCATTTATGAAGAGAAGCACGCATGCATATTTAATTAGGCATCTCTCTGTTCAGCACTACGCGGCTCACATGACGAGGTGATGTGAATAAAAGTTAAGGCTGCCAGATCAGTACGGGGCAGAGGCCAGGAAATCGGGACATAGGCTAAAAGCGGGTTTGGGTCCTAAAATCGGGACTGTCCCGCATAAGCCGGGACAGTTGGCGGCTATGTTCTATGGAGTCAATGCAATAAGATTTCTCCAACTTTAGAGATCTCAGTGAATAGGCTCCATAGAATAACACAGGAACTGGAGACATGATATCACTGGAGAAGTCATCTCTGCATCATGCCTTAGAGCATATCCCTACAGATCTATCATTTAAACCCCTACTGTATCTTCACAGTTTTGCCATATGGCAATTATCAGCCTAATATGCACTGTTGAACTGGAAGTCCCCAGGTTAGATGTAGCTCATGGTCTGAGATGAGGATCCAAATGACAGTCCTCAGCCCTCTATCAATTACATACTGTCTATCCCTTCATAGTATACTGAATAAAAGAAAAAGACTACTCAAAGTTCCAGAGTACAGAACTGATCTAATGTCATGCCTTGACTTAAGCAACTGAGGGGGATATACCTTTTTTATCATAATTTATCAAATACAACACTGAAGATAGGAATGACAATTGCTGTCCAATCACCTCTTTCAGACACATACCTCTGACTACTGGACACTTGTCTCACCTAACACTCTGTCCCTAACCAATTATTCTACCTCATCCCTCCACTTAAAAAGGGGTGGGAAACTTAGGCACTCCCGCTGTGAAGAACTGTAGCTCCCTTCATCCCCAGTCAGGCAACAGTAGTAGTCTTCCACAGCTGGAGGGCCTCAGGTTGCCCACCCTGCCTTACCATCTACATACATATGAACATATTTGATGAATCTGAAAAAATGAGTCCATCAAAAAAAGCAAAAACTGCTGAAGCAATTTCCACTTTTTTGATTTTTGAAATCACTTACAGTATCTGTTAACATAGCTTCCTGAGACACATAACTGCATAACTGTTTTTTTCACTGAGCTGTTTGTGAAATAGCTCCCAGAGAGTTCATTGTATTGGCCCATGCACGATAGTACCCTGTTGGTTCTTGCAGTAGCTGAGTAACACTGCACACTATTGTGAAGCCTACTGTCTGATAGCACTTCAAAAACTTTCTCTAATAAGGATTTCCCAAGCAGTTTCACACTTATTGTACATGCAGCAGACTTGTTTCTGCATCCCAAATACCTAACCTTAAATGTATCTATATTAAACCAGAACTGCCACTTTTCTGCCGATTCACTCAGTTTATCCAAATCTTTCTGCAGAGAAAAAACATCCTTTTTTTGTATGTGTTATCTTATGCAATTTAGTGTAATCAGCAAATTTAGAGACACAATACCTACTTCAAGCTCATTAATGAACAAATTAAAAAGCACTGGGCCCAGGACTGAATCCTGAGGAAGTCTGCTCACAACCTTAGACCAACTTGAAAAGGTTCCATTTAAAATTCTCTCCGTTTTCTATGCAGTCACAGATATCACTTTCCAAGCAGAACCCTTTGAGTTTATACAGTAACTTGTTGTCTAAACAAAAAAAGAGCTAACACACCCAATTGCAGTACACCGAATAAAAGATAAATGGACTCACTAAGCTCGCCACGGTCTTCCCATGACCAGCATTCTTCAAACGGAAACAACTGTTGCAGATCCACACTGGAGACTTGAATCAAAAAAAAAAGTCAGCAGAGGATGCAGAATGTAAAACTTGCAAATTTTATTGAAAACTAATAAAAATGTGAAAAAACATCCACATTGTGCTGAGACTAAGTGGGACACATAGAGATAGGTGTGTTGGGTGACCCCACACACACACTGTCTAAAGCGTTTCATGCATTTAGAGATTAATCATAGACTTCATAGTGTGCTGATTTTTTTATTTATTCAAGTCTCCAGTGTGCAGCTGCAACAATTGTTTCAACTTGTTGTGTAACATATCAAATGATTTTGCAGAATCTAAGTGTATTACATCAACAGCAACACTGTTGTCCAAGTTACTCCTACCTCCCTCTCCATCTTACTCCTACCATGCTCCCGGTTCTCTCTCTCTCTCCAACATGCCAACAACGTTGTTTCCACCCCAGCTTTCAAGTATCTCTCCATCATTCTGTCTCCCCAAAAATCTCAGTTTTCTATTTAACAAGAGAGAAGGCAACTGCTTTGTTTTCTTACCAATTTTTTTTTTTTTTTTGGGGGGGGGGGGACCGCCACTGCATTTAAGTGATATTAACAGTAAAACAACATAGAGAACATAAATAAAGTACTATAATATTAACACATTAATAGAAAATAATGACTTACCTAGTAACAGCTAGAGCCTTCACTGTTATTTTACCATCAGGAAGTGTAAATGGGCCTTTGTATTTTGTGGTGGTATTTTCTCCATACCCAACTTTCTTAACCAAATCTGGCTTGCTTCCATCCAATGTGTAGTATATGGCAACATCAGGGGAATCTGGAGATGTGAGTAACATATATTTAAGTGCAAACTGACTGCATTCCCTGTAACCTTGTACAGGCTCTAGAATAGATCTCAGAATAACATGATAGTGCTCCATCCAGACTGTATGCATGGAAGAAATTATAGTGTAAATGTGTGTATTTCCACACGTGCGTGTGTGGACCCTGAATTTCCCAGAAATAAAAGTGTGAATATTTCTTAAAATAAACATTTGCTGTACTTTTGGTTAACATGACACAGAGAGAGTTTTGAATGAAGTTTTCAAATATGCAAACTTGCATAGAAGTAGAAGAAGTCAGAGATGCTCAAGTAGACTCATGAGCTTGCAAGGGTATGCAAAAGCTCACTGGGACCGTTTCCTAGCGCCCAGGGTGCAATCTCTTTTAGCTCACAAATGCCATACAAGCTCATGAGCCTAGTTGAGCATCTCTGACTTCTTCTAATTCTATGCAAATTGCTCTTAGGGTTAGTCACCCTAAGGATAATGGGAGAATCCAGATGTGGACCCTTGCTCACAAGTGCCTAGAGGGATCAGCTGTACCTCACCGACGAGGCCCAACAAGGCCGAAACGTACATCTGGGGTTAGATGCTTTCCTTATTCAGAGAGGAATTGTCTGGCATTTCGTGGCTGGACTGTCATTTTGACAGGACATGTATGATATGCTTCAGAATAGTTCTTCTCTGTGTATGGCATTTGTGAGCTAAAAGAGATTGCGCTCTGAGCATGAGGACACAGTCCCAGTGAGCTTTTGCATACCCTTGCAAGCTCATGAGCCTAGTTGAGCATCTCTGACTTCTTCTACAAATATGCAAACTTGAATCAAGGTGATAGGTCCACTAAAGCATAGACCAATAAGTTAAATAAAAGATAAAGGTTATGACAAATCAGTCTCTCTTTTTCCTTATTTATTTAGATGTATATGTTAAATATGTTAAATAAGGAATGCATTGGTAAAACAGGAAACACCTGCACAGAATGCCTTAACCCTTTGAGTTCCAGAGGAGGTATGCAATGCATTGCTTTTAACTCAGAGGGTTATTTATAACTATCTCAAAAACTAGCATTCAAATTAAAATGACTAATGCAACACATATGAGTTTGAGACCTCTCTGAAAATCCCCAAAGTTGTTTTTTAGGTGATAGGGTCTGGGGTGGGGTGTGCTGGAGAGTCAACGCCTTTTTTTCCCCACCAACCTATCCAGTGATCACAGAACGCAGTGCAGGCACGCTGTGATCACAAAATTCCATGACGTGCCAGGATTGACCTCCACAGGTCCTTAAGACACAGACACTGATGACGGCCCAGTCACATCATCATTTGTTAAGGGGTTAATACCATAAACTTAATTTAATATAGGGACTGATTGATCAAAACTTCTATCTCTTATTAAAATAATATGTATATTATCTTAATTAAAGGGGAACTTTCACCTCCTCATTATCCTTATTGTATCCCTTCCTTTGTGTCCCCTCTGTACAGTGCGGTCTTTCTTTTTGCCTACAAATCTGTTTAAATGAAGAAAAAAGATACTTGAATTGTGTACCTTATGACGTTAGCAGCCGCACAGCTGCACAGCCGCGCACCGTACGGTGCAGAAGACACTCCCACAGCCTCAGCTCCTTTCACTTGCCCCAGCATCCTCCGATGACGGAGGCGTTCTGTTAGTAAGCTGGAGAGAGATCTCATTGGCAGAGATCGATATCTAGCCAATGAGATCTCTCTCCAGCTTACTAACAGAACGCCTCCGTCATCGGAGGATGCTGGGGCAAGTGAAAGGAGCTGAGGCTGTGGGAGTGTCTTCTGCACCGTACGGTGCGCGGCTGTGCGGCTGCTAACGTCATAAGGTACACAATTCAAGTATCTTTTTTCTTCATTTAAACAGATTTGTAGACAAAAAGAAAGACCGCACTGTACAGAGGGGACACAAAGGAAGGGATACAATAAGGATAATGAGGAGGTGAAAGTTCCCCTTTAATATAATTACTATGCAATTTAGAGTCATGAACACAACACTTGAAGACTCACTTTCTTTCCCTGCAAGCACTGACAAATTGGTTGTTTGTTCATAATACACAAAACAAACAGTGAGTTTATATTCAGATATTAGCTGCTGAATGTTTTCCATTTCATACCTGATTTAATTTCAATTGGTGTGTTTGTATCTATTTCATATTTTCCTCTTCCAGGGAGAGGTACGCGAAGTGGGATAATCTGAGGTACACATATGGAGCCAGCAGTCATTATTTATAATTATATGGATCTGCAGAAGAAATTTTGTACATTAATGTACACAAAATAAATTATTTAATTGTAAATATAAAGGTTTCAAAGACAACTTGACTATTGATCATTTACCAATAGCACCAAAAGGGGCAATTAAAATTCCCCATTTCTCATTAATTGAGCCGGGGCTTTTAACTACTTGCAAAGCAATGGGTTGTTGACCTCTGCAGCATTCAAGGGGTTAAAAGCCCAATGGAGACATCTGTAACATTCATTGGATTTATACCCCATGTAAATCAATGGAAAATTGTGGAATTATTCATTTGTTCCCTATGGTGAAGTCAGATTACTCTAAATATGCTCCTCTTGAATTTGTGCATGTGGACCTTTAATGTGGCACAGGGCTGTCCAATTAAGGGCTCCATGGGTACAAGAAACCGTCAATAGGGTTTAGCAGCTTGCGGACTAGAGGATTACTTAAAGGGATAGCAATGTTGCAAAATAAAAGCAGCTCCAATTAATCTTCATAGTATTTGGGCCATGGAGAGTGTTATTTCAATACTGAGAGAGTTGTAGTTCACGTGTAATTGAATGATAAAGTATCCCCCTACTGCCCCTTTTACTGATGTAACACTGCTCCCCTCAGAACAGAAAGGTTGTGTGCAGATAGCTTGCAAAGAGGGACAGTCTTCAATTATCATAAGGGAAAAACCTGAAAAACCTGTCAAGGGGGGGAGGGGTAGGGTTTTCATTGTTCTCACAGTAAGAAGATTATCCTTTGCTGTGAGCTGTCTGGTCTTAATACCATATTCCACATCTGAGGAGTGGCGGCTTACACTAGGTAAAAGGGACGGGAGGGGGATACTTCATCATTCAATAACTCTTGAACTACAACTCTGACAGTACTGAAATAACACTCTCCTGGAGATGCTTTTATTTTGAAACATTACTATCCCTTTAATAACTTTTGTAACATTATCTTATCACATCCCATTGTACAGAAACATGTAATTACTACAAGTTATAGTGGAAATTACATTCAGATGTATTTAACTGAAAAAAGCCTGAAAACGTGTACTGGTGGGGGGTAGGGACAGACCTTGAGGACAGGTTTGAGCACCCCTGTTAAATGATTAATCATGCCTGCCTATGGAATAAGGAGCGGCTATTGTGTGAAATGTACTATAAAGGGACCAGATCACCCAAAAACAAAATCTGTGATCATGAAGAGCTTTCAATATCTATATGTTGTATTAGCCATCTTTATTGTAAAAAAATCTTGCAAAGTATTTATAAAATAAAAGAGAACGTGGTCACGTGACCACAAATTCTCAAGATGTGCCTGACACACCACGGGGAGGCAGCAAGAAGGAGATATGCATATCTCCTCCATTCTGCCTCAGCACCACATACAGGGGGACATGATTTTGACAGGAGTGGCCAAGGGGCTCCTATCAAAATGTCTGCAAGAACTTGGCCCCTCCTCAATATCTCCTCTTGGTAAAAGAAAAAAAGTTAGACTTACACCGCCAACAACATTCGCCACATCACTAACTCCTCTTGAAAAAATTAAACAGCATGCCCCAATTACACAGCCAACACTCTTTGCCTCCTCACTATCTCATGTACAAAATAATCAAAGTACATGCCCGAATTACACTGCCACCACACGTTGTGTCCTCACCATCTCCTATTGCAAAAATAAAACACCATAGCCCACTTATACCGCCACCACTCTTACTGTCCTCTGTATCTGCTCAGAATCCTCCCAGCTCCCCTCACCACAGATGGGGCGCACTCATTGTCTGTCCCCACATTCCAGTCAACTCTCCAGTGGAAGCAGAGGCTGCTGGGGCTCCACAGGGGTGCGCTATAAACCCTACCCCGCTAGTCCTCAAGGGGTTAATGTGGCCTTGCCCACAGCAGCCTCCTCCCAGTTCCCGTCACTACAGAAGCGGTGAAGTAATTGTCTGTCCCCCGATTGCGCTCAGCTCTCCAGCAGAGGGAGAGAGGATGCTGGGGCTAAAATCATGCAGAGCTCTGCATTGTTGCTAGAGAAGGGGACAGTGAGTTACCAGTAGGACCCCGGGTTTACTACTTCTTATGTGTGTCACAGTCATAGTAAAGTGGAGATGTCTCTCTGGCACTCAAAGGGTTGTTACAGAAATCAAAAGTGACTTATTTGTATGCTACAATTTGTCTTTAAACATTAAATCATATACTGCATTTTACACATACCCTACAAATTCTACTATGATTTAATCCTTAACACCTTAAGGACAGGGAAAATCTGAGGTGGATTTCACTTAAGGACCGGAGCAATTTTGACTAGGGAAGAACCGATACCATTTTTTTAAGACTGAGTACGAGTACCGATACCTTCCCTAAGTACTCACCGATACCAATTACCGATACTTTACGGGCTCCCTCTCTGCAGAACCGATCCTGACACAGTGTATTGGTGCTGGCATCGGCCGCATTTGTGCAAGTACGAGTACTCGCGTAAATGCCAGTATCGGTGCAACCCTAATTTTGACTTTTTTTGACTAAGTTATTGTTCAACCATATTTTCTCTTTAATTCCTTTTGAATTTTGAATTCCATAAGCCTTACCCTAACACACGTATTCCTTGAACCTACCCAACCCAACTACCTATCTTAACTAGCTTATAATATAAAATACATTTTTAAATAAAATAAACCTTTTTTTTTTGTTTTTTTCCTACGCTACTCCTAAACCTAAATCTAACCCACCTAACCCAAGTCAACTACCTATCTAAACTATAATTATTATATTTTTTTTGTTTTTCCTACTCTACTCCTAAACCTAAATCTTACCCTAAACGTTTCCCTAACACACGTAGTCTAAACCTTCCCAACTACCTACCTAAAATTCACTAAATGTAAGATCTACCACAGATCATCAAAAGCTGATCTGCAGCAAACTGATCACTACTAGAGTGATCAGAGGGGGAGAAATGTGTTCAACCGCAGTGATCAAGGGGTTAATTCTGTTTTTTAACTGGGTTTTTTTTTCACTGGAACGCTAAAACAGGTTCTGGAACACAGCAGCAAGATGTCTCTCTGTCTCTCTCCACCTCAGAAGTGTGTAAGATGGAGGGAGGCAGAGATATGTGACAGGGACAGTATTTGTAAATACTGTCCCTGTCATTCTACTTCTGCAGCATGTGATTCGCTAATGTAGAGAATCACATGTTGCAACAATGTTGCTACTGGCTGTAACTAAGTGACCCGGTATTGGAGCGCTTAGTTACAGCCAGCCCGCGCTATCCCATCACTCCGTGCGGCGGCGATGGGATAGTTTAACAGATGACGGTCCAGGACCCTTTTAAGAATTTGATATCCCTCCACATACCTGAACATCCTATTTACTCTGAACTTAGTGAATGGCTCTCTGCTCCTTTAATCTCTACTGCTGTACCTCAACTGAAAGCTTTTCTCCTTGCTGCTTCCTACCTCGGGAACTCCTACCACCCAGCATTCACCAAGCCTCAACAGCTCCAAATCCAAGCAAAAAGAACACCTTTTAAATGCAGGACTCCTGCAGTATGTAAACCTTATCATGCCTGACAAAGAGACCTAAGTGGTCTTGAAAGCTTGAATTCCAAAGCTACTCAGTTAGCTAATAAAGATGTCACTTTTACTCTGCCAGTCTCCTGCTTATCACATGTGCACATGGTTGCATAGTAAATTAGTTTGAAGAAAAAAGAAAAAAAAGACACAAACCCATCAAGTTCAACTTTTACTTATTATAACCCAGAAATGAAAATGATATAAGCATTCCCCATTCCAAAATGGGTATTGGTCTGTTTACCATAACTAATATTTTAATTTACTGTGCTTTCTCCTACTCTACCTCATTATATCTGTATGTCACCATCCTATATTTAGATTGTAAGTTCTACAGGGCAGAGACCTCCTATTCTAATATTTGCATACCTAGTGTACCCCCTATGATAATAGTCTGTACAAATACTTAACTACTGCTCTTCCTCTATCCCCCTTTACTAAAAGCAAAGTGTAAAGTATTAAGTACACCTATTTATGCTATATAATTAAAAACATACTTACATACATACGTACATAGGTTCTGGCACACAAATATGAATTATTCATTTAATATCACATGGTTCTCTGGATATATTTTCAATGCCATTTGTCTTGCAACTCTGCCAAATTGGTCTGGCTGTTCATAAACATTTTATGAATGACCACATGCGAGTACTGAGTAAGTTCACACAAACGCTGCTCATATTTCTCCCTGATCCATCTCCTTTAAAGCACCTCTACATCCCCTATAAGGAAGACTGTGACATGCTTTGTAGATAAATATATTCTAAAGAGATGCACTCGCTCTATTCATAACAACATTTTCAGATGATTCAAACAGGACTTTCAAGCCACTTGAGTGCTAGAAGCGTGTCCAATGCACTATGAAGCAATGCGCTTGACTCCCCTCTGGCACTCAAAGGGTTATCTGCATAGATGCTAGGGGTGCAGAAAGCATTACTTCGCAATTAACTAAAGATCTGTTTAGCATCCAAGGGGTTCATTTTTATAAGACTACAATTGTTTTTTCCCTAGAAGTGCTTGCCTTTTGTCTTTGTACATCCTTTATACATCGTTTCAAGGAAGCTAACCTTTATGGCCTCATAGGCAACTCTAACATTATATAACACATTTATCCCTCAGAAATGATATGTTGTAGGCCCTGGACAAGTAAGACACTGGTTATCCACATCTTATGCACATTAGTTAGGTAAGTCTGCATAAAGAAGGAAATATAGATTTCCTTAATTCAGTTTCATAATATCTGTGTTATATACTAAATGCATGAAATTAACTCAAAGCCTATTTATAACTTTACCTTTTCGGTCTCAGAGGAGTGCAAAAACACACTTCAAAGCAGTGTGCATCCATCTAGTACTGAACGTTTTAGCTAACATCTTATGCCTAACTCTAACAGCACTCCAAACCTGAAAACTATCCATAAACTCCAATAATAGCTCCAACCCTAAACACTAATCCTAAGCTCTACTACTGTAACTATCACCATAACTAAACATGCACTCTAATATTATTCCTAATAGTAAAAGTATAACACTAAAACATATCTCTAACCCTAAAACACACATTTGCTAACTGCCTGCCGCTGCCCCTTGAAAAACACGACTACAGGTAAGAAACTACATCACACTCACTTTAGTTATGCACAGGATAATATCCAAATTAGCAGGATGATTCTGATATTATCTGGAATTGTGACTTTAACTGTGACATATATAAAATTCATCAACAGAACCAGCCAATGCTCCTAAACCTCATCATAGCACTCCCTCTCCCTCTCAAGAGCTAGGATGGGCAACCTGAGATCCCTAGCTGTTGTGAACTACAGTACCTATTATCTCCAGGCAGCCAACCACTGGCTGGGGATGGTGGGATCTGTAGTCCACAACAGCTGGTGAGACTAATGTTGCTGTAGGTGGTAAGCAACATCCCCAACATTTCACATTGCTAAAGAGGGACACTTGTGTTTCAAGTGGTATTGCAGAGGGTGTGGCTGGAGGGCAGGGCATTACAGAGAATGTTTAGGTTATTTTATAACCTCTTTACATCTCTTTGTGTAACTGAATGATTTAGAGCAAAACCAAACACACAGTGACGTTTACATAAACATTATTGTGAGTTTTATTGGTGTGGAGCAATGTAATACATTTATATATACACACCACACAGTCTGATCTCCTAAAAAGAGGGACAGGGGGATTTGGGTCTCAAAGAGGGACTGTCCCTCCTAGCACTTGGGAGGTATGAGTAAGCTCTTGAGAACAAGTCACTATCTCCATTTAAATCGTGTCTCCTCTGGTTCTTACGGGAACAAGAGGTATGTTCACTTTATATTCATAGTTTGATTTGCTCCCCATTGTACAGAGCTGCAGAATATCTTTGCGTTTTTAAATAATAATTCCTTAAGCATATCTCCCCATTGTGTGCGCCACTGTCCAGTATTCTAATTTCAATACACAGGAGTGCTTGGTATTACACACAATCCCCTCCATTACCTGTCAGTTCTATCACACACGGGACCCCAGCACCGCTATATTCCACCTCCAGTTACTACAGACGCTTTATCCGGAGAGACTTGATTCCTCCCAGCAACTATTCATGTGATTAGACACCTTTCGCTGCCTAGCAACCAAAAGATGCGATGACGCAGCTTCATACGTACCATCTCATTTACTCCTCTAACAATTGCAGTGCACATGCGCGATAGGCTGTCTAGCGTAATATAGAATTCCTTGGTGCGTAGCGGACATTTTTTATGTGGGCAAAGCCCACCAAGAGCACAATAAAATGGAAGTATGAAAAAGTTTATTAAAATAAATATGTATGATTGCTTATATGTAGTAAGACACAATACATTTTCATTCTGCCGCATGAATAATTGTATTTCATATTCAACTATTCTCTTTTGCCCAAAAACAAAATGGCTGCCGGCTCTTACCCTAGATGAAACGCAGGAAAAGGTGCAGTTGTCATGTGTTCATGTATGTGTGTCTAGTAGTGGAATTGGCTGTGGCACGTGAAATATACGCTAATCTGGAAGATAAGTCACGACGAGATGGCAGAGGTGAAGGTGAAGCAGGAGAGCGGGGAAGCGGCAGAAATAGAGAACAGGTGAGCTGAGGTCTTCTCTTGCATTTCATTGCAATGAATTGGAGATGCATGGAGCACCCAATGGGCCAGGGCCCCTCATATTCTGATATTGTATTTTCCCGCAAAGTTTGCACTTGCTCATATAAATAAATACATGGGCAAGTTCCTTTATCATATGCTGAAACACAGAGGCTGATGTACTAAGAACTGGAGTAATTGTGGGGCAAACCATGAACTTCACTACAGAGGAAAATGTAAAGTTCACATTGCTTATATTGGCCATTTAACACGTTGAATGCTAGACCCCTAGCATTCAAGGGCTTTGAAGCCCAATTTAAATTAGTGGAAATCTGTATCTGTCTCCTATAGTGTAAAAGCCGTACTTAAAGCAATGGTTATTTTTGGAATTCTCATATCTCCCATGTGGTGCAGTTGGTTTGCCCCTAGAAATTGTCCTCACGCTTTATAAACATAAAGCAAATAGGCTCCTGTTTATACTAGCAAATTGCAGTAATTCTGGAGTAAACCAGTTGTTTCACAGGAGACAAAATAAAAACATCCTAATTGCCCATGCACTTGAATAGAGCAATTTAGTTCCTTGAATACCAGAGCTCTCCAATGCACTGCTTCACTATTCATTAGACATCTCTAACATTCAGTCTGATGTGCACTGATAGATACTGATGTACTGCTTTTGGGATTAATCAGCTAGAAGAAATTTACCTGTATACATATGAGGACCAATCCTTTGTGTGTATGGAGATCAATGTGTGCGTCCTCATGATTTTTCCTTGATATAGGCTTAGCGGTTGTAGTATTGTGATGATATTGGTATCTTTGATTAGATAACTGGTAAATAACAGGAGCGGTAATGTTTCATTTTGAAAAATGTAATAAATATAGAATTTGCCATCTACACACTAGTTGGCACTTTTGACTGAAGCTTCAGTAATGGGAGTATCATTTGTATTACTCAGCTGGAAAAGGTGTATGTGTTTTTAAATCGTGGAGTACAACTTTCTGGCCAGAATGTGTTTAGTGAATGGAAAATTGCTCAACCTGATGAACAACAGCACGTGAACTATTATATAGTCCTTAATTTATATCTATATATATAATTTAAAAAAATTGTCTGAATATTGCCTCATGCTGTTTCATATGAGACCAACTTGTATTTTAACATTTGTGTTCCTCTCATTTCTGTCAAATAACTATTAATGTATTGCTTACAGTTTCTTTCATCATCATTTGCTGTTTTTTTTCACTTTAGGATTATTGAGCTGTGCCAACAGTTTCCCCATGGCATCACAGACCAAGTTATTCAGAATGAGATGCCTCATATTGAAGCTAAGCAGAGGGCCATGGCCATCAACCGGCTGCTGTCAGTGGTAAGTTTATGGGTTCTTACCTACTTATTTATTTCATTTAATGGACACAGATAGTCTTAAGCTTATTTTGTTTGGAAAGGTCAATTACCTTAATACACAACTTAACTTTTGCTTATGAAGATAATAGTTTGTGATGATCATCATCAACTCCTTGGATGCTAAGAAATAAAGCAATGCATTGGAGATGCTTCAAGGGACATAGAAATGCGAACAAAGAAAAGGGTGTTGTAACTGCAGCAGAAAGTTATCATGATCCATTCTACCAAACGGACAGTATATTTCTGTTATGTGTCCAGGGCATTACAACTAAACAATGACCACATCTTATATTTTGTGAATTGCCAACTTGAATCAGATTCTAGCTTTTGTGTTGCCAAAAGTTTATTGTTACCTTTGATTCTTTAAAGTTGATGTCGCCCTAAAATAAGCTTAGTTAATGTGAAAGGTAATTGCAGACTGCTTGTATGCTGTGTATTTAGAAAAGAATAGAGCACTGTTAATGACAAATTTTTTATATGCATGAGTAATTGAACACCACTGCTTGTGGCACCCGCTCCTCCAACTTTAAGTCATAATCGTAAAAAGAAATGAGGAGCAATTCTGGAGCAAACCAGCTGCACCATAGGTGTAAAATAAATATCTCCCAAACTCCAACTGATTAACCCATTGAGTACTAATGGATTCTTATGCATTACTTTGTGATAATGTTGGAGACCACTATAGCATTCAAGGGGTTAAAAAGCTTCATTCAAATCAGTGGGATGCTTTATTTCTTCCGTGTTGTGCTGTTACTTTGCTTCAGAATTGCTCTTCATTTCTTTTGTGAATAAGGCCTTTTACCTTCAGTGTCGATCCTTGTTCTGTGGTCCTGGAGTTCGCAGTGACCTGTTCAGCAGTCGTAAAGCGCATTCATTCTCTCTCTCTCTCTTTTTTTTTTTTTTTCTCTCCCTCTTTCTCTCTCTCAAGACGTTAAATGCCCTGTTTTTATCAATGGAGATATTACTAATTTTTATTTCTCGCCTATGGTGCAGTTACTTTGCCTCAGAATTACTCTCTTCTTTTGGTGATAATTTTTGAGGTAAAACTGCATTTATTACTGCCATTTGAGTTGACATTAACTGTAACTGTGATCACACCTACTTTTAAGAAGACTTCCCTATCTAGTTAAAGAAAGAAGTTTCTTTGACAATGTAATTTTAAAGACAATAAAATGCTGTCTTTAATAATTAGTTTTCACCCACTGAATACCAGAGGGGTACATAATAAGATATGCACCCCTCTGGCACTCAAAGGATTAAGACTGTATCAGGGAATCTTCTTTGGAGCTCCTGGGTATTCCTCGTAGGTAAGGAATGGGTATGTCTAAATATCACATTGTCATAAAATGGGTGGTGCTTAATTGAGTGGTTGGAGTTTAGAGCATTGAGTGGCGGAAAGGGTAGATGTAATATTAGAATGGATGGGGAAGTGGGCGGAGATAACAAGGAAGTTCTTCAAAGCCATAGAATCGGCCTCCGTCCCTAGAGACACTCCGGGGTAGATCTGGAGAGTTCCCAGGTATGGTTAAGGCTACATTTTTCTTTTGAATATGGCACCCACTAAGGGTCTTCTGGTCTAACACCAGGAGGAAGACATTGAGGCTGATGTACTAAGAAAGTGTTGAAATTCTGGTGCAAGCCAAGAGCACCATGTGGAACAAAGTTTTAAAAACCTCATACTGTCCTAAGAAAATTGGATACATGTGTACATTCAGTATAATGCTTTCTTACTTTGTTTGACATCCAAGGGCCAGCTGGACCTCCTTAGAAGTGGCACGGGGCTGTTGTACAGATTAAAGGATGCACAGACTGCTGGGTAAGCCTTTACTGTCAGGGCAGATCATACTCCACCCTAGATACAGGAGCAAATCCACTTTTTGATTGTGTTGTAATTTTGTTGCATGTTTAAAGAGATATTAATGTTATATAATGCACATCATCTTTTGCAATGTCGGTGTCTTTATACTCTTCTAGTAAACAGAGTGAAAAGTTTCACTGAGATCTGAAACCAGCTTGTTTAACAGGACAGATCACAATGAGGGACAATGTTGTTTGTGTTTAGTATAAGGAAAACTCTGCTCTCACTTGACAAAGGCAGAAAATTGTCCGTCATTGCTGTCTGTCCAGGCTGGCTTTCTTATCTGTGAATTCTGAATGACATGATGAAAAGGGACTGGAGGGGGAAACTTTTGATTCGATTTACTAGAACAATAGGAAGATATAGACATAGAAAAAGATACAGTGCATTATATAACATTACATTGAACAATCCTATTTATATTTTGACATTACTCTCCCTTTAAGAGACTGTGCCTCCTAATGGATGGCATTGGGGGTATTTTTCGTAAGAAATACAGGTTTGGTGATCTTGTTCCAGACAAACCAAGTGGTCTTATATACCTTAATAACGCACTCTTTGTTTGATATTTTTCATCCCTCTCTGAATTCCTTTGGATCTAATAAATTCAGTTGCTAACCTCTACCTCCTGCCAATTTTGCCTCCTAAATATCCCACTAATTTTGTCAGAAGTAAGTCCAGTGAAAGAAATGTAGGGAAGCATAATGAGCTGAACGGTCTGGTTGGTATTTCAGTTGATGACATCACTAGAATAGGAGGGATTGTGATCACCGCCATAGCGTGCCAGACAGTTTTTTTTTTTTTTTTTTTTTTTTTTTTTTTTTTTTTTTTTTTTATATTTTATCCAACTAAGGGCTCGATTCAAATGTTGGTGTTAAAACCAACGTGAAGAAAAAAACTGCCTTCGCTCGTTAAGCAAGACCAGGTAACGTGAGATTCAAATCTTCCTTACCTAGAAAGCCTAACGAGCGATAACCAACAAAATACACGTTAATCTTAAACCTGCGTCGCATAGAAAATCTTACCTAAAAACACACGATAAAAATGTTACCTAGCACCACAGCCAATCACAGCACTGCAAAGTATCAAGTTCAGTCAGAAAATCCAAAACCCACGTCTCCAGTTCTGAACAGCTTTCTCTGTGCTTCCCTACCCAGCCACTAGGGGAACACAGAGAAGGCTTTCAGCACCATGGACAGCTTTGAATGCCATAGGGATGTGCACTGCTCACCCCTGTGGCATTCAAAGGGTTAAAATCAATAAAACTAGTACACCAAGCACTACACAATGCCCCCTTCCACATCCCCCCCTTAGTATGTCACATATATTGCATATATGGGACATACTAACCCCATCCACATCCACCTCATGGACTTCCATGTAGTGGACAAATCTGCCTTTTATTCCACAATTAACCCTTTGAGTACCAGAGAGGTAGGAAAGCATTGCTTAGCATGTTTCCTACCCCTCTGGTACCCAAAGGGTTAATAGGCAACGTATGGACTACATACCTTGCCTATATATATATATGTGTGTGTTTGTGTGTGTTTTAAACTTTTTTTTAATTAAAATAGTATTATTAGACAGTTTAACTTACATCTCATTCATTGTTAACCCCCTACCTCCTGTGTCCCATTGCTATTAGTACTTTTGCTCCACTCTTCTTCAAACTGAGAGTGGAGCAAAAGTACTAAAAGCAAAGGGACACAGTAAGTATGGCATCATTAATGGTTGAGATCTAAGTTAACCCTTTGAGTGCCAGAGTGGTTCGCAACGCATTGCAAAGCAATGCGTTGAGTACCACTCTGGCACTCAAAGGGTTAACATACAACTGAGGGAGCAGCCTGCACTGTGAATGCAGCGCTTCCCTCAGCTTTAATTATGCATACTTTATTTTGTAATAAATTATTTATTTGTCTTATTTATTTTTACTTATAAATTATTTATTTATTCCCTTGCTGCGGGCGGCTGTGAAGCCCGCAGCATAATAAACCCTTGTGCAGAGAGGCATTGGCGACAGCGGGAGGAGGGGACAGAGACATTGGAGGAAGCGGGTGGTAGGCTTGTACTTGCTGCCCGCTTCCTCCAATACCTCTCCTCTAGCGGTGGCATTGTGCCAGGCTGCCTGATCGCCTTGTGCAATTCGTCCCTTTGCACATGTACAACGCCTTGTGCAAAGGGACGAATTGCACAAGGCGATCAGGCAGCCTGGCACAATGCCACCGCTAGAGGAGAGGTATTGGAGGAAGCGGGCAGCAAGTACAAGCCTACCACCCGCTTCCTCCAATGTCTCTGTCCCCTCCTCCCGCTGTCGCCAATGCCTCTCTGCACAAGGGTTTATTATGCTGCGGGCTTCACAGCCGCCCGCAGCAAGGGAATAAATAAATAATTTATAAGTAAAAATAAATAAGACAAATAAATAATTTATTACAAAATAAAGTATGCATAATTAAAGCTGAGGGAAGCGCTGCATTCACAGTGCAGGCTGCTCCCTCAGTTGTATGTTAACCCTTTGAGTGCCAGAGTGGTACTCAACGCATTGCTTTGCAATGCGTTGCGAACCACTCTGGCACTCAAAGGGTTAACTTAGATCTCAACCATTAATGATGCCATACTTACTGTGTCCCTTTGCTTTTAGTACTTTTGCTCCACTCTCAGTTTGAAGGAGAGTGGAGCAAAAGTACTAATAGCAATGGGACACAGGAGGTAGGGGGTTAACAATGAATGAGATGTAAGTTAAACTGTCTAATAATACTATTTTAATTAAAAAAAAGTTTAAAACACACACATATATATATATAGGCAAGGTATGTAGTCCATACGTTGCCTATTAACCCTTTGGGTACCAGAGGGGTAGGAAACATGCTAAGCAATGCTTTCCTACCTCTCTGGTACTCAAAGGGTTAATTGTGGAATAAAAGGCAGATTTGTCCACTACATGGAAGTCCATGAGGTGGATGTGGATGGGGTTAGTATGTCCCATATATGCAATATATGTGACATACTAAGGGGGGGATGTGGAAGGGGGCATTGTGTAGTGCTTGGTGTACTAGTTTTATTGATTTTAACCCTTTGAATGCCACAGGGGTGAGCAGTGCACATCCCTATGGCATTCAAAGCTGTCCATGGTGCTGAAAGCCTTCTCTGTGTTCCCCTAGTGGCTGGGTAGGGAAAAGCACAGAGAATGCTGTTCAGAACTGGAGACGTTGGTTTTCTACTCTTACTTGTGGGCTGTACTCCAAAAAAAATAGGCGTTAGATTTCTGGAGATAAATGTTGCAATTTAACGCGAGTTAGCCCTAACTCCAACATTTGAATAGCTTTTGGCGTCGTTTGTACATTATCCTCTATGGGTGAGATCTTGCTGTTCTGGCGACAGGCGATGTCTGTTTCAGAACTGGCGTCGCTTGTTTCTAGTAGAACATTTGCATTGCTCAATTGACGTTAAAACCAGCGTCTCCAGTTTTTTCTGGCGACGCCAACATTTGGATCGAGCCCTAAGAAACTTGTTATCATAAATAAATAAAAACATGAATCAAATGATTTTCCTCTTAACATGCTATTACCCTTATCTGTTTTGTCCTAAGAGAAACTGCTCCTTTAACATTGGAGTATAACTTTCAATTCCTCTCATGTGTTTGCAGTAAATATAATATTGCAAAAATAAAATACATAAGATACTAATAATTTTTGCAAACTAATTATACTGAACAGATGTAAATGTTTGCAGCTAAAGCGTATATTGTATTTGATATTAATGCTTTATGATATTCATGAATTGTTAATGTATTACACAAAACTGCACATTTTTCTTTAATTACAAATACATTTTCAAACTGGATTTTGTTTTTAATCTTGTTTTGCAGTAAAATGAAAGGCTCGGATAATCAAGAGAAGCTAGTCTATCAGATTATTGAAGATGCCAGTAATAAAGGTATATCTTTTGAAGGGGGGCTATAAATATAAAATCTTCTTACATAAATAGAGTTGCAACATAATAGGGGGAGATTCATTAAGTGGTGATAAGGTTTATCACTTCTCCAACTCCTATGTTATTCTATGGAGCCTATGCACTAAGATTTCTTCAATTTTGGAGATCTTCGTGAATAGGCTCCATAGATTAACCTAGGAATTGGAGAAGTGATAAACTGGAGAAGTCCTCTCCACTTTATCACCGCCTAGTGAATCTCCCCCCTTGTGTTATTATATGGAGCCTATGCACAAAGATTTTTCCAACTTTGGTGATCTTAGTTCATGGACTCCATAGACTAACGTAAAGACTGGAGAAGTCATCTCCACTTTATCACCGCCTAGTGAATCCCTCCCAAGAGTGCATGAGTTAATCACTTTTTCTTTTAGTCTTTGAGTGCCAGAAGGGTACCCATACCATTGTGAGGACAAACCTTGGCATGCAAAGGGTTAATCCTGAGTATTAGAGTGCAATATGCCTGATAGGATGTAGCTGGGTTATGAATGGTACCTGTAAACTCAATACATTTATATAGAAAATGTTTGGATCCCCCTATGGTGCAGTTGATTTGCCCCAGAATTCCTCCACTTTTCTTTTCAACAGAAGCCCAAGGATAAAGACCAGTTGGTTAAGAGTCTTAGGGCCCTATGCAGGAAGCTGTAGAGTAACACATTCAGGATCAAACCAACTGTCTCAAGGGGATGGCCAAAATTCCACAGAAACAAAAATTGTATTGTATGCTCTACATGGCAGGGAGGCTGATGCCGTAAAACAACTGGAGCAAAGCAACAACACCATAGGAGGCAAATACAAATCCCTATAATTCTCTCTGAGTTAGAGACCAGTTTAGCATTAAAGAGGTTAAATGCACCACTTAAATCAGTGGTATTTTTATTTGTCTCTCTGGTGCAGTTGGCTTGCCCCAGACTTATGCCATTTATCCTATATAATAATTCACTAGGATGTTTGTCAGAAGCTGTCATGCGCATTAGAGACTGCCCAAATGAACAGAATGCTGGGAGCATTCTGTGCTTTAGGCCACTCTCTACAGTGCATGACTGCATCAGCGGCAGGGCGCAGAGCAGGACCAGCCTCTTAATCTTTTGAGTGCCAGAGGGGTATGCAACGCATTGCAAAGTAATGCATTGCGTACCCCTCTGGCACTCAAAGGGTTAACATCACCCAGACCTTGGCCCATGTACACGGGCCTTTACACTAGTTCTTAATAAATGTGTATGTATTGTTAAGATTTATGGGTATTGTCATATGAAGCACTATTGATTTTAGCTTCCCTGAGTGGAAGGGTATTCCATTCATGCTTTCAGTGTGCCTACAGAAATCCACCTGCACCTCAGACAAAGCCCACATCTGGGGTTTTGCCGCTTGTCATGCAGAGAAGGTTTAAATTACATTTTGTTACTGGACTGTCTGTGGGTGGGACCAGACTGAATATGGAAATGTTCCCTGTAGCACATGGAAGTGAAAAATATGAGTGGGCAGATTCTGAGAGGCACCATCCCCAGTGATAAACTATTATTTCCTCTGTGTCCAATCCACGGCATACTGTGGGTAATTGGCTTCGCCCTCCAACTGGTAGGACCAAATCAAATTTTATAAATTCCTTGAGCTACCTTCCCTCTGCAGTTATTTTGATCCTACCTAGCTGGAGGACAGAGGCTCTTGCCTCTCTCTCTGTTAGCCTTTTAAGAACCCTTTATTGTTTTCTTCCGTATGGATTTGGCCTGCCTAACCGCGGCTTACATTAGGTTCTCTTACCTGATCCGCATGCCTCACATGGTGCTATGTCAGATCCTGCTGTTATAGTTTACGAAATGGCTTGTGTGCCTCCTTGGGGATCCTGCTATCTGCCCGGCGCATACCAGTCCCCCTCCCTGGGCCATCCGGATCTCACAGTGGCTGACGGAGCTCGCGTTTGCAGTTCAGAAGTTTGAAAACCGGAAGTGTCGCATCCTGCGTTCCACCGGTGGAACGTATACTGTTTGCAGTGGGTTCCTGTCCTCTGAGGACCTAAACTGTAGTTGGATGTGGTCTGGGAGATAGAGGTATGTTTCTTTTTACATTACTGAAACATTTATTTGCTGCTTAAGTCTGAACAATGTATTATATTTAGAGGAAGCTGACAGTGTTTGATCATAGAGTATTCGTGTGTCCTTCCAGTTATGCTATTGTTGTCTTTGACCATGTCTGCTCCAAGTATTCAAGGGAAAACCTTGGACCCTTCCTGAGAAGTCAATCGGCCTCCAAATCTACTAAGAATTATGCAGGCTGCGATCAGGGAATTCCCTTGTCTGACACTAAGTTGTGCACAACAAGCAGGCTGCAGGCAGTAAAAAGCGCCCTTGTCTGACACTGCTAAGATTTATACACACAAGCAGGTTGGAGGCAGTAAATGCCTGCTCACGTTCAAAACTCGCTCTCCTGAATGAAGACATTAAGACAGAAGTCGTTCCCACAATACAGGAGAGATCAAGAAGTCTCTGAGCTTCTGACCCTGATGTAGGGCATTCCAGAAGACAAGAAGCCTCTTTTGACCTTGAATCAGAAGCCTCATTGAATGGAGAAGATGAAACCACGGAGGACAAAGGCAGCTTCACCGTTGACAATATGACCGTCTTGTCAAGGTAACAAGAAAATTCTGGGGCCTAGCAGAAGTTCAGAAAGACCTAAACATCTTGGAAGCAGCCTTTCTGGGTTACATGAAATCAAATCCCCAGATTCCGGTGCATAGCTCCTTTTCAGGACATCATAAAACTGAAGGGAAGAGCAATCTGAAAAAAAGAGGCTCAGTCTCTGGGAGACTTCCATGAAGGTTTCCGTTCTCAGGAGACTCTTCCACTTGGTACAATCCTCCTAAAGCGTATGCAGTAATAGCATGAACATCACGACGAATCACCATACTTTTAAAAGAGGGACAACCCTCCTAAATCCCACAGACAAATGGCAGATACTGATCTGAAAAAGCAATTTTCCTCCATCAGACATAATTTAAAGACTGCCACAGCCATGGCCTCCATGTTTAAACCCCCAAAGGGTGAACTTTCTTAAAAGGAAAGGTAGAGTCTCCATTTTCCAGAGCCCGAATTCTTAAGTCAGGAAAGCCACCATCTATTCATGCGACGACTTCATGGCTAATATTCATCTGTGGACAAAGTCTTTCTCCTTGTCAGTTATTACATAACAGGCCCTGTGGATTAAGGCCTGGGAAAGCAGATCCATCCTCCTAGGATAGATTAGTCTCACTACCAATTACAGGAACTCTTTGAAGACCAATTCGTGGACATAATTAAGAGGTCATCAGGGGGTAAGAGTTCCTTTCTGCCCCAATAAGAAAAGAACAAGACGATCCCTGGCTCAAACTAGACAGTATGGGAAGCAGGCCTTTTGAGCCAGAAGCTACAGACCTGGATGAACATGCGGACAGGGAAGAAGTGGTCCTCAACAGACCCAGGTATCTGGAAATTGCAAAGCCCTCCAGAAAAAAAAGGGCATTTCCTACATTGAAGCCAGCCTTTCCCCTTCTATGCCTCCAGGAGGTCTTCTGTAAATGCCTAGAGTAGTATTATCCAGGCAGATGAGTGTTGGTATATGTTCAGAGGGAGTATACACTGGAGTTTGTCTGTCCCAAGGCTACATCAGTTCAGGACATTAACTCTCTCAGCCAAGGGACAAGAACCCATCAAATGGGACAGGCCATATGGAACCTGATCCACAATAAAGGAAGCCTGGTACAACAGTGGTTCAGGGACCTCTATTCATCACTTTTATGCTACCAAGCCTTCTGGAGACTCACGTCTCATCCTAGTTTTCACAAGCTCTATGCTCCTTCTGGGTAGAGACAATAGTATATACATTGAGGCTGATCCAGCCAGCAATGTTTCCCACAAGGATCTGCACAATGCATATCAGGTTCTCGCCTCAAAGACGCACATGAAATACCTCAAGTTACACATATTTGGCCAGTATTATGAGTACCATGTCCTGCCACTGGCCTGTCTTCAGCTCCAAAGGTCTTCATAGGATCGTGGTGATTGCAATGGCAGAATTGAGACAGTCCTCAGATTAAAGTCCTCCCTTATCTGTACGACATTCTGATCATATAATCGTCTTTCAACAGCGCAGTCAGCAGCACGGACACTTGTCGGTATCTGACCTATTGGGGCTGAATTGTCGACAGAATGAGCTAGTGTTTCTGGGAATCGGGTTCAATACCATTCAGACGGGCAGCGTTATCTGCAGAAGGACAAGACCGAATCTCTAGCAGGTGACCACCTTTCTCTACAGAAACCTCCACAGGGTTTAGGGCTTATCATGATTTCTGGGATTCCTGTCCTCAATATATCGTAGCCTGCCATGGACCTAAGACACTCTAGCCTAGCTCAGGAGAATATCTCTGCTACTACAAAAAAGAATCCTCCCGATCTAATTTATCTTGGTGCACTCAGCCAAACAACCTAGCAAGGCCAGTATGGCTGATTCTATGTACGGACACCACCAACTCCAGTTGTGTTGGAATTCAGTCATATGCAATGCAGGGCAGTTGGACAACTTAGGAGTCCATCCTGCACATCAAGGTCCTGGAATTACTAGAAGTATGGAAGGTCATCAAATACATCTGTGTTGGCCTGAAAGACAGACATAGCGGTACTCATCAGGTCGAACAAAGTTTTGACGGTTCAGTATTTTCTGAATCAGTGAGGAGCAGGAGCGCCCCGTTAAAACAAGGCCTCCTGAATGTCCAGACAGACTTCCTAAGCTGCAGGAAAGTGTATCCAGAGAAAGGGAGTCTCAATGCAAGGGTGTACAGCAAAATAGCAGCTATATTGTCCAATCCATCAGTAGTCCTTATGGCCACACTACAAACAGGAAATGCGTAACCCTATCTCTCCAAATGGTACGAACCCCAGACCCTAGCCCAGGAGGTTCACAGGATACCATAACACTTCCGTCTGACGTGCCTGTTTTTTCCTCTTCCCCTGCCGTCAGGGATTGTACAACAAATAGAAGGGGACAGGTTAGAAGTAGTTCTCGTCGCCCCAGACTGGCCTTGGAAGCCTTGGTACGCCAACATACTGCAGATGTCATCAACCTCCTACCCTTCTACCAAGAAGTTCCACACCTACTGATCCAGGGCCCTCTGTTTAACCCTGATCCAGTTCAAGGCCTGGAGACCGAGTGGCTATCTTTAAGTCTACTGGGCATATCTGATCCAGTCCATTGTACAGGGCAGATGACCACCATCTGCCTATATATTACAAAGCCGGGTCGGTCTTCCATCATTTGTGTCTTCTCAGAAGCCAGATCATTAGTCATTAACTGCCCCTAAACTACTTCATTTTGTTAAAGAAAGGTTCCAGAAGGGATCAAAACCCTCTTCCTTGAAGGTACAGATATCCGCAATTTCAGCTATTTTCACTATCCCCTTTACAGATAATTATCTGATCAGGAAATATATTTACAACATCAAGCCACCATACATGATGCTTTTCTACCTTGTAACCTTACTCTGGTCCTATGGCTGTTCTCATCACATCCATATTTTGAGCCATTAGAGGACGTCTCTGAAATACCTCACTCTTAAGTCTCTCTTTTCTCACGGCAGTTATGTTGGCAGATGAGTCAGTGAGCCGTAGGCCTTGATGTCTGTGCCTCCGTTTCTGGTGTTTCATCGGATCAGTTTGTCCTTCAACCTAGGACTTCTTTCAATCCAAAGTCATATCTCAGGTTTTTTTTTTTTCCCCCTAACCAGGACATTTTTTTTTCCTTCCTTTTTTTCCAACCCAAACTAGGTATGAAGAAGGGACTACATAATTAGAGTTTTATCCGTTGTCTTAGATCAGCCTCAACAGGACCCAGCTAAGGCGTAAGCTTAACGCGTTGTTTGTCAGTTTCTGCAGGGAATCTGGGGCCTCTGCTGCTTCCAACCTCTCTCTTTCTCGTTTAGTTAGCAACTGTTTCATACTGACTTATGACTCAGCTAACCAGGATCCACCTCAAGGTAGGGTGACCCATTCTACCCGTGCCATGTCAACATCAGCGGCACAAAACTCAGCCGCATCACCAGAAGAGATATGCATGCTGGTACATGGTTATCATTCTCTACCTTCATAGAGCATTATGGTCTTTACCTTCAGGCATTAGCTGATACCAAGTTCGGAAGGAAGGTGCTTGAAGCACCTGTTCATGTCTGAACTGTCTAACTTACCCTCCCAACATCTGGGGTACTGCTTTGGGAAGTCCCACAGTACGCTGTGGATTGGACACAGAGGAAAAGGTGAAATTTACTCACTGATATTTGTTTTTCCTCTGTGTTCTTCCACGGCAACCCTCCCTTAGTGACTGTGGTATAAGTATCATCTCTATTAACTACTCAATGATATCTTTGAATATTGATTAACTTGCATCTGTGTATTGCTATCTATAACCTCTTGCAGTTTGGACGACTGTATAACTGCAGGGGGAAGGTAGCTCAAGGAATTTATAAAATTTGATTTGGTCCTACCAGCTGGAGGGCGGAGCCAATTACCCACAGTATGCCATGGAAGGACACACAGGAAAAACAAATATCGGTGAGTAAATTTCACCTTTTTTTGTTCTCTATCTGTAAATTCTTGACACAACGGAGATTTGTTTCAGCAGTTGGTTTTCCCCATAGTTCTTAAATGATTCTTAGTACATTTAGGCTCAGTACATACATATACACACTGATATGTTTCTCAGGTGATAACATTAGATGGTATATTACTTGTTACCAATGCATACAGAATCTCACACTATAGTAGTCCAGTTGGTATTGTTGGTTTTATTAATGTTTTGTGAATGTAGGCTCTGCTATACTATTGTCAATTCATTAATCTGAATTTTGCTACTATTCTTCTGATGTATCTGTGAGATTTCCTATTTAAAAAAAATAAGTAAATAAAATCACAGGACGTATTCAGTACCAAAGCTGTCTGTCTGTTTTCAGGTATTTGGAGCCGAGATATAAGATACAAAAGTAATCTGCCACTGACTGAGATTAACAAAATTCTAAAGAATCTGGAGAGCAAGAAACTCATTAAAGCTGTCAAGTCTGTAGCGGTAATGTTGTGTCCTCATCAAAGCACCCCACACTGCCTATACACAAACTGGCTTATGTATGAAAGCAAAGGGGAGTAATTGTAGGTCAAACTAATTGCACTATTCTGGGATAATAAACATTTCCCATGAGTTAAATAAGGCTTTTAATCCCTTGTAAGATAAAGGTATCTAATGCATTGATTTGCAATGAGTTGGAGGCCTCTAGCATTCAAGTGGTAGGGATATTAATACCTTAGATGTAAAAAAATATATGTTGTAGGGTTTATGTCCCCAAATAAAACAAGGGCACTCCCACTGCTGAGAGATATTTTATTAAAAAATTATAACCGCTCAAACTTGAATTTTTTTAGGTGCAATATCACAACGGCCTGAAAATTTACAATGGCGCTGTTGGTACACCATCCTATGGAGATTTATGGTCTACACACCAGAGCAGTCCATAGGATGGTGTAGCAACAGCACCACTGTAAATTTTCAGGCCTCTATGATATTGCACCTAAAAAATTCAAGTTTGAGCTGTTATTTTTTAATAAAATATCTCTCAACAGTGGGAGTACCTTTGTTTTACTCTGGGGAATAAACCCTACAGCATATATTTTTTAACATTTTAAGTATTACTATCCCTTTAAAACACACTGAATCAGTGGAACACTTGAGAATGTTAACTTTTACCTTGTGGTGCAGTTATTTTGATCTAGAATTGCTTGTCTGCTTTTATACAGAAGGCCCATGGTTGTTTAGACCATTGCGTTCTAATCTATTGCAAGCCTGAAACTATATATTCCCCTTAAACTATATATTCTCCTTAGAGGACACGAGGAAAATCTAGTACAAGTCTTAAATGTAACTGTGCTGTGCATGTTTTTGTTTTGTTTTTTAAATACATGATATTCATATATTACAAGAACATTGTGCTAAAGCTTTAGGGAATTTATCATCTTACATCTCCCATCATCTCCCTTTGAATGCCAGAAGGGTATCCAAAACACTGCAAAGCAATATGTTGGATATACTGCTGGCATTCAAAGGGTAAAAGTGGCCATAATCTCTTGTACCTCTTCTGGAGTGTAGTAGTATGAATTTTATGATTAAATCTAAGTGCAGACAATTGGCCATTTTGACATTTTATATTCCTCCTGTTGTGAAGGGATCTAAAGCCAGAAAAATCTGCTTTAAATTGTATCTGTTTATAGGGCAGGAGTGGCCAACGCGCAGCTCTCCAGCTGTTGCTAGACTACTACTTCCACCAAATTGGCCAGCTGAGGAGGATGAGATTGTAGTCCAGTGAGAGCCCACTGCTTAGCTAGAGAATCAAATGGAGCAAATGTAACCCTTTTGAGTGCCAGAGTGGTACACAACGCATTTTTGGCACTCATAGGGTTAACAGGTTTTAAATATCTTGTCAGGAGTACATGATATTTAATCATTTAAGGACTAGATGTAGACACTCCTCTGGTCTTTAAATAGCTAAATATTCTGTACCCCTGTCATTTTAGGTTGCACTGTGCCTATCTATTTCTATGCACACAAAAGTTCACCAACATTTTGCAGAGCTAATTTTAAAGTATATAAACTTGCAGTTTAAAGTGTTTTCTATGTAATCAAGCGTATGTGTTTCATAAACCAGGCCTCAAAGAAGAAAGTTTACATGCTGTACAATTTGCAACCAGACCGCTCAGTGACAGGAGGAGCTTGGTACAGTGACCAGGATTTTGAGTCTGAATTTGTAGAAGTGTTAAACCAACAATGCTTTAAGTTCTTGCAGACCAAGGTAAATGGCACATTGACTGTACTCTGGTAACAAATTCACACTGCGCTGATTTGCCATGCTCCTTTCCTAAGTATTACAGTTCTTCCTAAGTATTACAGTTCTTCCTAAGCATAATGATCAGGGTCGGATTTTCCAATAGGCAGTCTAGGCACCTGCCTAGAGCTCCAAATTTTGAGGGGTGCCTCTGCTGTGTTGGCCACACCCACATTCTGAATTGAGGGTGGGGCCAGAGCAATCTCTGTGTCCATGCAGTAGTTTATACATCCCTTTATAGGCTATTATTTAACCCCTTGGATGCTAGTGGCGTTGGAGATCTCGCTAGCAACCAAGGGGTTAAAGCTTTTATGTCCTTGCTTGTTGTAGGCCAAAGCTATATTCTGTGCCAGGAAACAGCAGATGAGACTGGTGGCGTGGTCATGTGAGGCGCTAAGGGTGCCCAGAGTGCCTTGGAATGCAAATCCGGCCCTGATGATTAAAACCTCTACGTAAATGAGACAGAACACATAATAGTAAACATTCCACTTACCTTACTGTAGCCATAAAATCCCAATGTCCCCTTAGGAATGCTCTGTGGTTGTGTGACCGGTCGTTAAGGGCCAGAGGGGTGTGCACTGTATTTCTTTGCAATGTGTTGGACACCCCTCTCTGGTCCTTAACCCTTTAACACATGTTAAAAAACATGTTGGTGCTGCAATATCTTTTGGAAAAAAAAAAAAATTCCCAGCAGTGAGAGTACAAATGCTTTTCTCTACAGAAGTGCATTACAATAAAGTGGTGTTTTTTTGAGAGTGAGGAAAAAAAATACCGCTGATAGTGAAGATCAGTATGAGCAAAGAGTAGTTTTCTGCTTCACCAATTAACCCTTTAAGGACCAGCCGGATGAGCAGCTTCTTTCTTAACTTTGAGTGTCGGACATTTAAATCCTAATTAAGGAACACTAGTGCTACAATTCAAGTCTAAGTGTGTTGAAAATGTTTCTAGCATCTAAGAGGTAAAAATACAAAGAACGGAGCATAGTTGTGTCTGTAGGTTGTATAAGCTGAATACTAAACTTTTTATATTGAATTTAACAGGCTGAAGCAGCGAGGGATGGTAAACAAAATCCCATGATACAGAGAAACAGCTCATTTGCCTCCTCTCACGAGGTTTGGAAATTTATCTGTGAGCTCGGCATTAGCAAGGTGAGACAGCAACTGAAACGAGCAACCCAGCAAGGGCACATCTGCGTTTACCTACACAGGGCGGGTTATGTACGAAGGTGGTGAGAAAGAGGTTAGAAGTTCTCCGGTGTGGTAAACTCTTCAGTTACAATTGGTGAGTTACAATAACACAGGAACTGAAGAGTATCACACTGGGGAATGTTATCTCCTCTTTGTCATCTCTATCATGGAATGTTATTACATCCTTTGAGTATCTTTTAGTTGTAATTTCCTTGTGTAGCAACCCAATGACCTGAGCAGGTGTGCAATGTATTGCTTACAAATTAATTGCTCACCCCTCTGGTCCTTCAAAGAGTTAAAATATATTTTCATAACATTTGTAAGTTATAGCAACATCACTGGCAACAATGCATTTGTTTGAGGATGTTTCATACCTAGATTTGGGTTAAATTTAATAAAATCCTTTTTAAAAGAACAACTCAATACTGATAGAGAATATTATTCCTTTTGTCTTACACAGTCAGTATAGTCGGTTGTTGGACTTCCAGCTCTCATCATGCCCAACCAGCCAACTGACTATTACTGTTCTAGCCTGTTGTGAGGAACTACGAAATAGAGGCATACTAAAACAGAGCTCTGTAAATACAGGCAATGGCAAATGAAATGCCACAAAATATATATATAAAAAAACACAAACTATTTCCAACTGCTGTATAAAAGACTTCTACCTAGCTAAGTTTTTCTCTTATATAAACAGAAACTATACATTTAGAAACCCATGACTCTTAATATGCTTATCAGACTAAACTGGGCTAGGTGACCTTTGAAAAGTCTGATTATATTTATTTTATATACATTGTGTGCACTGCAGTTGCCTTTGTATAGTATTCTCTTTTAAAGGAGCAGTACCTTTTTCCTGCTGAGTAAAGAAAGGATACTTTCAGTGCTGTCAGTTGTTCCATTCAAATGCATAATGTTTCAGATTGTCAGCAAGTGAATTAGTGTGTTTACTTCCTGAAAGTTCAGACTGACCGTGACACCTATATTCTAACTCTGGAATTCTTTATGTCCAGTGGTAGTATCCTAATTATTATTATTATTATTATTTTTTTTTTTTTTTTACTGACATTGGATAGCATTAGATTACAAAAGCTGTCAAATGCAAAATAAATATATCCATAAGTATCTATGTAATGGGTGTTGTCTGGATCATAATTATTTAGGTAAGACCTTGTTTAATAAATTTCAATTATTCCTAAAAGTATAGTATTATTTTAACACAAGCCTAAATTCATATGAAAACAAGTTTACTCTTTAAGATAATCGTTGGATAAATACAAAACCCCCCTATATGTTGTGTATATTCACTTTTGGACTTTCTAGCTTTCTTGGGAGACTGTAAAATGGAGAGGTTGGCATACAAGCTTTTATTATTACCAGCCTAAAACAAGCGATACCAGATAAGTAAGTCCATTTATACTTGCTGTGTTGTTGTTAAGGTGCAAACTTGTGATATTATATGGAACCTGTATCAGTAGTAAACCTTTTCATACGAGTGATGCATCTATTCCCTATGAGACATTTCATCATTTGCATGATTACAAACAATATAGGGTCCTGTGTTGAAAATAAATCTATTTATGGAGCAAACCAACTGAACCACAGGGGTATGAGAATTTCCACTGATTTAAATGCAGTGTTTAACCCCTTGAATACCAGAGGTCCCCAACACATTACAAAGTAATACTTTGGAGACCTCTAGCATTCAAGCGGGGAGATGTACTAAGGCATGATAAATAAGGAATTCCATGACTATAAATGGGGCCTTTAACCAACTTGAATGCAAGAGTGGTCTCTTACTCCTTGCAAAGCATTGGAAGCCTTTATAAGATGTTTAACCCTTTGAGTGCCAGATGGGTACTGCTCTGGCACTCAGAGTTAAATGTCCCATTTAAATTGTTGGTAAATGTGGGAATTTGTATTTATCTTATGTGTCAAAGGAAACCAACTGCACCACAGAAGGCTTATTGTAGTCTGATGCAGTGTGGGCCTTTGGTTCGCAGTACATACCATCATGCCTTTGGCTATACGTATTGCAGTGTTTTAAACAATAGGTCAGTGTTTCTCAACCAGGGTGCCATGGCATTTTGGTGTGCCTCGGACATCCACTTAAGGTGCCACATATTATCTATAAGACTTTGACAAAAATGTGAATGTAGACTCCCAGCTGTATATTTAAGGATATTACTATGCACAGTATGTTTATTTAGATTTGAGGCCTAACAACTCTGTATTTATGTATTTGTAACCTTCATGACACCATTGACAAATGACATAAAATGATAGGGGTGTCCCAAAAAACCTTCATTACACCATTGACAAATGACATAAAATGATAGGAGTGGCCAAAAATGCCAGACTGTGTGTTAGGTGTGCCTTGAGCAAAAAATTTTGAGAAACTCTGCTATAGGTACTCAAACCTGTCCTTGAGTACCTTAGCAGTGTAGGCTTTTAGGATTGATTCACCTGTTGTAAACAGTGGCTCGGTTCAGCCGGTATTAAGACATTCACTAGTGTTCCATTGAGAACAGCCTTAAAAACTTTCACAATTGTGGTTTTTTGTTTTTTTTTGTTTTTCACAAACAAAAGACAGGTTTCAGCACTTTTTGCTTTTGAAAAAAAAAAAAAAAAAAAAAGTGACTCCAGCTGTGGACTTTGAGAAGTGATTTGTACATTAACTCCCATGTAGCCCCCTGGATACTAGAGACCTCACATTGTGAAGCAATACAATTTCAATGAGTTTAAAAATAAGTATATGATTTCTTTAAGGTGGAATTATCAATGGAAGATATTGAAACTATCCTAAACACGTTAATTTATGATGGAAAAGTAGAAATGACCATTATTGCTGCTAAAGAGGGGACTGTTGGCAGTGTGGATGGACAGATGAAGCTTTATAGAGGTGTAAATGCCATCATACAACCAGCAGGATTAGTGCGGACACCATGTGGTCTATGTCCGGTAAGTCAAACTCATGTTATGCGTTATCTAATGAAATTTACTAAGTATTATAATATAGAAACCATTATTATACAGCTAGCACATGGAAAATCAGCTGCTCCCAAACGTTTTAATGTAATGTTTGACATAGCTCATTGTGTTAATATTTTTAATGTCTACAATATTAATATTTGTGAAATAAAATCAATACTATCCCTGTAAGCTTTTGTATCTTGAAATATCCTATGATTGATTTTGAGGTATGTCACTAGTAGATCAGCTGACAGGGTACCCAAACTTGCCACATTTTCTGTTTTTGGGAGGGGGGAGAAAAAAAAAAATCTATGAACCCTTTGAGTGCCAGATGGGTATACAATGCATTGCTTTGCAGTGTGTTGCGTGCCACTCTGGCTTTCAAAGAGATAAATTAATCAAATAGTAACTGTACATAACAATTTGCAGACACATGTCAAGTTTAAGTTTGTTTGCTGCAAAGGTTTTTTTTTATATAATTAAATCTTCATAGTATTTGGGCTATGGAGAGTGTTATTTCAATGCTGTCAAAGTTGTAGTTCAAGAGTAATTGAATGATAAAATATCCCCCTCCCACCACTTTTACTGATGTAACACTGCTCACCTCAGAGCAACAAGACCGGATGGTTTGCAGAGACTGACAATGTTCAGTGAGCATAATGAAAAACCTGTCAAGGAGAGCAGGGTTTTTCTTATGCTCACAGTAAGAAGATTGTCCCTCGCTGTGACCTGTTTTGTCAGACCAGATTCCACATCCTGAGGGGAGGTGGCTTACATTAGGTAAAAGGGGAGGGAGGGGGATACTTTATCATTCAGTTACTCTTGAACTACAACTCTGACTGTATTGAAATACTATGAATATTAACTGGAGCTGCTGTTTATGTGAAAATTACTATCCCTTTAACTGCAGTGCACTTGCTTTTCTGATGGCAATACCTTCATGTGGGGTGTGACTGCACTGGCCAAAAGTTATGTGACTTGACAATTCATGGAAGGTTTCAATGGGAATCATAACATTCAGTGTCGCTGGTATGAAAGTTCAGCACTGTTCATTGTATAAGATGGGTATATGCAGAGGCTGTCAAGTTGAGGCCCACCAGCTGTTTAGGACTAAAATTCCCATTATGTGCATGTAGTCCTAAACAGCTGGAGGGCCTCAGTTTGCCCACTTCTGTCTTGAGTTCTAGGTCAGTGTATTGTTATAAACCTAACATATCTCATGGTGCATTTGATACCTCCCGTTCTGCTTAGTACATCTGCCTGATTTATGGTGCATGCATTCCTGAATTCTGTGCTCTTGTGGGCTGCACATGAGTATATATTATATAATATGTACTCTTGTTGCATGCTCGTGTTATGGTCTAGGTCTACAAAGACATGTGGAGCAATTCTTGGACAACCCAACTGCACCAGAGGGAACAAATAAAAATACCCTTTAATTTTAAAATATTGAAGGATATAGAGAGGTCCCAACCATATTGTTTCACAAGGATTCACATTTTAAAGGGGAATTGTAGCCTTGACATTTATGGCTCTTAATTTGTTCAGTAGAAGGACCTGTTAGGGAATTCTGTCCATAATACAGCAGTATATTTAGTTGCTGTTTTTGGATTTGAATTCTTCTGTAGTTTAGTATTATGTCCCTTTTCAGATATAAACTAGAGAATGCTTTCATAACCCATTAGAATAATGAGTGGAGCTCTTTCTATGGCTGATCTCATTCAGACACAATCTGTTGTTTGTGTGGTGAAAACTACATGTAAACCTAAAATGCTACATAGCACATACAATCAACTGCAATTACTATGCAAAAATACCTCCGTAGATATACCTACCTGTCAAACGTAGACAAGAGCCACTTATTCCTATACATTACTTTAAATTAATGGTATTTGTTTTTGCCTCAGAATTGCTCCACGTTTGACTTTCTACATATGACCCTTTTTATTCTGTTTCGGCAAATTATTATATATTGGCTGCCAGTTAATATTTTTTTCTCTGTCCTCCAATACAGGTTACTGGTAACTTTGGGTAGGTGATCTGCCCCTTTAATTGTAGGCAGGAACAATTCTACAGTTGTATGCAAGGGGTGGAGCCTACTTTTCCTCCTTAGCTGCAGCTAGCCAACCAGCTCCAGAAAGATTTGTTCCTTGGTGAAGACACAGGCAAGAGAACAGTTCTGCTATAGTTTTAGAAACTTTTATTTTTCTGTTAGAAATTGAATACCACCATTAGGTGGATTACCATAACTGACAATGCCCTTAGATGTGGCTAGCTCAGTAACCAGGTGCTTTTTTTGTGGACTTTAAACCCTGGGGGGAAAATCTTGGCTACAAGTTCTTTCCTCAGGAGTTGCCCACCGAGGCTTCTTCTTAATACATTGTAGTCTGAAGACAGAAGATCTGCAGGAAAGGTGAACAACCCTTTGAGTGCCCCTCCGCACAGGGGTTTTTCCTTCGTAGTTCCTATTGCACACTCCTGCACTCATTGGGTTTATGTGTATGTCTTTTGGGTGTTTTGGAGCAGGTTTATGTGATACTTTAACCCTTTAGCTGCTGGTTTTGCATCTTTTGGGGAGGGTTCTGACACTTTTCCTACTGGTTCAGTGTTTTTTGGTATCCTAACATGTTCTAGTGATTTATGCATTTTTATTTTACTGTTTCAATTTTGTAAAATTTGAGTTCCGCTTTACTGCATAGGCGCCATTGCTCCATTCACTCCTATGGGACTGTACAGTTTGGGACATATCTCTGTAACTGCTCCACCTAGCGACTTCAGAGATGGCTTGTTTTTATTGTCTGCCCTTGCTCTATCATCCAGTTCACATTTCTAGTTCGTTGGGGGGCTCAGGGGGCTTCGGGCACTGTTGGGGTACTTTTTCTGGCAAAACTACATTTCCCATGAGTGCTTGCTTCGTGCGCTCGTTTCTGATTGGCTCCTGGCGCGGCAGCCATTTTCAGAACGAGTATCCTACTCAGATTGGAATCTCCTTCTCTCCTCTGCTGATTAATCCTTCGCCTGCCAGATAATTCTGTTTTAGCGATTTCTGGGGTGAAACTTTAATCCTACACACTGTAATTGGGTGATTTCTTATACTGTAACATTTTTGACACTTTGAGAATGTCTAATCCGTTGGAGCTTGGGGCCAGACCTAAAACTAAGGATGCTGGGGTCTCTGTATCCCTCATTGCGCATTACTCTTCCTGTCATTCAGGGTTACCTAGAGAATTCTCAGGTCATTTATGCCCAGTATGTTCTGATGTCCCTGAGGGTCTCCCAGGGACGCCCAGCCATGCATTAGAGCCAGTTTGGGTGCAAGAGTTCAAGGCTGCTGCTAGGAACCTTAGGTTCTCTTTGTAACTCTTTCCATCCCAGTTACAGGGGGTCTTCCATTCTTGGCAGACCCCCTCTTCCGTCAAGTCTTCCCTGCCAAAACCACAGGGAGTACCTGATGTATCAGATTCCTCTGAGGAGGAACTGTTGGTGGATTCAGATGTTGAGGAATGTTCTGCTGTGGGCTCCTCTCAGTTTTTTTGGGGACCCCTTTGAGGCCAATCCTGAGCCCTCAGCTGAGGGCCTGATCAGGGCTGTGTTGACTACCCTAAACATTCCCTTAGTTCAAGAGGTTCCCTCTGATGTGTTTCAGGAGCCTAAAAAGCCCCTTACTTGCTTTCCACTTAACCCCACTCTTGACCACCTTGTGTCTGAGTGGAAATCCCCAGACAGGAAACCTTCTGTCTCCAAGAAATTTGCCAAGCTTTATCCCTTCTCTGAGGCAACGCTTGCTCAGTGGGCTCATCCTCCCAAAGTGGATGCACCTATTTCCAGGTTATCTAAGTCTACTGCCTTGCCAGTTTCTGATGCGTCAGCTCTGAAAGACTGGACTGACAAGAAACTTGGTCTCCCTCCAGTCCATTTTTGCCACTGCTGGTACTGCCATGCGTCCAGCGTTCGCTGCAGCGTGGGTTAACCGGGCCATTGATGTCTGGACTGAACAGCTCACCCTGGCTGTCTGTCAGGGTGCTCCTACTTCGGATATGTTGCGGCTTGTTGCCAACATTTCTGAGGCCCAGCACTATGTTTCTGCTGCCCTGTTTGATGCCGTCCGTTTGGTGGCTAGGGATTCCACCATGTCTGTGGTTGTCAGACGGGCTCTTTGGCCCAAATTCTGGTCTGCCGACACTGCTTCCAAGAAAGCCTTGCTCTCCTTGCCTTTTCAAGGCACTTCATTGTTTGGGCCAGATCTCAAGGATCTGATTAGTGAGGCCACAGGGGGTAAAAGTACTCTTCTGCCTTTGGTCCCCAGGAAGAAAACACCGCTTCAGCAGGTTCAGCTATGCATTCGCGCTCTCACCCATCACGGGTGGATCATAAACATGGACAAGTCAGATCTTGTCCCATCCCAGTGTCTGGTCTTTCTGGGCTTCTCTTCGACACTCAGAAGAGCATGATGTTTCTCATAGACGAGGTATCTCGCCAAATTGCCCACAGGGTTTCTGCAGTTGTGGCTCAAGATCCAGTTCCAGCCAAGAAGCTGTCCTGTCTAGTGGGGAAATTCACCTCCACCATAGAAGCGGTCCCGTTTGCCATGGCACACACCAGGGTGCTCCAGAGGTTTGTGATCCAGGTGTGCAAGGGTCAGCCAGAATTTCTGAAGATATCAGTGTCCCTCCCTCTTCATGTGGAACTGAGTTTGTCGTGGTGGCTCGACCTTTCCAATCTGCTGGTATCCTTCTGGACCACAGTGATGGCAGACTTCACCCTCTCCGGCTGGGGAGCGGTCCTGGGTCACCTGAGTGCTCAGGGTCAGTGGTCTCCAGAGGAATCTCTCCTTCCCATCTTCAGCTGGAAGACTGTCCAGTCCGGGTACAGTCTGACAATGCCACGGCCGTGGCTTACATCAACAAGCATGGTGGAACAAGAAGTCTCGCCGCTTGGTTAGAGGTCAAGGCTATTTTGTCCTGGACAGAAGAACACGTTCCTGCCATATCCTCAGTGCACATTCCTGGCATAGACAATGTCATGACGGACTTCCTCAGTTGACACACAGTGGAGAGTGGGAACTGCACCCAGAGGTGTTCACCCTCATTGTTCAGAAGTGGGGTCTTCCTTGCATCGACCTGATGGCAACAAGACACAAAAGAAAGGTTCAGAGGTTCTGCTGTCGGTGGAGGGACCCTCTAGCTCTGGCAGTGGATGCAATGTCCATTCCTTGGTTGTTTCCTCTGGCCTATATCTTTCCTCCCCTCCCAATGTTGCACAGGGTGTTAAGGAAATTGCGCCTGGAACTCTGTCCAGTCATTCTGATTGCTCTGTACTGGCCTCGCCAAGCTTGGCTTCCGGAGTTGCTGGAGCTGTCAGTAGCGGAGCCATTCCGGCTCCCTTGCTATCCGGATCTTCTTCTACAGGGTTACCTGTGGAAGGAGGATGTTAATCGGCTAACTTTGACGGCTTGGAAATTGAATCCTCAACATTGAAGAAGAAAAGTTTTTCTTCTGGGGTGGTGGCTACTATGCTCAGTGCCCGCAAACCTGTTTCTTCCAAGGTCTACCATTGTGTCTGGTTGACCTTTCTATCTTGGTGTGCTGATAGGGACCTGTCTCAGGAATTTGGTCTGCCTACTGTCCTGGCCTTTTTGCAGGACGGTGTGGATAAGGGCCTCAGTTTGAGTTCCTTTAAGGTTCAGACTTCTGCTCTCTCTGTTTTCTTTCAGAGGTGCATTGCCATTCTTCCTGATGTCAAGGTTTTCTTCCAGGGCGATGGTCATACTTGTCCTGCCTTCAAGAATCCCACTCCTCTGTGCGATCTTAACTTGGTTTTGGGCGTTCTTCAGCACCCTCCCTTTGAGTCCTTGGCTACTATTCCTTTACGCCTGTTGACGTGGAAAATGGCCTTTCTCCTGGCGATCGTGTCAGTTTGCCGTGTCACAGAGTTACAAGCTCTGTCCTGTAAACCACCTTTTTTGGTGTTTCACAAGAACAAGGCAGTGCTTCACACTTCTCAGGAGTTTCTCCCCGAACGTGGTTTTGGAGTTCCACATCAATCAGGAGATTGTGGTGCCTTTTTTCTGCCCTGACCCCACCTCTGACAATGAGAAGGATCTCCACTTGTTGGATGTGGTACTTAGACTCAGTGCAATGTACATAAAACTTGAGACAATCAGGCAATCTGACGTGCTGTTTGTCATTCCTGAGGGTCCCAGGGCAGGAAGATCTGCATCCAAAGCGACAATTGCTTCTTGGATCAGGTTCACTATTCGTAAGGCTTACGAGCGGAAGAAGAAGCCTGTCCCCTTTCGGGTCACGGCTCATTCTAGAAGATCTATTGGGGCTTCTTGGGCTTACAAGAATCAGGTCTCTGCTGATCAGTTGTGCAAGGCTGCCACTTGGTCATCTGTGCACACCTTTTCGAAGCACTACCGTGTTGATTTGCTGGCATCGGCTGACGCCAGCTTTGGGAGGAAGATCCTGGAGGCAGCCTTGCCTGTCTAGGATGATCTGTGTTTCTTGATGCTTCCTTCTCTTTTGAGCCCTGTTGGCTCTAGTTCCGTGTTCCTGGAGTGTTGTTACCCCTGTTCAGTGTCCATTGACACTTCATTGTTTGGGCTATTTCTGATCTTATGGTTAATATCTGCTCTGGTGACTTTGGGGGCCTTGTGCCTGGTCCTTGCCTTCCTTCCCGCCTCTGGGAAACTCAATGGTTGGACATCCCCAGAGTTTCCAATAACCTGTATTGGACGACAGAGAAAAGAGGATTTTAGTCTTACCTGTTAAATCCTTTTCTCTTAGTCCATACAGGTTACTGGTCTCCCACCCTGTCAATGGACCATGCTTGGCTCTCCTGTGGCAGACTGTGGGGGTCCTTCAGGGTCATGCTCACAGGAGTCTATTTTTCCCTTCACTATCAAGTCAGTAGTTAGTGTCCTAAATCTTTCTGGAGCTGGTTGGCTAGCTACAGCCAAGGAGGGAAGGTAGGCTCCACCTCCTGCATACAATTTTAGAATTTTTCCTGCCTACAATTAAAGGGGTGGATCACCTACCCAAAGTTGCCAGTAGCCTGTATGGACTAAGAGAAAAGGATTTAACCGGTTAAGACTAAAATCCTTTTTTTTTTTTTTTTTTTTTCTTTTTCTTCTCACGCATTTGGATTTAAAGGAATAGTAATGTGTACAATAAAGTAGATCTCTGAGTATTCTGTAGGGTAAACCTGACACATTGCACTATGTTTAATAACTTACTTTTTTATGTAGTTCAAAAGATATTAAATGTAAAAAGATCCCCCTCCCGCCTCTTCTGGCTGCCTCCCCTTAGAGCTGTAATCTGGTCCCCGGACTGGACAGATGCAGCGAAGGAGAAATTTAAGTCTGGCCCTAGCCCGCTCTCCATCCTGACCACAAGTGTGACAAGGCCAGAAGGGGGACCTTTCTAAATGGAATATCTTTTGAACTACATAAACGTAAGTTATTAAACATAGCGCAATGTGTTAGATTTACACTAGAGAAGACTCTGAGATCTACTTTATTGTATGCATTACTGTCCCTTTAAATGTGCAGTATACTCTTATGAATGTTTATATTGTAGGGATTTTTCTGCAGAGTAAATAAAGGGTACATCTACTGGAGATGCTTCAGTTAAAAGTTATTACAGAGCAAACTTGCAGTTTATTTTAGAGTTTAAGATAAAAATAAATAAAATGTTGCCACCAAATTGCACTGCTCCTATTGCTGCATGTGAAAAGTGGAGTGTCTCAGACACAAACTCTCCATAGATGGTTGTAGCAACAGTGCTGCCTGGCAGCAAAACATCTTAACTCGAGCAATTAGAAAAATGTCAAGTGAATTCTGTAGTAACTTTTGATGAAAAGCATCTACCAGCATTCGGAGTATTATTGTTTTTGGGAAAAGCCTACAAATATTTTTCATGAATGGGGTTTACTGCCCCTTTAAGGGGCTGCCTTCGGCAAGCTAAAGAGGAGCTATTCTGGAACAAACCAAATGAATCACAGGGAAGATTTCTCTTGATTTCTTTTTTTTTTTTTCCTCGAGACCTCTTTACCATTCAAATGGTTAATAACCCATTTAACCCTTTGAATGCCCAAGTGGTACGCAACATATTAAAAAGCAATGTGTTTCACACACCTTTTAGAACTCAGGGTATTTTCATTTGTCCCATATGGTCCAGTTGGTTTTCTTCAGGAAATCTACCTGCACAGTTTAAAATGTTTCAACCTTTTAACATTCATTGTTAGTCACATAACCAGAGACATACTGCCTGTCACCCCAGTCTTATTCCTCTGTCCACCATTAAACTCTTACTAATTGAAGAAGCACTAGGGGTTTCACAGAACCCAGCTTGAGAACCACTTATCTAAGCAGAAACCTAAACATTGTCTGTTTCATTTTTTTAATAGGTGTTTGATGACTGCCACGAGGGAGGAGAAATTTCTCCATCTAACTGTATCTATATGACAGAATGGCTTGACTTTTAATGGATGAGAGTGGATAGCTCCTGGCCTGTTCTGATGCAGCTGACTCTAGTCATGCAAACTTTTCACCTTGTTATGGATAAACTGTTAACTTTGAAACTCTGATCTGCATTATGGAAGGCCAAAACTGTACTTCAATATTTATTTTAAATTTTTATTAATATTTAATCTAGGTTTGTATTTTCAATAGACCAGTGACCTTTTTTTTTTCCATGCATAACACTGGAATATGATAATGTCAAGCATAATGCATTGCATTAGGTTTTCAGAATTAAATATAATTTCTTAAAACTGTATTGCTAAATCGTTTGCTTATAATACAGACTTAATACCTTATTGGGAGTAACGGATCAAACAATATACAGCATGCGTACAGAAAGGTTTGAGAGGGCTAACCGTAAATAGAGTAGAACAATGATCTTTGTAGCTTTCTAGCCTAATTGCTAGCAATTTTGTAGCTCACAATAAATATTTATTAGCTTGCAGCTCAGTTTGGAATCATAAGGAAATCTGGTACTGTGACAATCTGGTGTGGGCAGATTGGTATTTTTATGTGTTCTCTATAGTGAAATTTGTTTGTCTCAAAATGGCACACAGCTGCACACAGCCTGAGGGATGTAAGATTTGTGCTGCAGTAGTTGACACATTTGTAGTCTTTAGGATTGCTGACAGGTACACTGCAGCATGATTTAGACAGTGTGATGGAGGAAATGGAGGGAAAAAAATCAACTTTGAAAGCAGTTATCTCTCAAACCATAAATGTTTGAGAGATGCTGCTGGGCTCATTTAATTCAGTTTTTTAAGGGCTACAAGATGGATGATAGTAAAATTTAAGTATTACTATCCCTTTAAGGTCCCTTTCACATGGGCAATACAATGTTGGTGATGTTGCTCACTGGAAAGTTAACATGCTGGGCTATGGTGTCTCACCCAAGTGATTATCTCCTTGCGTGAAAGTACCAAAGTCTGGCATACTGGCTGCCTATTTACCTCCTTCACACAGGAAGGCAGTAATGAAGGTCTGCATGGTGACCTGTGAAGCCGCTGGTAGATTATTGGAGGTTAGGATGCTCATTGCTACTTCTGATGAATGGTAGACCCACGTGGGTGACGGCCAATATTATTGGTTGGAGCTGATGTGGACCAGCCATCAGACATTCCCTTCTGCATCTGGATGGGAGGTGGAACAAAAGAGAAAGTGAGTGAAAGAACACAGGAGTTAAATGTAGCAGCCTCCAGCTAGTTATGAGATCCGTGTGAAAGAGCCCTAAAACCTGTACTGTTATGGTTACGGAGTACTGTGGTTCAGCAACTCTGGTATCAGATTTGTATATCGACAAAAGGCATGTACTCTGTTCTATTGTAAATGGAACAACATGCCCCCACAATCCTTATGCCCTCTCAGTGATGATGGAGAGGATTATGAAAGCAGAATGATACAAAGAAACCCCTACACCTGTGTATACAAATGGAACATTCCTTTTATTTGTACAAAGGAACAATGCGTAATTAATTCTTTATAAATGTATTCGATTTTGACCAGGCACAATAACTCCATAATGCATAAATAAGTTGTTATGAAAATTGGACTGCACATTTGTACTGAGGATTAACCTATTAAGTGTGGCTTGGTGGGTTTTTTTTTTCTTCTTCCCTTCTGAAGACAACTATTAGCTTATTCAGCATTACTCTTAAATCAGATTTATTTCTCGGGCTTCCTGTGGATGGTGCCGATATCAGGGAAACATCCAAGAAGTGCTCCTATTTTGGTTTTGTGAATAAGTGCCATTATGTTTAGGGTTTAGTTCCACCTCTAAGTAGCCATATACTTCCTAAAACATCTGCTAGTAAATGTCAGGATCACAAACTGGGCTAGACAAAAAAAAAAAAAATTATGCCAAAGCAGGTATCAACTTCTTTACAGCGCTGACGAGATCATGAAATTCTGTATTCTGGAAGTGTCCTCTGTCAGAAAATTTGTGCAGCTCAGCACTCAGGTTATCGGCCACTTCTTGCTGCTCATTCCAGGGCAAGAATGGATCATCCATGGAGCCAAACTGAACGATATGACGACAGTTGGACTTTATCTTCTCCCACTGCCACGGGCGGTTAAAATATCCTGCGAGTTTGGGGAAAAATTGTTTTATACCACGAAAAAGTGACTTAGTAGATTGAAAGTAGAGGCATTAGACAGAGAAGTAAATTCCACTTGCTGGTGTGCAGATCTGCACAGCTTGACTAGACAAGGCCCATTAACCTAAGTCCCAGCTATGCAAAATGTTTTAATAAGTAATATTGCAGAGTTCTGAAAACTGGATATTTACCTCTGTACTGGTGTTTAACTAATTCAATGCAATGCATGGTATTTAACTTTATAATTTCTGATTATGCGCAAGTGATTACTTTACTGCAATTCTTATTATATAAATTAACTATTTAAGAAAGGAACTACATGTTAAATTCTTAGATAGTGGACATCTTAACAGTGTGGATGCTTACTGCAACTCCCTGGCAATTAGTTATAGTCTCAAGGGAGTTGCAGCAGTGAGCATCTGCACCGCAATCTGCTATTGAATCATTGCAATGCCTTTCACAACAATCTAATTATAAGCTGGGCCACATGAGCTCCAGCTAATCAAGTAATGCTAATGCTTTCATATGCCAGCCTGTTGCTTTAATGTATATGCCTCTCCCTGTGTTTAGCTTTTAGAAATAGCAGTATAACAGGACACTGGCAATACCATTGTCGCAGTGGTGTATATCTTTGGTATCACTAGCATAAACACGGCCTAAACTTCATCCCTTAACCCCTTAAGGACCCATGACATGTCAGGACCGTCATGGGAAAACTTCCCTAAAGGACCAGTGACAGTCCTGGCACATCATGGAATTCAGGGCTCCCCACATGGCTGCATGCCATTCAGGGAGCACTGAATCAGATCATTTAAAAAAAAAAAAAAAAAAAATGCCCTGTTGTCCTTAACCCCTTGCCATCCGGTGACATACCCAGACCGTCACACTGGTCCCGCACTTAAGGACCAGCAGGAGCGCGGTAATACCGGGGACTGAAGTTGATCGCTCCAACACCGGAGCGATCTCTTTCAGTCCCTCGTTCGGCACAAGTGATCAGTCATGTGGGGTGGCAAGTCGAACTTGCCTATCTGGTCCTTAAAGGGCCAGACACCCCGGGACTGCTGGTCCTTAAGGGGTTAAGTGCTGGCTGGTCTTTAAGGGGTTATGTAGCCTGTCAAGCATGTAAAAAGGTGATTGTTTGCAACAGAGAACACTTTAACATAACAAGATCTGTTTCCTTGTTCCCGGCCCTATTTTTTAGGGACCCCTAATGTGCCATATCTGTAGGATTTCTCTGCTTGAGTAAGTAAGTGAAATAATAACAGGCTCAGTGATTTTATTACTTCAGATGTGCACAGGCAAGGGCAATCCTAAAGCCATTTTCTATTAGAGTTCATCTTCTCTAGAAGAGCAGTATTATGTTATACAATTTAACAACACAAACGAGGACCTCACCCAAAGGTGGTAGTATAATAACAAAAAGGCACACCAGGTCTATCCAAAAAAAAGAAATATGTTTATTATAACATTAAAAAAAAAAAAAAAAATTTAAAAATCAAAACACACATACACAAGTCCTCAAATAATGGTGATCCCCACCATCCACTTCCTGTCCTTGATAGTGAAAAATGTGTAAAATATGATATTTTTTCCTGATTTTGAATACTCTGTTTTGTATTTTTCTTCAGGATCCAAAGACCCGGGTCTAGTTAATTCTGCTATACAGTAACATAATAACCAAACAGTAAATGCACATCACCACTGAACAGGGGCTTGTCCAATACAAAATCCAATCAGCCCAACAAGCAAAACTCTAGACCTACGAATGGCTGAATCAGAAAAGATTCTTCCACATTGCCTCCATTGATACTTGTCTCTGCCTCTTGCATACCTGGACTTTACTGATGCTATCTTTCATGAAACTACCACTGTCATGTTGGGCTGATGGAACTTTTAGTGCAACTGTGATATACAGTTACTCGCAATAATACTTTTTGTATGGTTCTCTCATGTGGTGGCAAGTATATATACAATAATAGGTTATTTTTGGACTGTTGGTGTATATCTGCATAACTAGACCCAGATCTATGTATCCTACAAAGAAACACAATTTCCTGATTTTTGGATACTCTCTATGTTCTGTAGCCATCTCTTTATTGAAAGTGGATGGTCGAGCTCACCCTTGTTTTAGGCTTGTGTGTGTGTATATTGTGTTTTTTTTTTGTTTTTTTTTGGGGGGGAGGAGGGTTATGAAAAGGCCTAAATCACATTTTGCGTTAACCCCTTGAAGACCAGAGGAGAGTGCAATAGAGTCTATAGACAGTTTGGTAAGAACATAACATACCGCTTTCTCTCTCATTTTCATCTCCCAAGTCAGATGTATACGCAGATACTAAAATAATTGCATAAACTTTGTGTGTTTCTGCAAACCTACAAGGGCACAAACAAGAATTACAAGTTAACAAATCTCTTCCGAATTTTCTAAAATGTATGTAGGCATGTTCCTTTTTCATTACACTCTGCCAGTTTTTATTACAACATATTTCCAACATAAGAATGTGGTAGAATATATTCCATAATCCAGTTATTAACCCTCTGAGTGCCAGAGGGTTGAGGAGGTCTCCAGGGATACAATTATCTGTCTTTACTAACCCAGATAAAATCGTTGAAATGCACATGTATATAATTTTTCAACTCTAATAACCGTTTTGTTTTGGAATGTAGGAACAAACTTATTTTCTACCTGCCCCGTTGCTCCTGTTTTAGATTTCAGTGATACACCACACCTTCTCAGAGTCTAACACACATACTTTATAAAACTTTTATTTACACATAAAAATAATAAAACATTTTTTTATTGGACATTTCAGTCATAATCTCTGACTTTCATCGTGGCCTCCTGTTTCAGATCACTCTCCCCTCCAACTTTTAAAAAGCCCCATTGTTAAATTTGGCACCAAGATTGTGCACTTCTACTGCCATACCAAATGACAGTGCTACCCAAAAGAAAAAGATCAACACAATGTATCAATACACTGCAAAAAAAATCATAAAAATATAAAACCATGATTAACATAATAGCTTTCATATTTGGCTTATCAAATATAAAAAAGTTCCCAGCTTGTATATCCAGAACATCTACCTTTAGATAACCTTAAGCTTCTTTTTCCTTACGCTTTCCATGGGAGTGTTGTAAAGGGGATGTTGAGATAGAAGTTGTGTGCTGGCAGGTACATCAGAATTCAGTAACATTTTCAAAATATTTTCTTTTGTGATTAATCCTTTGAGTGCCAGAATGCCATACAATGCATTGCACACCCCTCTGGCACTTAGAGGGCAAATTTAATTACACTTCAGTTCTGAAGATTTTGGCAATAATATATTCTTTTTAGTTTCTTTTTAACATTGTATCCTAAATGTTGTCATTGTATTGTAGTAAATTGTTGTAATTTGTTTTCTGAAATAGTTATGTTTTATTGGTGCACCATGCTTTCAGCTATCCTGTGGGATCCCCACCGACTTAAAGCCAACTAAACTGCTGCCACTCGGCCTTCAGCTCCTCCAGAGTGAAACAACAGTGACAAATGTCCTGTTTTGAGAGTATTATTTACAAATTGCTATACCTCGTAATCTGAGATACCCACAAGACAATGGAAGGTATTTATCATGTACATGTGAATGGGTTTGTAAATATATCTAGCTCATTCCTACCTCATGGCTGCCGCAGCTCCAGAGCTGTGTCCAATGATTATGGTTTTGCTATCACACTGCAACTCTGACTCCATGAACGGCAGCCATATTGTTTCTCTTGCTGTATCTACATTTCAAAACCACAATTTTAGTCAGAAAACCAAAATGTTCTAGTATTTTGACTTATTTGTCGCAGTTATTTCACAGTTTAAATTTAAATCTATACATATATGAAGAAGAAAGTATACCTGTAGCAATAAGTGGCTTTTAATGCGTTTAACAGTAATACTTGGGTATGAGTCTTTCGTAAAACAGTCAGTTGTATGAAGGACAAATGTGTAAGCAAGCCATTTTATTGAACATTTTATCAACCCCTTCCCTGCTGGTGCTGGAGGCTGGCTAAATGCAGGTCAATTTCTGACCTGCAATGATACACATTTTTTTTTTTTTTTTTTTTTTTCAAAAAATAACACACAAACCCAAAAAAACAACATAATCTCAATAAACAAAACTGGGAGTGTGACTGTTGTGGAGCCATGTAATACACTTATACACACCGCCAAATGTCAGATAAAAAAGTGGGAAAAAGGGACATGGGGATTTTCAGGGGGAACAGTGGCCACTTTAAACTGTGAATTTTGTAGGTATGACTGACCGGTCATACCTTTCATGCAGTCTCCATAAAAATTTAACCCTTTGCGCCCCATTGATCCCAAGAGAAAAAACAAAAATGGTGGTTTTTTAAATTTTTTTTTTTTTTTTTTTTAATTTTAATAAAGTAAATGGTGGGTTATCCATATAAGTGGGGTATCAAAGGAAAGCCCTATTTCTGCGTAAAAAACAGTATATAATTTATGGGGGTAGAATAAAAGCCTAAGAGGGAAAACACTGTTGAACAAAGACATAGTCAAAAAGGTCAGAATTGCTCCGGTCCTTAACCCTTTGAGTGCCAGAGGGGTACGCAACGCATTGCTTTGCAATGCGTTGCATACTCATCTGGCACTCAAAGTGTTAAGTGAAATCCACCTCAGATTTTCCTCGTCCTTAAGGGGTTAAATACTCTAAATCTGTAATAATTCCCAGTCCTTATGAATGGCATTTAGGTAACATCATCCATGTGCAGTTCACAGAATGATGCATGATTGTATTAACCCCTTAACGACTTGTGCCGTACTATGACCGTCACGGTCCTTGAAATTCTCAAGGACCGATGACGGTCATAGTATGTGATGTACTTTTTACTTATAGCGCTCTACCGGGAGCGCTGTAAGTAAAAATAGGGCCTGAAATTGACCGCTCCAAGATCGGACCGATCTCTTTCAGGCCCCATAGTGACGCGCCGATACACGCAACAGATCACGTGTACCGGCGCGTCCACGTGGTTCAATGCGGTCCTTATGGGACGGAAACGTCCCAGGACCGCCAGACGTTAAGGGGAGTCATACATTACATTGTTCATATACTTACATGGATCAGGCATGTTTTGAAGCAAACAGTGAAAATGCGGAAGCTGCAGATAAAGAAAATTAAATTAAGTGTATTTATAAACTGCGAATATTCTGCAAATCTATAAAGTAGACATTGGCTTCCATTATATGGCAAGAAACTGAATAGAAATGTAATACAACAATTATACTAATCTTGTATAACACTAGCTGTTCCTGCATGGCTTAGCTTGTGCCGTGAGCCCCTGAGTGTCTGAAAGGTATTCAATACATTGAGTTGCAATGTGTTAGATATCTGTGTGGCACTCAAAGGTTTATTTATTTTTAAGTTCAGACCTTGTAGTGGGGCATCAGGACCCCCGATTCGGCTGGGAGATCAATAGAGGCAACACAAGGGAGCAAGAGAGCTCCCCTGCTTCTGTCCTACACAGAGTACCGGGTAGGAGTGCTTAGGATTAGCAAACCCTCTCACGTTAATCGGCTGGGAGACCAGTAGCTGGGGAACACCAGGATGGGTCCTGGTGCCCCACCACAAGTTTTTTTTCTTTCTTATCAGCATGGTGAAGCAGCAAATGGAAGGGAGGGGGGAGCTGAAGCGGCAAATGAATGGGAGGGTGACGCGTAGTGGCAAATAGAAGGGAAAGGGAGGTGAAGTGGCAAATGGAAGGGATGGTGGGGAAGAAGCAGCGAATGGAAGGGAGATGAAGTAGAAAATGGAAGGGAGTGGCTATCCTGTTCACCATGGCGAAGGGCCACCATGTGATTTGGTGGCCCCTCCCCTATGCCACAGCAAATAGGGTGGCCCCTCCCCATTGCTTTGGTGAAAGTTGATGTATTTACTCTTGGCTGAGTAGACAGGGCCAACTCCCACTGTCTACTTGGTTGAGGAGGAAGAGGACATGTCTGTTTAGCTGAGGAGGCAGGAGGCACTCAAACCCTGTCTCACACATCCCATTGGCTGGCCACTGGCATTAAGTCCACCCCTACGTGTGGCTGCCACAGACCCAGAAACCTTTTTCGAGGCACCAAAAACAGAGCATGTATCCCCAAACTTTGCACTCCCTTGTGTAACTAAGCTATAGTCTGGGTGCTAATCCATATAATGATGAAATAGAGAATGCTGAGAAAGAATTGCACTCACAGGTCTTTCTTAAAGTGAGAAATGTGCTAGTTTATTCCATGTTTCGGCCCCAACCTGGGCCTTTGTCAAGCTACATTAGGTAGCTGACTATGTTGTTGCCAAGTCAAATTTCAGAATTTTTCCCTCTGTTTGTTTCATGTGATTTCCTTTGAACCACTTTCTCCAAACCTGCACAAATTATATATTTTCAGCATAAGTTAGTATTTTTATTGGTACTATTCTTCAGTGGAATTATATGATGGAACAGATTTCAGATAATTAACATGTACATTCTTCATGATGTTGCCCATATTTTAATAAAATAAGATATGTATATGAAAATTGAAAGTACAATATGTTATCATGTATCTTCTGAGTAAAATTATACTGTGCGATTTTAATAAATGTTTGTCTTTTACAGGTCTGTAATTACAACAAGCGACCATTTGTAAATTTTCAGAAAGCAGAAAAAAGACACTTTGTTTATTGACCAAGTAAAATAACTTTTCCACAAAAAATATAATCAAATACAAGAAGAAAGACGAAGATAGAAAGAGCAGTGGGTTAAATAAGGTCCACTCTGAATAACTCATCTCATTCCCATATGAGAAATCAGAGTGATAAAAAACTCAAGAAAAAGAGACCAGTTCAGTACTGTATTCAATATGAGGTATGAAAGATATTAAAACTTAACTTTTATTAACCCCTTAAGGACCAGTGGTCCCAGGGTGTGTGGTCCTTTAAGGACCAGATAGGGAAGTTCGATGTGCCGTCCCACATGACTGATCACGTATGCCGGCACGCAGAACGAGGGACTGAAAGAGATCGCTCCGGTCTTGGAGCGATGAACTTCAGTTCCTGGTATTACTTGAGCGCAGTGAGTAAAAGTATGTGACGTACCAGGACCGTCTCTGGTCCTTAAGTGCCGGTATGGGTACGTCATTGGACGCAAAGGGTTTAAACTAATATGTTAAAATAACTCAAAAGTCGTGTGTGAATTCACATATATTAAAAGCATATTAGATAGAAGTGTCTGTGAGTAACTTCTTCTTTACTCAATCAAAGTGCATGACCAATCACAGAGTCAAAGAAATATTCGGTGTAAATTTTACTCCAGAATATGCTTTAATATTCTCGTTTCCGTATACAGGCTGTTGTGAAGTTGCCAATTTGTTACTCCCACGTACAGAAGCCAATTAACTGCAGGGGCCCTGCGTATCAATGAACACTCATGTCCTTTAACCCACTAAATCGTTCTAAAGAATTATTATATGGTACTTAGCTGCAGGCACCCTGCTATTAAGTTCAGCACAAAGGCCCTGCGTATCCATAAATCTGTCCGTTCATTTAAATCTTCTCTGATTCACATCCCCAGAAAAAAGGAGTTATCAGATACTAAACTGTATGTGTACTGCTATTACATATGTTGCAGATACTCTACGTATCTGTAGGTGAACGATTTTTAGATAAATAGATGGGTGAATCTTTCAATACTATCATTCAATCAATCTTTTCATTTATAGAAACAATTAAACAATACTTAACTGCAGGTGCCCTGCTATTGGCATTTGCTGACAGCAGTAAAAGCAGCTTGCATATATCACAATAACCCAACCGAAGTTAGTATGAGTTATCTAGAGCCATCATGCATTTAGATAGTACTCCAAATCTATATAGTAGTTTGCACCAAACATTGATGTGCAACAACCCATATCCACCCTTATCTTTCAATTGATGATTAACAGGGATGAACCCAAAGCCATCACCCTACACCTCTAATTAGAGACATACCAACAGGGCAGTACCTACGAATCAGTAGAGTATATACCACTATTGAAGATTTCAAGTTGGAAGCAAAGAAACTCCAAGAACGTTTTCTGGCTAGGGGCTACAGTAATAAAATACTTAAAAAAGCATACCAGAGAGCCCTTTTTAGTGACGGTAGTGACCTTCTATACAAAAAGGAAGACAAAAGAACAAACCTATCTAAAGAAATATGTTTGATTGACACCTTTAATCAACAACATCATTTGATTAAGCCCATTATATCTAAACATTGGCCGATCTTACACCTGGATAAAGTTGTTCACGTACTGGGAAAAATACAGAGGATTTTTTTCTTGTATTTGAAGGACTGAGCTACAGGACCTACTTTAGAAGCTGTGGGATGCACATGCTGTGCAACGACTGAACTGATTAACATCCAACAAATAGTTGTTTCCTTTTGTCTGCCCTCTGACTTCAGGCATTGAGACTTTGCAACTCCATTCTCTAACCCTGCCTCAAGGAATCAGTAAAAATTAATTAGCATGGTCAGTTGATAATAAACTTCCATAGGGTGCTGTAGAAAGAGCACCACTGTAAGATTTCAGGCCATAGAGGTACTGCGCACACAAAATGCAAGTTTCCGCTGCAATAACCTTTGAATCTCTCAGCAGTGGGCGTACCTTTATTTTAATGAGCAGTATAAACCCTGCAATATATATATTTCCATATTAAGCGTTACTATCCTTTTAAGGAAAGAGAAAGAAGATTGGTGCAATACCCTGGAATCTACTTTCCTAGAAGTCTGAAAGCTTTATCTTCTAGTGTGCTAAAGATGCCCTCGTAAACAGAAGGTGCTCATAATATATCTAACAGGTGCATTATTATCTAACTGCCACTGCTGTAGAAGAGGACGGGATTCCTCTTACAGGTGTACCTTCCCCTTCAAGCACACTAACAGCAGCCTGTTCCTTTTCAGAGATACTTTTTTCTGCTTCTACCTAGGACATAGATAGTGTTGGAAAAGGAGGAGGGGTACCTATGGCATACCCGACGACTGAACATGGTGCTGCAGGCCCAATTATTAGGAGTGACTGCCTGGTGACAGAAAAATGGATTCCAATGAGAAGATGAGCTAATACTACTCCATAGTCTTATTTTTACATATCTTCCTTTCTTTGGTAATTCTGTCAATATTATTTGAAACATCAGACAGGTAAGACACAATGAAAGAACATCAAATGTCTAGACTTGACTTGTACACTGTGAGAAAATTTGTTTCATCTGAATCAACCCTTCATGCACATTTCAAAACTAATGCAGGTCTCGTCCAGGAATAGTTAAATATAAACCCACTACTTAGACAAGACAGATTAAAATCTGTAGGCCCAAGTTACCCTTACCATCATCCTGTAGGTTACTTACTGTACTGGTTCAAGGGAAAAGCAGTTCCAGTAGTGGTAGTCCTACTATTTATGGGTTAGGACTTGATGCTCCCCATTCCCAGGCAGAGCAAGTATGCCAGAAATGCCTAAAAGGGATTGTATGGAAGTTAAACCATGTCGGAAATATGAGGGGGTGCTGATAAGTATTGAGCCTTACCCAGAAAAAACTGAGCTAGGAAGCTGTAAATTGCAGGGTGTACTGGATAATTTGTCTATATTCAATGGTGCAAAAATTAACTACCTATGATTTTAACTTATCTTTATTTTTAAGGTCCAAAGTGAACATGGCAGCACCTCCAGAAAAGTTCAATGTGGAAGAGCATAGAACTATAATGAAGTTCCTGTTTCTCCAAGGGAAAGGTGTGAAGCAGATCCATGAAGAAATGTCACAAACTTTGGGTGACAGTGGCCCTTCATATTCAACAGTTAAACATTGGGTTGTCAATTTCAAAACTGGTCATTTCTGTGTTGAAAGTGAGAAACCCAGGCCTGTTTCTGTCTCTGTGCCTGCAAATGTGAAAATCATCCATGACATGATCATGGAGGACCGCCGAATATCAGCCAAACATATTGCTACATATCTGAGAATATCATGTGAGAAAGTTGGTGCCATTATCCACAACAACTTGGAAATGAGGAAGCTTGCAGCAAAGTGGATCCCAAAACTTTTGACAACCGAACAAAAGAGGACACGTGTTGAGACATCAGTGGCTGTTCTAGAACATTTTGCAAGAAATGAGTCAGATTTCCTGGACAAACTGGTAACTGGTGATGAGACATGGATCTACTGTTATGATCCTGAGACAAAGGAACAGTCTAAGGAATGGAGACAGAGTGGTTCCCCCAGGCCAAAGAAGTTCCGTGTGCAAAGGTCTGTGCAGAAGCAAATGGCAACAGTTTTTTGGGATAAGAAGGGAGTTCTGCTCGTGGACTATCTCCAAAAGGGTTCGACCATCAATGCAACATATTACTATACTTTACTGACGAAGTTGAGGCAAAACATCAAGGAAAAATGTAGAGGAAAGCTCTCCAAAGGTGTCATCCTGTTGCATGACAACGCCTCATCATACACTGCAGGTGACACAATGGCAAAACTGACCTCCTTAGGCTTTCAAGTGATGCCCCATCCACCTGACCTGGCTCATTCTGACTATCATCTGTTCTCCAATCTCAAAAAACACCTAAAGGGACAACGATTTGGGAGTGTTTCGGAGGCAACTAATGCTGCAAATTAGTGGTTACACCAGCAGTCTGAAGAATTTTATTAGCAGGGACTTAAGAAGCTGCAGGACAGATGTCGCAAGTGCACTGACTTCCTGGGGGAATATGTAGAATAGTGTGGCAGTTACAGCTTCCTAGTTCAATTTTTTCTGGGTAAGGCTCAATATTTAACAGCACCCCCTCATAGTGCAGAGATACAGACTGGCTGTCTCTTGGGCACCCTGCAGAGGCATAAATTAATAGAAATGAGATTCAGAAAATTTCTGGAAGGAAATGGTCCCTGGCCTCCTTTATGAGGACATTTTTAAAGACTGGCGTCTGGATGGATGATGGGGGGTAAAATAAACAGAGGAAGGGAAAGAGTTTAATTTTTTTCTGTTAATAATAATGTCACCTGCTTCCTGGTAGTGAGTATTTTATCCCACTGTCCTTGTATTTACCACTAGTTGAACAGCCCACAGTGCCTCTGGCAGCCGGTCGCGGGGCAGTCACGCACAGTGGAGACTACCCGCGCCTCGGCTGATACAGCTGCGGCGCGGGCAGTCTCTACTGCGATGAGTGCCGCACGCGCAGCAGTGTCTACTGCGCATGTTGGGCGTTACACACAACTTAGCAAATTATTTTATAGGATTAGTTGATAAGGAAATAAATATTTACAAGTCCTGACTGCAATGCAGATTGCTCACAAAAGTAATATTGGGGGTTGAGACACTCTTTGCAACCTTCGATGAATGACCAACCAAAGTAGGAGTAGGCCAGTGATATATGGCTGAAATCAATATGTGAGCCAACCATCCACCCCTACATGACAATATCACCACAGCAATGCAAGTAGGTAACAGGTGGTTCTGTTAAAGTTACAAACTGAGCAGGGGTTAGTACATATAAAAATGAATTTATTAATGACAGGCCGTTAATGTGTAAAGTTTTCAGTACTGTGCCAGATTGCATACATTTCTATTGGCTGTAAGCAAAAAGAAAGTGGAATTGATCAACTGCACTATAGTAAACAAATGCAATTCATATTGATTTAAAATTGCCATGGGATGTAAGACCACATTCCTAAAGGGCCAGATCAATGCAGGTATTTGGTAGAACCCTGGTTTTGCACTACTAATTTAAGTTAAAACGACTGAACGAATGATTGCAACACCTGTACAAAACCAGTGATATCCCCAAAACACACAGTTTCAGCCCTTTAGGAATGCATTTTGATAATCCTGTTGTAACCCTTTGAATGCCAGAGGGGTACGCATCACATTGCTGAGCAATGCTTTGCGTGTCCCATCTGGCACTCAAAGGATTAACTCTTGAATGCTAGATCTCTCAAATGCATTGCAAAGCAATGGGTTGGGGACCTCTCTGGTATTTAAGGAGTTAAAAGCCAAATTTAAATCAATGGGAACTTTTCTTTGTTCCCTATTGGTTCTTAATGACCACACGGTCCATGGATGGAGTGTACTGGAGGACCAGCACACTATTTTTTTTTCTTCTTACCGGCCTACCCAGTGATCACAGCGCACCGTGCAGGCATGCTGTGATCACGAAATTCCATGACGTGCCAATACCGCGACCCATTCTCAAGGCACAGACACTGATGACAGTCATGGCACGTGATCAGTTAAGAGGTTAACGCCAGAATTGCTCCAATATTTTTGCATGTAGCCATATGTTTCTAACTGCTATGTGCTTGCTATATTGTGAATGATCCTTGGTTTATGTAATGGATGATGAGTTGTGTTATTATTACTCACTTTGAGGCGGCAAGTACTATTCTTCCAATGCTGCTCAATTTCTCAGGATTCTTGGGAGTTATGCACTAAGGCATGATAAAGAGGTGATAAAGTGAATATGACTTCTCCAGTGATATCACTTCTGCAGTTCCTATGTTATTCCATAAAGCCGATGCTCAAAGATATCCAAATTTGAAGAAATCTTAGTGCATTGGATCCATAGAATAACATAGGAACTGAAGAAGAGATAACACTGGAGAAGTCATCTCCACTTTATCACCTCTTTATTATATCGTAGTACATAGCAGACCCCTTGTCTCATAACATTAGTTTGTCCTCAGTTTCCAGTGTTAAAAAGACACATATGCCTTAATGCAAAATAAGTGGTTAACCACTTTGATGCTGGAGAAGTTTTCTAATATGCATACCTACCAACATTTCAGATGGCCAAAGAGGGTCACTTTTGTTTTAGGAATTGTTTTTCATGACTTACTGACATACCTTTGTGTAACTGAATAAATGATTTAAAGACAAAATTATTGTATTTACCCGGAGTACCTTATAAACACTAAACATTAATGTGAGTTTTACTTCTGTGGCTATATGTGATCCACTTATCTACACACACCACGCAGTCTGATCTCCTATAAAGAGAGACACCAGAGTAGGAAAGAGGAAGAGATGGATTTGGGTCTCAAAGAGGGTCGCCTTGTAGGTAAGATACGTTACACCTCTCTAGGATTCAATGAGTTAATAAAGTAGCTGTTTTCTTATAAACTGCTGCTTAATACGCACTGGGAGGTCTGCCTGATATATTCTGGCATTTAGAACTCCTATTACATAATACTTATGATCATTTTTCAATTTACTCAACACAGAAGGATATAAAGTATTCAGATAATATAAATACATACAAACCACATAATGTACTGATTGACTGTAAGAATAATTATACATAATACAGTGAAACAATAAGATCCAGGTTTAAACCCCCTCCCACCCCCGATGTTAAAGACATATAACATCCAAGAGCGTAACCCCTTGAGAACCAGAGTGATTTGCAATACATTGATTTCCAGTGCGTTGCATACCTCTCTGCTCCTCAAGGAGTTAAGATCGTTCTCCATACGTTTCAATATGTAGAGAAAGTAAAGTATGGTTAACCCATGAAGTGCAGGAGAGGTATCCAACGCATTGCTTAGCAATGCGTTTGATACATCTCTGGCGCTGAAGGGGTTAAGCAAAAGCTGTTCATTAAGAGACCCGGGTAGAAAGGTTTATAATTCTCCACATACACTAAACGCATTCAACATTTTACCTTGTTCAGCCTCGCTTTTGTCCATCCATACCACATGCAGGACTCTACATTTCCTCCCCCGTTGCCAGGTACTATGACAGCCTTAACCGGTGCTTCCACGTCTTCCGACATTGTTTCAGATTCATGTGCTGAAGCGCAGTCTCAGCTAAACGCATCATGGGAGTTGTAGTTTTCACTGTACCAACATAAACTCAACTGAGTGCAGGACTGCAGCTACATTTACAAATCATTTTTTTCTTTTCTTGGCATAAAAATGATATTTGTATATGAGATTACTGAATATGGAAATTGCTTTACAAAACATGCTAGAGCACGGATGGGGAACGTGAGGCCCTCCAGCTGATTCCAGACTACAACTTCCATTATTGTTGGCTATTCCGAAGGGAGTTGTATCAGCTGTAGGCATTTGCGTCGCCCACTACTGTAATAGCGTAAATATAATTTGTATGCACTTATAGCCAGTGTTTATGTAAAAGACAACTATACATAGACTACAGGAAAAAGACTGCCATATATGAAAATTACTATTATTATCATTTATTTAGAGTCAACAGATTCTGCCTCCTATACAACAGTAGAATAGGAAAAGTAATATGATACATTATTTGCTACCAGGTGGCATGCACATATCATTGGGTAGTATTTATGAATCCTCAGTAGCATGAGCCTCTCCAGCCTATGGAAATATGATAGGAATTTGATGTGTTTGCAGTGAGTTTATCATGAGTAGCCAGGTTGGCAAAGCCCCCCAAGCCATTTCTGTCAAACTTGCTGCTTTCTATTTCTGTCCCACCCTTCCTTTCACCACTTCCTATTCCCCTCCATTCCTTTAACCACTTTCTTTCTATTTCCCTCCCACCCTTCCTTTCACAACTTCCTGTTCCCCAACCTTCCTTTCACCATCTCCTATTCCCCTCCATTCCTTTAACCAATTTCTATTTCCCTCCCACCCTTCCTTTCACCACTTCCTATTCCCCTCCATTCCTTTAACCACTTTCTTTCTATTTCCCTCCCACCCTTCCTTTCACAACTTCCTGTTCCCCAACCTTCCTTTCACCATCTCCTATTCCCCTCCATTCCTTTAACCAATTTCTATTTCCCTCCCACTCTTCCTTTCACCACTTCCTATTCCCCTCCCATCCTTCCTTTCACCACTTCATATTCCCCTCCCATCCTTCCTTTCACCATTTTCTATTTCCCTCCCACCCTTCCTTTCACCACTTCATATTCCTCTACATTCCTTTCACCACTTCCTATTCCCCTCCCATCCTTCCTTTCACCACTTCATATTCCTCTACATTCCTTTCACCACTTCCTATTCCCCTCCCATCCTTCCTTTCACCACTTCCTGTTCCCCAACCTTCCTTTCACCATCTCCTATTCCCCTCCATTCCTTTAACCACTTTCTATTCCCCTCCCACCCTTCCTTTCACCACGTTCTATTTCCCTCCCACCTTCCTTTCAACACTTCATATTCCTCTACATTCCTTTCACCACTTTCTATTTCCCTCCCACCTTCCTTTCACCACTTTCTATTTCCCTCCCACAGGCAGGTCCTGATGCCCCAACAGGAGGTCTGACTTTTTTTTGTAAGTGGTTGGCTGAGGAGTCAGGGGACTTCACCCCCTACTTCACCCTAAGAAAGTAGGTAACTTGTTTGTTTCTTTAAAAGTGTGACAGTGGTGGTTGGTTGAGGAGGCAGGGGGAGTGCTCCCTGCCTCCTCCTAAACCAATCAGTGTTTTCTGGTCATGCCCCCTGACAGAGAACCAGAATCACTTAGATTTATAGATAGATGCTATTACCGGCTTACAATAAAATGGTAACAATTACAGACATGGGGAAATGGTAAACAAGTTATACTATTTTGGAAAGTAGACAACTAGACGCATAAAATGTGGGGTCACATGCATTTTTATCCCTAATCTTGTCAGCACGAATGTTTCCAGAATTTGGAGCTTTTTGAAAAAAAAATACTGTAGGCAGTACCTACTGCCAGAAAAAAAAATGGTACCTCACTGTATCAACTATTACACAAACTTGTTAGCAGCTCCAGCGGTTAAAGGATTAACACTTCGATTCATGTTATACAATGCTCACAACATTCAACAATCCAGCCTTGATACAAGTGTCATTAATCCTTGTGTGCCAGCCCTGAAGCTCTCCTCTGTTCCACTCAAAATATACATACAGAACTAGAATTCAGCTGCACTAACCTTTAGGCATCTGACACAATGTATCCACATAAAATCATGTTTCTTTATTACAATTCAAAAATCACATCTTAGTAAAAAGTATCCAAGAAAAACTTGTACAGACCCTGAGACGTCTTCGTGAGCAAACAGATCAACGTGTTTCATCTTGACCTCCCTCATATAACTTCTGGTCATTGATTGCAAAAGTCTGAGTGGCCAGCCACCTCCAGGTCCGGGCCTGGACCGAAAGAGCAGAGTAATTTGGGTAATTAACCCCTTAGGATCTATCCACAATCGGACATTATCCCACAACTTTCTGTTCCAAACAACGAACCCACACCGTGCCAGACCACTCAACAGACTGAAGCAACACCACTACAAATATGTGTATATATATCTATATATATAAAAGAATAAGCCTCATTGCATAATTTATGGTACCCCACACACAGAACATAATTTATGTCGCCTCAGAAAAGAAACTCGCATTGAACAGAATGTCTAATTACATAATTTATGTCTCATTAGGAGACACAACTCCTATTGGGTGATTGAATGGGGACTTTACTGCTCTCATTGGGTGATTCAATGGGGGCGTGTTTATCATACAGGGAGTTGGCCCGCCCCCTCCAGCCCACCCACCAGTATCCAACTGACAAAAAAAAAATATATATAACTGCCACTCGCTCCTGAGGTAGGGATATCAGTAACTTCTCCCAGTCCACTCACACTCTCACTCAGGATCATGACCCCACAAACACACTGTTTCATCTCCCACAGATAACTGTAACCCTCCATACACTCTGTTTCAGTATGAGGGTGTAATGTTCCCATAAAATACAAACTTAATAGCAACTCTTATTTAACTCATCATCTCTTCAGTCACCTCACAGTCTCAACTGTCACTCCTCCACTTCCTGCTTCCTGATTCCCACCCTTTCTCCTTAAAGGGAGAGAGATGCTTTGCTGTATGTTACAGAGGGCAAGCCTCAAACACCACTTTCTATTTGATACCTCAGCATATTGCTACATTGCCTCAACTGAAGAGCCACCGTGTGTTATATTGCTATGTTAGCTCAACTTAACCCTTTGAGTGCCAGAGGGGTAAGCAACACATTGCGAAGCACACATTCTGTCTCACACTCACACTGTCTGTCTCACACAGTCTGTCTCACAGTCGCAGTCTCGCAGTCTCAGTCTCGCAGTCTCACACAGTCTGTCTCACACAGTCTCAGTCTCACAGTCTCACACTCTCTCTGTCTCACACTCTCTCTGTCTCACACTCTCTCTCAGTCTCACACTCTCACACAGTCTCTCTCGCAGTCTCACAGTCTCTCACACTCTCACAGTCTCTTACACTCACAGTCTCGCAGTCTCACACAGTCTCACACAGTCTCTCACACTCTCACAGTCTCACACTCTCGCATTCTCACAGTCTCACACTCTCACAGTCTCACACAGTCTCACACTCTCGCAGTCTCACACAGTCTCTTACACTCTCAGTCTCTCACACTTTCACACAGTCTCACACTTTCACACAGTCTCACACTCTCGCAGTCTCACACAGTCTCTCTCGCAGTCTCACACAGTCTCTGTCGCAGTCTCACACACAGTTTCACACTCTCAGTCTCACACTCACAGTCTCTCACAGTCTCTCTCGCAGTCTCACACAGTCCCTCACACTCTCACAGTCTCACACAGTCTCTCTCGCAGTCTCACACTCACAGTATCACACTCACAGTCTCACACTCAGTCTCTCACAGTCTCTCTCGCAGTCTCACACAGTCCCTCACACTCTCACAGTCTCTCACAGTCTCTCTCGCAGTCTCACACAGTCCCTCACACTCTCACAGTCTCTCACAGTCTCTCTCGCAGTCTCACACAGTCTCTCTCGCCGTCTCAGTCTCACACTCACAGTCTCACACTTTCAGTCTCACACTCTCAGTCTCACACTCACAGTCTCTCTCGCAGTCTCACACAGTCCCTCACACTCTCTCTCGCAGTCTCACACAGTCCCTCACACTCTCACAGTCTCTCTCGCAGTCTCACATAGTCTCTCACACTCTCACACTCTCGCAGTCTCACACAGTCTCACACTCTCGCAGTCTCACACAGTCTCTCTCGCAGTCTCACACAGTCTCTTACACTCTCAGTCTCTCACACTCTCACACTTTCACACAGTCTCACACTTTCACACAGTCTCACACTCTCACAGTCTCACACAGTCTCACACTCTCGCAGTCTCACACAGTCTCTCTCGCAGTCTCACACAGTCTCTCTCGCAGTCTCACACAGTCTCTCTCACAGTCTCACACACAGTCTCACACTCTGTCTCACACTCACAGTCTCTAACAGTCTCTCTCACAGTCTCACACAGTCCCTCACACTCTCACAGTCTCACACAGTCTCTCTCGCAGTCTCACACAGTCTCTCTCGCAGTCTCACACAGTCTCACACTCTCAGTCTCACACTCACAGTCTCACACTCACAGTCTCACACTCACAGTCTCTCACAGTCTCTCTCGCAGTCTCACACAGTCCCTCACACTCTCACAGTCTCTCTCGCAGTCTCACACAGTCCCTCACACTCTCACAGTCTCTCACAGTCTCTCTCGCAGTCTCACACAGTCTCTCTGGCCGACTCACAGTCTCACACTCACAGTCTCACACTTTCAGTCTCACACTCACAGTCTCTCACAGTCTCTCTCGCAGTCTCACACAGTCCCTCACACTCTCACAGTCTCTCTCGCAGTCTCACACAGTCCCTCACACTCTCACAGTCTCTCACAGTCTCTCTCGCAGTCTCACATAGTCTCACACACTCTCGCAGTCTCACACAGTCTCACACTCTCGCAGTCTCACACAGTCTCTCTCGCAGTCTCACACAGTCTCTTACACTCTCACAGTCTCTTACACTCTCAGTCTCACAGTTTCACACAGTCTCTCACACTCTCACAGTCTCACACTTTCACACAGTCTCACACTCTCACACAGTCTCACATTCTCGCAGTCTCACACAGTCTCTCACACTCTCAGTCTCACACTCTCACAGTCTCTCACAGTCTCTCTCGCAGTCTCACACAGTCTCTCTCGCAGTCTCACACAATCCCTCACACTCTCACAGTCTCTTACACTCTCAGTCTCACACTCTCAGAGTCCCTCACACTCTCAGAGTCCCTCACACTCTCAGTCCCTCACACTCTCAGAGTCCCTCACACTCTCAGTCTCACACTCTCAGTCTCACAGTCTCTCACAGTCTCTCTCGCAGTCTCACACAGTCTCTCTCTCAGTCTCACACTCTCAGTCTCTCACAGTCTCACACAGTCTCTCTCGCAGTCTCACACAGTCCCTCACACTCTCACAGTCTCACACTCTCAGTCTCACACACTCTGTCTCACACACTCTGTCTCACACTCAGTCTCACACACTCAGTCTTACACTCAGTCTCACACACTCTGTCTCACACACTCTGTCTCACACTCAGTCTCACACACTCTGTCTCACACTCAGTCTCACACACTCAGTCTCACACTCAGTCTCACACACTCAGTCTCACACTCAGTCTCACACACTCTGTCTCACACACTGTCTCACACTCTGTCTCACACACTGTCTCACACTCTGTCTCACACTCTCACTCTCTCGCAGTCTCACAGTCTCTCACACTCTCACAGTCTCACACTCTCAGTCTCACACACTCTGTCTCACACACTCTGTCTCACACACTCTGTCTCACACTCTGTCTCACACACTCTGTCTCACACACTCTGTCTCACACTCTGTCTCACACACTCTGTCTCACACTCAGTCTCACACACTCTGTCTCACACACTCTGTCTCACACTCTCACAGTCTCTCTCACAGTCTCTCACACTCTCACAGTCTCTCACAGTCTCACACAGTCTCACACTCTCAGTCTCACACTCTCGCAGTCTCACACAGTCTCTCTCGCAGTCTCACACAGTCCCTCACAGTCTCTTACACTCTCAGTCTCACAGTCTCTTACACTCTCAGTCTCACACACTCTCTCAGTCTCACACAGTCTCTCTCGCAGTCTCACACAGTCTCTTACGCTCTCACAGTCCCTCGCACTCTCAGTCCCTCACACTCTCAGTCCCTCACACACTCTCAGTCTCACTCTCAGTCTCACACTGTCTCACAGTCTCTCTCGCAGTCTCACACAGTCTCTCTCGTAGTCTCTCACAGTCTCACACACTCTCAGTCTCTCACAGTCTCTCTCGCAGTCTCACACAGTCTCTTACACTCTCAGTCTCTCACACTCTCACACAGTCTCTCACACTCTCACAGTCTCTCACACTCTCACAGTCTCACACTTTCACACAGTCTCACACTTTCACACAGTCTCACACTCTCACAGAGTCTCACACTCTCACAGTTTCACACAGTCTCTCTCGCAGTCTCACACAGTCTCTCTCGCAGTCTCACACAGTCTCTCTCGCAGTCTCACACAGTCTCTCTCACAGTCTCTCTCACAGTATCTCTCACAGTCTCACACACAGTCTCACACTCTCAGTCTCACACTTTCAATCTCACACTCTCAGTCTCACACTCACAGTCTCTCACAGTCTCTCTCGCAGTCTCACACAGTCCCTCACACTCTCACAGTCTCTCTCGCAGTCTCACACAGTCCCTCACACTCTCACAGTCTCTCTCGCAGTCTCACACAGTCTCTCTCGCAGTCTCACACAGTCTCTCTCGCAGTCTCACACATTCTCTCTCGCAGTCTCACACTCACAGTATCACACTCTCAGTCTCACACTCTCAGTCTCACACTCACAGTCTCACACTCACAGTCTCTCACAGTCTCTCTCGCAGTCTCACACAGTCCCTCACACTCTCACAGTCTCTCTCGCAGTCTCACACAGTCCCTCACACACTCACAGTCTCTCTCGCAGTCTCACACAGTCTCTCACACTCTCACAGTCTCTCACACTCTCACAGTCTCTTACACTCTCACAGTCTCTTACACTCTCAGTCTCGCAGTCTCACACAGTCTCTCACACTCTCGCAGTCTCACACAGTCTCTCTCGCAGTCTCACACATTCTCTCTCGCAGTCTCACACTCACAGTCTCACACTCTCAGTCTCACACTCTCAGTCTCACACTCACAGTCACACACTCACAGTCTCTCTCGCAGTCTCACACAGTCCCTCACACTCTCACAGTCTCTCTCGCAGTCTCACACAGTCCCTCACACACTCACAGTCTCTCTTGCAGTCTCACACAGTCTCTCACACTCTCACAGTCTCTCACACTCTCACAGTCTCTTACACTCTCACAGTCTCTTACACTCTCAGTCTCGCAGTCTCACACAGTCTCTCACACTCTCGCAGTCTCACACAGTCTCACACTCTCGCAGTCTCACACAGTCTCTCTCGCAGTCTCACACAGTCTCTCTTGCAGTCTCACACAGTCTCTTACACTCTCACAGTCTCTTACACTCTCAGTCTCACACAGTCTCTCACACTCTCACAGTCTCACACAGTCTCACACTCTCACAGCCTCACACAGTCTCACACTCTCGCAGTCTCACACAGTCTCTCACACTCTCACACTTTCTCACACTCTCAGTCTCACACTCTCACAGTCTCTCTCGCAATCTCGCACAGTCTCTCTCGCAGTTTCACACAGTCCCTCACACTCTCAGTCTCACACTCTCACACAGCCCCTCACACTCTCAGAGTCCCTCACACTCTCAGAGTCCCTCACACTCTGAACTCTCAGTCCCTCACACTCTGTCTCACACTCTGTCTCACATTCTCAGTCTCACACTCTCACAGTCTCTCTCGCAGTCTCACACAGTCTCTCTCGCAGTCTCACACAGTCCCTCACACTCTCAGTCTCACACACTCTGTGTCACACACTCTGTCTCACACCCTCTGTCTCACACTCAGTCTCACACACTCAGTCTCACACACTCAGTCTCACACACTCAGTCTCACACACTCTGTCTCACACTTTGTCTCACACTCTCACAGTCTCTCTCGCAGTCTCACAGTCTCTCACACTCTCTCACAGTCTCACACTTTCACACAGTCTCACACTCTCAGTCTCACACTCTCGCAGTCTCACACAGTCCCTCACAGTCTCTTACACTCTCAGTCTCAGTCTCACACAGTCTCTTACACTCTTAGTCTCACACAGTCTCACACTTTCACACAGTCTCACACAGTCTCTCTCGCAGTGTCACACAGTCTCTCTCTCAGTCTCACACAGTCTCTCTCGCAGTCTCACACAGTCCCTCACACTCTCACAGTCCCTCACACTCTCAGTCCCTCACACACTCTCAGTCTCACTCTCAGTCTCACACTCTCACAGTCTCTCACAGTCTCTCTCGCAGTCTCACACAGTCTCTCTTGCAGTCTCACACAGTCCCTCACACTCTCACACACTTTCAGTCTCTCACAGTCTCTCTCGCAGTCTCACACAGTCTCTCTTGCAGTCTCACACAGTCCCTCACACTCTCACAGTCTCACACAGTCTCAGTCTCACACTCTCAGTCTCTCAGTCTCACAGTCTCTCTCGCAGTCTCACACAGTCTCTCTCGCAGTCTCACACAGTCCCTCACACTCTCTCACACTCTCATACACACCGTCTCACAGTCTCACAGAGTCTCTCACTCACACAGTCTCTCACTCTCACAGTCTCTCACTCTCACAGTCTCTCACTCTCACACTCTCTCACAGTCTCACTCTCACACAGTCTCTCTCACAGTCTCTCACACTCTCACAGTCTCTTACACTCTCAGTCTCTTACACTCTCAGTCTCGCACAGTCTCTCACACTCTCGCAGTCTCACACAGTCTCACACTCTCGCAGTCTCACACAGTCACTCTCGCAGTCTCACACAGTCTCTTACACTCTCACAGTCTCTTACACTCTCACAGTCTCTTACACTCTCAGTCTCACACAGTCTCTCACACTCTCACACTTTCACACAGTCTCACACTTTCACACAGTCTCACACTCTCGCAGTCTCACAGTCTCTCTCGCAGTCTCACACAGTCTCTCTCGCAGTCTCACACAGTCTCTCTCGCAGTCTCACACAGTCCCTCACACTCTCACAGTCTCTCACAGTCTCTCTCGCAGTCTCACACAGTCCCTCACACTCTCACAGTCTCTCTCGCAGTCTCACACAGTCCCTCACACTCTCACAGTCTCTCTCGCAGTCTCACACAGTCCCTCACACTCTCACAGTCTCTCACAGTCTCTCTCGCAGTCTCACACAGTCCCTCACAGTCTCTCACAGTCTCTCTCGCAGTCTCACACAGTCCCTCACACTCTCACAGTCTCTCACAGTCTCTCTCGCAGTCTCACACAGTCCCTCACACTCTCACAGTCTCTTTCTCAGTCTCACACAGTCCCTCACACTCTCACAGTCTCTCTCGCAGTCTCACACAGTCCCTCACACTCTCACACTCTCACAGTCTCACACTTTCACACAGTCTCTCACAGTCTCTCTCGCAGTCTCTAACAGTCTCTCTCGCAGTCTCACACAGTCTCTCTCGCAGTCTCACACAGTCCCTCACACTCTCAGTCCCTCACACTCACAGTCTCACACTCACAGTCTCTCTGTCTCTCTCAGTCTCACACAGTCCCTCACACTGACACAGTCTCTCACACTCTCACAGTCTCTTACACTCTCAGTCTCGCAGTCTCACACAGTCTCTCACACTCTTGCAGTCTCACACAGTCTCACACTCTCGCAGTCTCACACAGTCTCTTACACTCTCACAGTCTCTTACACTCTCACAGTCTCTTACACTCTCAGTCTCACAGCCTCACACAGTCTCTCACACTCTCACACAGTCTCACACTCTCACACTTTCACACAGTCTCATACTCTGACAGTCTCACACAGTCTCTCTCGCAGTCTCACAGTCTCTCTCGCAGTCTCACAGTCTCTCTTGCAGTCTCACACAGTCTCTCTCGCAGTCTCACACAGTCCCTCACACTCTCACAGTCTCTCACAGTCTCTCTCGCAGTCTCACACAGTCCCTCACACTCTCACAGTCTCTCTTGCAGTCTCACACAGTCCCTCACACTCTCACAGTCTCTCTCGCAGTCTCACACAGTCCCTCACACTCTCACAGTCCCTCACACTCTCACAGTCTCTCACTCTCACAGTCTCTCTCGCAGTCTCTCTCGCAGTCTCTCTCGCAGTCTCACGCAGTCTCTCTCGCAGTCTCACACAGTCCCTCACACTCTCAGTCCCTCACACTCACAGTCTCTCTGTCTCTCTCAGTCTCACACAGTCCCTCACACTGACACAGTCTCTCACAGTCTCTCACATTCTCACACACACACAGTCTCACTCTCACACACAGTCTCACTCTCACACACAGTCTCTCACAGTCTCTCACACTCACACTGTCTCACACTCACACAGTCTCACAGACTCACACAGTCTCACACTCTCACACACAGTCTCACACTCTCTCAGTCTCACACTCTCTGTCTCACACTCTGTCTCTCACACTGTCTCTCACACTCTCTCACACTCTGTCTCTCACACTTTCTCTGTCTCACACACTGTCTCACACACTCTGTCTCACACACTCTCAGTCTCACAGTCTCTCTCTCTCACTCTCGCACTCACAGTCTCGCACTCACAGTCTCTCACTCTCACAGTCTCTCACTCTCACAGTCTCACTCTCTCACAGTCTCACTCTCTCACAGTCTCACTCACACAGTCTCACTCTCTCACTGTCTCACTCTCACACAGTCTCACTCTCACACAGTCTCACACACAGTCTCAGTCTCACAGTCTCACTCACAGTCTCACACAGTCTCTCACTCTCACAGTCTCTCTCTCTCTCACTCTCACATAGTCTCTCTCTCTCACTCTCACATAGTCTCTCTCTCTCACACAGTCTCACTCTCTCACACAGTCTCACTCTCACACAGACTCACTCTCACACAGTCTCACTCTCACACTCTCACACAGTCTCACTCTCACACTCTCACACAGTCTCGCACTCTCTGTCTCGCACTCTCTGTCTCGCACTCTCTGTCTCGCACTCACACACAGTCTCTCACATTCACACTCTGTCTCGCACGCTCGCACTCTGTCTCGCACGCTCTCTGTCTCGCACGCTCTCACAGTCTCTCTCTCTCTCTCTCAGTCTCACTCAGTCTCTCTCTCTCACTCTCACACTCAGTCTCACACACACAGTCTCACACACACAGTCTCACACACACACTCTCTCTCTCACACTCTCTCTCACTCTCTCTCACAGTCTCACACTCTCTCACACTCTCACAGTCTCACACTCTTTCACACTCTCACAGTCTCAGTCTCTCTCACTCTATCACACTCTCAGTCTGTCTGTCTCACTCTCACACTCTCAGTCTCACACACTCTCACAGTCTCACACTCTCTCATAGTCTCACACTCTCTCACACTCTCAGTCTCTCTCACACTCTCAGGCTGTCTCTCTCACTCTCTCACACTCTCAGTCTCACACAGTCTCACAGTCTCTCACACTCTCAGTCTCACAGTCTCTCACACTCTCAGTCTCACAGTCTCAGTCTCTCACACTCTCAAAGTCTCTCTCACACTCTCACAGTCTCTCACACTCTCACAGTCTCACACACTCTCTCACACTCACATTCTCTCACTCTCAGTCTCACACAGTCTCTCTCACTCTCTCAGTCTCACACCCAAACACTCACACACTCAATCACACTCACACAGTCTCACTCAATCACACTCTCACAGTCTCACTCACTCACACTCTCACAGTCTCACTCTCACACTCAATCACACTCTCACAGTCTCACGCTCTCACAGTTTCACACTCAATCACACTCTCACACTTACAGTCTCGCAGTCACACTCAATCACAATCACACTCTCACACTCACACCCTCAATCACACTCACACCCTCAATCACACTCTCACCCTCAATCACTCACACCCTCAATCATTCACACCCTCTCACTCACACCCTCTCACTATCATACACACTCTCACTCACACATTCTCACTCAATCACACACACTCACTAACACACTCACTCAATCACACACACACTCACTAACACACTCACTCAATCACTCACTCGTAATCACACCCCAGGAGCCAGCACGATCCACCTTCCACCATAGTATGTGCAATTACCAAACACATTTCAATTACATGAATGAATGCCAGTCACTCACATCCCGGGAGCCAGCACGATCCACCTTCCACCATAGTATGTGCAATTACCACATGCATTTCAACTATATGAATGAATGCCACAGTGGAGGCATAAGTACAAACACAAACTCATTACAATGACACATAAGTCACCCCCTTATGACTCACTTGTGTGTGTGTGTGTGTGTGTCTCTGTGTGTGCCTGTGTGTTTCTCACTGTGTGTGTTGCATGTCTGTATCACACTCTGTGTCTGCATGTATGTGTTTATGACTGTCGCTCTTTAAGCATCTCAGTGCATGCGTGTGCATTTGCGTGTGTGTCTCTGTGTTTGTCTCGCATCCGTGTGTGTGTGCATTAATTCCCTATATATCCTGACGGGCAACGCCGTCCCACATTGCTAATATATATATATATATATATATATATATATATATATATATATATATATATATATATATATATATACAATGAGGCTCATAACAAGCCACATCAAATGCATAAACGTAGCTAGACATTCAATATGAAGAAGCCATGCCGAGATGTCTCTGGTTCGCTCTCCCCAATATACAGCAATAATGGATATCATCCAAACTCTCTATATAAACATATATCATTAACCCCCAAGGGGTTAACAGGTGCAATAGGAGAGATATAGTCAAGATTGGCCAACGCCCAGGATATATAGCAGTCTCTGGAACACAGTCTCTCAGTAACTGAATAGGAGTAAAGTGTCTGCACTGAATTCACTCTCGAGTTGGAATAGGAATGTGCAACAATTCCCAGAGCTGAGCCAATACCACCTTCGTGGGCTTAAGAGGAATGCTACTGCCAACGCTGAAGTAACCAGAACCAGAATCGCCCTTAACTGGAAATAGTAGTAACCCTGCGTGTGCCAATTGGATTGTGCCCTGACACCCCTCGGGTGCCTATACTGACGGTTACTGCACAAGCGGTAAAGAGCCGGCACACTGGGAAGTGCAGTGGATAGCGTACCCTCTAGCGTATGTAGGCCGGAGCCAGAACACCCCTCCGGTGCCGTTCTCAATTCTCACAGTAGGAGCGAACAGACTATCAGACTCCGAACACCGGGCAGGCAGTGCTCTGAGGGAGGATAATAGGCAGAAATAGAGGTACTCAGAGTAGAGGCTCAAATCAGTAACCGTATGCTTGGCAAGTGATATAGGAGGCACGAGACCGGAGACTACAGGCACTGCAAGGGTTAAGTGGTTCTGTACTGGAGCAAGCACCTTAGCAACCAGCAGAAGGCAAAGCAACCTCAGGCTACAGCTAGACGATAGTGAGAGGAACAGTGAGTCACTTAAACAGTTCAGAACATAGCCGGAGCGACCGGAGTGATACTGGAACACCGGAACAGCAGACAGGACCGGAGCGGCAACCGGAACAGGATCAACACTGCAGCAGACACAACAGCCGAAGAATGGATCAATCACAGAGCAGGAACACCAGCCAGAACCGGGTCAATCACGGAGCAGGGTCGTCAGCCAGAACCGGGTCAATCACGGAGCAGGGTCGTCAGCCAGAACCGGGTCAAATCACGGAGCAGGGTCGTCAGCCAGAACCGGGTCAAATCACGGAGTCAGACAAGCCGGGTTGGTACACAGGAGACACTGGAATTCAGCAACGAGGTGCAGGAACAGGAACACCACGAAAGGGCAACTGACAAGTGCCCAAACTCCAGCATATAAAGGCACATCCTGGGCGGGCCAATCATCCTCCTCCAATGCACAGGCAATTCAGACAAGATTGACAGAAAAACACGGGGACCGTGATACTGCCTTATATACTACCGGACCCAGGGGCCACCCAGTAATCAGCTGTCAAATTAAGGGATCTCTGTTTATAGGGATTTGGTTTGCATGTAAACTTTAACTGTCCACTATGAAACTGAACCCGGGCTATGACTACATTTTACAATATAATAGTTGCTTTATTTCTTTACTTCAGTCGTCCTGGACAACCTTCACTAGGACTCCGTGTTGTCTGCTGAAAGCAGTGCATGTAGAGCCACAAGGTAACTTTTTTCAATGATCTGATACCCATCAGGTCTATGTACTCTGTTTGGAACAAGTTCACAGCTGTCAGACCCTACATTTGGATTATGCGAGGTCTGAGATATCACCATAAACTCTTGGCATTCTCTGCATACCAAAGTTTCAACTTGTTAACTATACCACCAACACTGCATGGTGCATCCAGGCATTACAGTGGAATGATGGATAATATTATATTGGATTCCACTCTCCTCATGACTGTTTATACATCTGGAATTATTTTCCAGATACGACAATGACCCCACAACTCGGACTCTGTGATGTCTGTTTTAAGACAGCACACGTAGAGCCAGGGGTCCACAGATATGGAATATTCATACGGAATTCAAATGATTCTTTGTATCGGAGTCCTGTCGATTACCACCACCATCAGGTATGGGATTCAGTGTGTGACTTACAAGCATAAAACATGCAAAACGTTACAACATGAACTTGTGTTTTAGGTTCTTTCACTATATTTATAAGTATATTAGTGACTTTAGATGTATTCACTTACTCATATAGGATTTTGTGTCTTGTTTATTTGTATTTTGCTTTGGCAGCTTTATGACCTGGGCAGTTATAAGCTGCAGCAGTGCTCACAGCGTTGCGGATGTGAACATTTGTCTTGATACATTTCATTACATTTGATACTTTGTATTTGTGCACAATTCTCTCCATGATTAGTCTTGCTCCATAGCAGACTGGCGTTCTGATCTCAGGGGCTGACATGTTACTCACAAGTCTTTAGTCCAGGGATCGAAGGGTTAATATCCTTAATTTATGTTATGTTTTTGTCCTCTTTGTGTAGACTGACGTCACTCAGCGTTTTTTCGTGGCTTTTTGGCATTATTCTACTATAGAGTACGTATATAAGATCCACTCCTATACCCTGTTAGCTGACCTGAGAAAGGCTTCGGAATGGAGCCGATACATTGATGATTTGATTATTTGAAACTACTTTCAATATATTTTTTTTTTGTTAAAAGTCCTATAAGTGCTCTTGTTCTTTGATTTTCCAAACCATTAACCAATTTTTGTATGCTTTTTGCTAGAAGACGCACCTAGGCAGTTAAGAATAATTTCATTTATTTTCGTTTTGGAGTGCCCACCATTGACTGTCGTTTCATATTATATATATATATATATATATATATATATATATATATATATATATATATATATATATATATATATATATATATATATATATATATATATACACACATACATATACATACATACACACACACACACAAACATGTATGCACAGAGCCGGATCACAGGCAAGGCGCACAAGGCGACTGCCTGGGGCCCGGCCAAATGAGGGGGGCCCGGAAACCTGGACGGACTCTATTCACAAATCCCCCTAACCCTTTATATGCCGCACTGACTATCTTGGGCCCAGCTGCCCGGTCAAATGAGGCCGGGGGCCCGGTGGAAACCTCATCGTTGCCACTCAGCCTGCTCACTCACTCACAGTGCCATAATTAATGCTGTCACCATGTCTGCGGCTCAGTCTAGACTCTGCTTTCTGCCGTGCGCATGCGTCAGGACTTCCTATTCTCCTGGCACATGCGCATGGGGTAAAGGGGAGGGATACGCAGCACACTGACTGGTCACGCGGCGGCAGGGCTATAAAATAAAAGAGCTCTCTCTCCGCTGACTCTTTTGGGTGGCGATGTCTTCTTGTGGAAGCAGGTGCATACTAGCAACAGGGCTTGGGGACAGATGACCACATGTACACAGTAAGGGCCCAGGTGGTCACCGGTCCTACTATACCCATTACCCAGCAGCAGATGTAATAATGAGTTGATTGTGTATTGTGGTTATCTCCATTCCTCCAAGGGTTAATGCAAGACTATGCAATATATCGTGAAAAAAACGTACACATGATACATTGCATTGTCTTGAATTAACTCTTGGAGGGTTGGAGAGAACCATAATACACACACAGACCACATCCCGGTGTTTTATTAACATCAATCTAAGTGGCACACAACATAGATATAAGGAGGATCTAAAAATCAACCCTCTACAAAATAATCTAGCTACTGACTAAAATAGAGAACTGTCACTGTAGATAAGTCCCCTCATCCACAAGGAAATTATCTATTACCATCTAACAAAGTTCCAGAGTATTTCAAATTTCCCTCCCCCTTTTCTTTATTTGTAGCCCCCTTAATTGGGTGTTGATTTTAATGTAAATAATAAAATTAAGTTTTATAATGAGGAGTGCTATATATGCAGGTTTATCTTTTTTCAGGGACTTTTTTTTCTTTTCCCCTGAATTTTCTCTCAATGTACAAATTACCTGTAGGCACCCTCAACTAGAGACAAGCAGCTCTACGACAGCACTGTTGGTGTCGATAAATCCCTCCTTTTTTTTCATAATGTATACAGTCACAGATGTTGCCACATATATAGTTGAGGGCACATAGATTAGTGCAAGCCTACTACAACAAAGTAAAGTAATCCAAGGATTAAGATATATAGTGACTGTAATATATCATTCAAAGTCACTCACTAATAAGGCTAGCATCTGTCAGTGGGCAGTTAGTCCAATACTTAACCTTTTTATAAAACTAGAATAAAACCCAAATCACTTTGTAATCTCATATGATTATCTGAGTCTCTATAAAAGCAAATACTTTGTTTTATAGACACTCAGATATTTCTATATTTCTACAAAGTGATTTTGGTTTTATCATTTATTCTAGTTTAATAATGGTTAAGTTTTAGACAGGCGGCCCATTGACAGATAAGAGATTACAATACTAAACTAGCCTTATTAGCGAGTAACTTTGAATGTTACAATTACTATATATTTATATGCATACCTCTCTGGCATTCAAAGGGTTAACCCTTTGGGTGCCAGAGTGGTACGGAATGCAGGCAGAGTTATTTATTTTACAGGAGCCAATTGGACCAGGGGGCAGAGAGAAGACAAAAATAAACCAAGTAATGTATCATTGCTTCCTCGCTAACCCTGGCTACATACACATTGTTTAGTTAACACTTCAGTTTTGTGGGCACAGGCACTCAAAGGGTGATCCAATCACTGGATAAACCATTGAGTGGCTGTGGCAACAAAACTGTAGTGTAAACTAAAACACTGCGTAGGTAGCCAGGGTTAGGAAGGTATGGGGGGCCTGGTGCTACTATATGTAGGGAAGGGGGCCCAAAATTGGTTCCTTGCCTAGGGCCCTGGGAAGTGTTAATCCGGCTCTGTGTATGCATATGGAACAAAACAGGGTCTTGCAGTGTTAGGTAAAGAAAAAAAGTTTACCTTTTGTTGCTTTATCTTTTTTTATTAACTTCTATTGTACTTTAACATTTGAAAATATACATAAATATAGACACACTTTTGCCCTAGGTAGTCACATGAGTCACAGAGCATCACTGGTGGTCTCTAGTACCATGTACAACACTAACAAGAAACTTGTACAAAAGACTTGATGTTGCACTTCTCCATCAGAACAGGCATTACATACACGTTTTACTTCTGCATGAAAAAATGCATACCTCAATACTACACAAAATCAAATAAATAAGCAATAGTAATACCAGGGAGGCTCATTACTGAAAGGTACAAATAATATAGGGTTGAAAACTTTAAATGTAATTTTAAACCTAGCGAAATAAATACAGACAGAAGGATACAGGGACAGGAAGCCTGCCCAAACCAGGATCTACCCTTTGAAATCTGCACACCATACAACGTTTAAAATGACCAAAGAGAGACACTTTTGTTTTAGGTGGTGTTGTTGGGGTATTCGTTACCAGAAATTGTTAGGTTATTCCACTGCTGCCTATTCACTCTAATTTGCGTAACTGAATACATTATTTAGTTTTAAAGCAAGCCCAAAGTATTTTATTTACACATACTAATATATAGTGTAGAGCGCACACTCCAACTATCCATCGAATACATAGGCAAATTACGATATTCCATTAAGTATTATGCAGCGCAAAGTATTACAAAGATGGCGGTCCCAGTGACAGCGTATCCGCGGTAACCCAGGAACTCCCTAAACACGATGACGTTAGCAAAGGGATGGCCGGTTTTCATTGTGACAAGATAGGTGGGAACATATTCAATGGAAGATTAGGTAGACTTCTTTAGGATGAATACAGCGGAAAAGACGTCAGCGCCTGTCAGAAAAAGTGCAATTTCTGATTGGTGAAAGGGTTGTGACGTATATTGTGCGCTACGTTTCTCCTCCTTCTTTTGACGTAATCGAATGCAGTCGACCTATTGCTGAGCTGTACTTCCCAGGACTGGAACGGAAAGGTAACCGGATTTGGAAAGTAGCAGCCTGGGAATCCTAAGACACCGAGAGTCCGTGTTACTTGTGACAAAGTTACAGGTGAGTAATAGGGTACACGATATATCTATTAATACATTTTTTTGATATTTACATTTTACGGGACTGGTATACCATCATGGAATGGCACTGGCTCTATCTCTTTATTGTACCTGACAACTGTGCCTGATTTCTAGGGACAACTCCCTCATTTTAATGTTGCTTATTTTATGATTTAATATTCTATTATGTTTTGAGTGTGTGTGGGTTTTTGTGCCACGATCTTCGTTATTGGTTTAACCATTTCTGTTTGTATTCTGAGATCAGATTTATATATGTGTATTTGACACATGCAAATGATATGAGCTCACATACGGGTGTTATTGAATGAGTAGTGACGTTGTTTATATATATATATATATATATATATATATATATATATATATATATATATATATACTCATGCATGTTTATGTGTGTCTCAGAGAAGATATTAGACATATGAAAATGTGCGTACATCTGTTTGCTGCATGTGTGGGTGCCATAACTCCCAATTGTCCCTCTTTGAGACCGAAATTCCTATTTTCCACCCTGGTGCCCCTCTGTTTAGTAGATCAGACTGTGTGTGTGTGTGTGTGTGTGTGTGTGTGTGTGTGTATATCAATTGCTCCACAGAAATAAAACTGCCATTAATGTGTGTTTAAACTTCAGTCTATGTGCTTATAAATCTGCATAAATAAAGTACTTTTCATCTTGTTCTAAATCACTTATTCTGTTACATAGAGATCCGTGACCGGGTCATGAAATAACCTAATACTTATTGACAATGCCCTTCCCACTAGCCACTCCCCCCCCCCCCCCCCCAACAACAACAACATCTAACACAAAATTGTCCCTCTTTGGCCATTTGAAATGTGTCTAAACTAAGGATAGTCAGTTGCTGGACCTATAGCTTTTGGGAAGTCCACCCCCATCAGCCCTAACCAACCTTGGCTGTTTTGGGATGATAGATGTGTTCGTAATAGCTGGAGGTGCATCAGTTGACCACTAATGATTTAGACACTACCTAAATAATTCATCTGTGTTTCAGTCTTGCAAATGGAGAACATGTACTTAGTGAACAAATGGCATATTTAAAGCTTGTGTTTTGTAGAATGACAATTCGGTATAAACACTTGTTTTCTAGATACCATGGATGTCACCAAAAACCACCTTCTTTCTCATTATACAGAATGTGCTGATTGTATAGTTTCAAAGCAACAGATTTTCTGTCATCATTCATTTATGTTCCAATAATAATCACTTTCTAGGTCACACATTTGTCTATTTTTAACAGAGTGCTGGTATAGGTTTTTGTTGTGTAACTAGTCAGGATTTAACAGTCCGTCCTATTAAATGTATTGTGGCCTACAAATAATGGCCCATTTATAAACTTTCAGTGGAAAGGCTAACTGTAGCTCCCTCAAAATAACACATATTTGTTCCTCATTCAGACTTTCATTAATATGTAATTTAGATAGCTTTAAAGATAGAGGTAATCAACATCAATGAAAACTTTCTTTCATAACCAACTACCTAAGTCTTGTTTCCCATTATCATAAGCAGAGCATTGCGTGTGAAGAAAATGAAGTTTGCTTCTCCAGTGATGCAAGGGAAGGAGACACGCTGTACATTTCCTCCTACCTTGCCCCTAGTATAACATGCCAATTAACTGTGTATCTGAGGAAAGTGCAGCATGCAGTATTTTTTTCAAAACACATTAAGAAAGTAGGTTTGTAACTCTTGTTTCAACAAATAAATAAATGGAAGAGGGTCATGTAACAACAATTCTGTGTGCCTGGTACACACTCCCAGGGGTGGCAGTAAGGAAGAGTTATGCAAAATTCTCCCATTGGTGTAGGCATCTGGTTGTGATTTTCACAGGCCTCTTGTCAGTCCTGTGAAAATCACTGCAAGGACTTGAATAGGGGCTTGATCTTCACAGGAGTGGTGGAGGGGCAAAGCTCCTGCCACTCCTGTCAAAATCTATGCAGGGGGTTGCTCCCAATCTCCTCACCCCATTTAAAGCAGAACTACCACCCGACAAAATCTTTAGCTTAACCAAGTCCCCATCTGACGACTAGCTGCTTAGTAGCACTAGTCGCCAGAATATTACCTTATTTAATAGATTTCTGCTCTCTTCTATGGCTGACAGTAGCATGGAGCGTGGGCATCTTGCCATTGTGACGTCCACGTGCCTGCGCTGTCAGTCCCAGCTGGAGCCAAGTGGCTCCTAGCAACACCTCCTAGACCAGGCTGGGACTGACAGCACAGGCGCGCGGACGTCACAATGGCAAGATGTCCATGCTACTGTCAGCCATAGAAGAGAGCAGAAATCTATTAAATAAGGTAATTATTCTGGCGACTAGTGCTACTAAGCAGCTAGTCGTCAGATGGGGACTTGGTTAAGCTAAAGATTTTGTCGGGTGGTAGTTCTGCTTTAAATCAATTGGAATTGTTGTTTTCTCCTTTGATGAGGTTGGTATACTTCCTGAATACAGCTCATGATGATGAGTTCCTGAAGTGAGGGGAAGGCAGAACTCACCTCTACTACTACATTGAGAGCCTGGCAGTCCATAGTCCAAGGTTCTTTTACTATGGTGGTTACACTGCAGCTTTGTACCTGAAGTCACTGTTGGCTCCCAATAAGAAAAAGAAAGAAAAAAAAAAAAATAAGTATCTCCAAAAACAATCACTTTTTATATTTAAAATAAGATCACCAGTTTGTGTTTTTTTTTTTTGTTTTTTTTTTTTTTTAACTCTAATGCCCTTAGTATTTAACACTATTTTTTTTCCAGAAAGGCTGTTTATGCTGATGCAAAATATTTTGGAGTATAACATTAAGGAAAGATGGGACTTGTGACTCTCCAGCTGTTATTCTGATGATACTGGTAGTGGAGGGCCACCAGTTGCAGTGTCTGACTTGATAATGTTTAATGTGCTTGCCTTTGGTCGGATTGAAAAGGAAATATACCCTATAAATATATGACTGTTTATTTGTTTAGTAGATTGACCTATCTAGGTAGGCGTCTTTCATAGAGGTGCCAGTTGTATTATAGTTTTCTGCATTATATCGGTTTTTCCTATATATAGTGAGCTCTGTGTAAGTATGCCTCTAGGTCACACCTCTTGACTGTAAGCAGAGGGCTTCAGTAGGCCTGAATGATTTGTAAGGAACACTAGTTTTTATCAGATTGTAAACTGAAATTTATTAGCAGTGGAAAACAAGAGAGAGAAAAATAAAATATTCTATAGCTATAACTGACTGCTGTTTGAAGGACACCTACCTTTTGTAAGTCTTAGTGTCAAATAACTTAAAGGGATAGTAATGTTTCAAAATGAAAGCAGCTTCAATTAATCTTCATAGTATTTGGGCCATGGAGAGCGTTATTTCAATACTGTCAGAGCTGTAGTTCAAGAGTAATTGAATGATAAAGTATCCCCCTCCTGCCTCGTTTACCTAGTGTAAGCCACCTCCCCTCAGATGTAGAATCTGGTCTCTTGACAGGACAGATCACAGCAAGGGACAATCTTCTTACTGTGATTATAAGGAAAACCCTGCCCCCTTGACAGGTTTTTCTTTACACTCACTGAAGATTGTTCCTTTCTGTGATCCATTTGGACAGTCTTGCTGCTCCAGGCACACATTTTAGACCATTCCAATGAAGGTATTCCGTGTAAGTAACGAGATCTTGGCACTTCTCAAGCGCCATAGTGTCGACTGACACGGATCTCCTGCTGACAGCTTTACAGCTGTCAGTAGGAGAAATCAAACTTTAAACGCCCGTATCTCTTAAACCATAGCGATTTGAGAGAGACTTTTTTTTTTGCATGTAGATCAGCTTTTTAAGCTCTTCTAAATGCAAAAAAGGTTTTTTTAGACATTACTAACACTTTAACTCAAGTTATAACCATTCAAATTAATGCCTCTTTCTGTGTTTGGAGTGCTTTAAAATTGATGATAGAAATGATCTATTGAGAATAATGAAACCACACCACCTAATGGGCATTTTTCTATGTAAGTTGTTTTTTTTTTTTTTTTTTTTTGTTTTAACCCTCTGGCACGCCAAAGGGTTAAAGAAAGACAACACAAACATCCTTGAGTTATTACAGTTGTGAATTATCTCCCAGCAGTGAGAGCATCCTCCTTTCACTCCGCAGAAAAATCTCTTCCTCATTAGTTACATTTGTTCTGGGAACACTTTGTAGTTCATCAGTGCACCCAAGGGTTCCATAGAAAACACTCTGAGAAGTACCTCTATAGCAAAAACGAATTTGTACTTTGGTATCTTGCATACGAGTTTTAGTGGCTTCTACCTTTAAACCTTTTTATCAGCCTTCCTAATGGTGGCTTGTCGGAGATTAATTTGCGATGTGGCAAAGTACAGATATTTCCAATAAAGGGTATACAGATAATGTGACCACATAGTCCAGATTTAGCAATGTCAGAAAATTACAATTTAGCCAGAATAAAAACATTTGTACAGTTCAGTATTACCAGTGTCATGTCTGTTACACTGGAAACCATTGAGGTGGTGGAGAGATCTCTAGAATCCATAGGGTTAAAAGTTCAGTTTAACTGAATGAGAATTTGTATTTCTCCCTTTGGGGTCAATGGGGTTGTCCCAAAATGACTCAATTTCTTCTTAGTACATCAGTCTTATTATCTAAAGCATTATCTGTTTTCTGAGGTTTAAAATCTAGTCTTATATGGGCTCTGTAGGCGCAGGCATTTCTACCATTTTTAGTGCTCATTCACTCTTATTACCATAGCGATCTTCACAGTGTAGGGTGTCTCAGAAGTGATGGTGCTGAGTTGTCTGTAAATAGGCTGTGACGAGGTAGCTGCCTTACAGAGTTACTACTCTCCTTAAACTGCTTAAACAAAATGAACATCACCAAAATTACACTTAGGATTAGGTTTTAGGGATCTAATATAAAATAATAATTACAGTTTTACATAGGCTAGGTGGAAATACATATGTATGAGTTATGAGAGTAAGGATCAACAGGATGTAGCTTTTTCTATACTGTTTATGGGACAATGTACCCGCTGGCCCTAAAGGGTTAAAGATCAGCCATGTGATGTAGCTTTTGCTTACATATCCTCCACATTGTTTTTACTTTTTTTTAAAAAAAATATAGAAATCATGTATTTTTTTTTCCCCCTCTTCCCAAAACTGTTCCCTAACCTCCAGTTGTATGCAGATTTCTTGGCCATTCCTCTGGTGCTCAAAGGTTGTGGGTCATTCTTACCAAGGTCATGGTCTTGGTTATATTTCCTGTATGGCTCATGCTCTAGTTCAGGGGTAGGCCACAGGCACCCCCTAGAGTCACATTTCGTCTCAAAGGTTCCCCTGTGCCCCCAGTTTGTTCCCTTGAACAGTGGGAAGAGGAGATTATTTTCCTTTACATTAGGATGCACACACTGTGTATTTGTGTGTGCGTGTATATATAATCTTCTTTTGCCTCATAGTGTATTTCCCTTTACTCTTGCATTGTTCCATCTTTATTCCTTAGATACTTGAGAGGTCTCCAGGCTGATCTACTTATTTCAACTACTTTTCAGAATTCTGAACCATAATGTGCAGCCCTGTAGACTTGAGGGCCACATGCAGCTCTTGATATAAATCTGGTTACCTGTCAATGACTTTACCCAAGGCCCAGTGCCAGCCAAATTGCTTTTATATATAGCTAGGTAAAATCCTATGTAGTAGGCCGAAATATTGGTTCATAAACACACATTCCATCTGTTTAAAAGTTTCTGCTAGTGCTGTTACCTTAGCAGAATGTGTTTGTACAATCGCCAGCATTTGTGCTGTGAATAACTTGCTGACTTGCTTTTTAGATCTCCCATTTCCATGGCTACTTACTTGGAGTTTATACAGCAGAATGAAGAGCGAGATGGAGTCCGTTTCAGCTGGAACGTGTGGCCTTCAAGCAGGCTGGAAGCCACCAGGATGGTTGTTCCTTTAGGCTGCCTTTTTACTCCCCTGAAAGAACGCCCAGACCTCCCCCCTGTTCAGTATGAACCAGTGCTTTGCACAAGGCCCACCTGCAAGGCAGTTCTTAATCCACTCTGGTAAGTTATTTCATGTTTCATTCTTAGGGATCTTTGAGAAACCCAACTTTTTATGCAGCAATTGATAGAGTTGTTTTTCACATGGGCGACTTTATTACCAGTACAGCTGCGAATGAAAAAATAAGCTGTGAATCATTGCATTCTATAGGGCATTTCACACAGGCAACATGTGCTGTAATTGTCACAGAGGGAATGACATGCTGCAACTTTCATCCAACAGTGCAACATCACAGCTAAGAATCTGCAGTAAGGGTTTCAACGGAATCACACTGAGATCAAATAATTGCTGCAGGGAGGTGCTTTTTCATACGGTAACATTCTGTTTATGTTGACAAAATTGGATGCTGCTACACTGTAGCACTAAAATAACACCAACATTTTCAGGTACTACAAAAAAGTAATGCTACAAAAAAAAAAAAAAAATAATAATAATAATTCTCAGTGCTGTAGTGTATCAAGGTCTTCGCAGCATCCCATTTTCTGTCTAAACAGAAGTGATTAAAAATTGCAGGAGAATGCAGCAACTTTGTATAAAATCAATGCTATTTCTTTAAATCAATACTGTATATTTGTAGTGGCTTTATTGCAATGTCAAGAAAAGTTGCGCTATGATTTCTCTCTATATGAAATGTACCATAACAGATAGTATATTTGTGTTGCTTTCACTGTATCAGTCTGGTCTGTGTGAAAAGGGGCTTACGTTGTGAGTAATACTTTTTGGCTGGTTCTTTAAAATTGTATTGTCTCAAGTCATTGTGTGCATTTTTAATGTGTTGCAAAATGTTACACATTGTATTCAATGAGTATTACCAATGTTTAGGTCCAACAAACATACTGAATTTGTACAGCTATTTTTGTATTTGTTAATACATCCACCATATTTAATAGCCGTGTCTGGGAACTCTATATTGACATTTTAAATTGACTAGCTCAAAATTTACAAAAAAACAAGGTATTTGGCATTTAAATGTTAGCTATGGATGACACTAAGAGCTGGCAACTGCGGAAGAGTTAATGTTTTGGACCTAGCCACATCCTACGTAAGTTGTTTAGAGCTGTTGTGCAAACTGATATGTATGTCTGACTTCAAAAAATTATAAAAGCTTTGGTAAATTATTTGTAGAAGTTGTCCCCAGTTTTCATGTGAAGAAGTAATTTACTTCTTCTGTATGTATTTGTTTTGTGCAAGAAAGTCCTGCTGAATCTATCCCTATGTTTACATTGAAGTGATAATCTTTGCCCAGTGTGATACGTGAGGAACTGAGTTGATTCCAAAGCATTGTTTTCATTGTTAATCTTCAGTCATTTTTTATGTATCAACTAACATGGCAAAATATTTTTCAAATGATACTTTCCAAAAATACAGTTGTAGGCTCAATTTTTACAATTTGTCCTATTCGGAGAGTAGTTTTATTTTTGCTGTTTGAGATAAGAGCTAAAACCAGTAAAATTTTTGCTATTAGCACACACCGCTCTCCTGTTTGGAAAGGCTGTTATGTTATCTGTGCATATTTACAGACCTTCCTGGCCAGTCACCTCAGAGATGCCTGTTGTATTTGGAGCCCTGGATAGAGCAGGAATGTCTTTTCCCTCAGAGCAGTGTGTTTAAGAATATATTGAATCCCAGTTCCCTTTTAGGTGTTAGTGCTCCTTTTAATGGTTTTCTTTAATAGTTGCTATCCATGTACACTTTTAATGAATACCTGTTTTCTTTCTACAGTCAAGTTGACTACAGAGCTAAGCTGTGGGCATGTAATTTCTGCTTTCAACGAAATCAGGTTGGTGCCATGTTTTTTAATTAGATGGGAAAAAAAAAACAAATGAAAGCATGAGGTCATTTATTATTCACTAATGTGTTTACGTGCTTATTTGTAATGTTTGTATGCTGGTTTGGCACTGTACGTACGTACGTACGTACGTACATACATACGTGTGTGTGAGACACAAATGAAAGGTCAGGCTCACTCAGCTAGGAATGAGCCTGCCAGGGTATATAGCAGGCTCTATAAAGCCTTAATCTACCCAGGATTCAATCTCTCTTAATCTATCTCTAGTCTTCCAAAGAGTTATATAGGATTCCAGACACTGACCTCTTGTTCTCTGTTACCTAGAGAGAACAGCTGCCTCTCACTGATGGGGCCCAAGGAGGCTGAAACATACATCTTGGGATAGCTGATTCTTTTCTTTCTTTCCCTGGGGCTTTGTGGCTGGATTCCTTTCTGGCAGGATCAGTATGATATGCTTCATGATATTTCTTCTCTGTGTCTGTCACTTATTAGCTAAAAGACTGTACTCTGGGGTAGAATAAAGTCCAGTAGAACCTGCTATATAGCTTGGCACACTCTCTTGACCAGTTGAGCATCTTGGATAGATAGATAATGTGATTTTTAATTTCATTTATTGACAAACCGTTCTCATTGAATTAAAGTAAATCAGCTGTGTGTCGAAGATGAGCCATAATTCAGAGTGCATGCATTGTATTTTACAGTTCCCTCCAACATATGCAGGGATATCTGAAGTGAATCAGCCGGCAGAACTGATGCCACAGTTTTCCACCATTGAATATATAGTGCAGGTACAGTATGCATACCTGGTGACTTTGATGTCCTCGTTCCCTGGAGTAACAGTTGAAGCTGGGGTTGGGAGTGTCCAAATTATGATGTGATTTCTCATCATAATGTGGGTGTAATGGGTGGGGTACCAGGGAACAATCTTAAGTGAGGAATCTTCCCCCTTTGCCTTTAAAGGGATAGTAATGTCAGGAAAAAAGTATTAACTATATGGTATATACAGTTACAAATAAGTGCAGGTACTCTCTTTTATCTCTCAAACCGTTATGGTTTGAGATATATAGGAAAATAAAGTTCTCTGGTCCCTCCCCTTTCTGCATGACGAGCTGTAAAGCTGTCAGAAACAGATTCTGGTCACTTGACCAGATGTGGCTCTTCAACAGCACCAATATAACAATATCTAAAGGTAAATACTTAATTTCTAATGGTCTACAAAGTGTGCCTGGATTGCAAGCACACTTTGTAGACCATTACAATTACGTATTTATTTCTAAAGAGTGCGATTTCAGCTCTGCTGAAGAGCCTCTGTCTAGTCAAATGACTGGAATCTGCAACTGTCAGCTAGATGGCAGACTTGAGTAAAACAGCCAGGAAAAGGTAACTTTAGCAAGTTATATCTCTCAAATCATAAAGGTTTGAGAGATAAGACTTACATATATGTTAACCTTTTTTTAATGTCTACAATATTAAATCAACTTAAAATTAACCATTACTATCCTTTTAATCAGTTGATGTTCAGTATGAATCATTATAATATTGAGATTAGGGAGGCCTTGAAGACTTTGCTGTTTACATTACTGTGGTTCTCCTTTACTGCTTGGATGGAGATTCTCCTATTAGATTAGAGATGGGCACCATATCTGGTCCTTGTTATAACTGAATCTGGCTGACTGTACACATACAGCAGTGCAGCTATAGTGTGCTATAGGTTGACTTTCACAGCTTCTTTGGAGTCTGAGTATGTGTACCCTTAGGACCTAGACCAGAAAGTAAACAATGAGAAATTCTGGAACAAAGCAATTGCATCATGAGGAGGAATAAACATTCCCATTGGCTGGTTTTATTGGGGCTTTTAACACCTTGAATTCAATGGAGAAATCTCCGGTGTACTTCATAATATGTTGGAGACCTGGCTAGCATTGAAGGGGTTAAAATCACTATTCATGTCAATGGGGTTTTAATTAATTTTTATTTTTCCCGTGCTTCAGAATTACTTATCTTTTTGCTTTTTAGAAAATGATTTTAGGGGGCTTAAGCACAAAGAAAATGAGGAGCAATTCTGCAGCAAACCAACTATCATAGGGCACAAATTGCCATTGATAGAAATGGGACTTTAAGCTTGTGAAGACTAGAGAGGTCTACAGGGCATTGCAATGCACTGACATCTCTCTTGTGTTCAAAGGATTAAAAGTCTCAAATAAATTGAAGGGGATTGTGATTTGCCCTCTGGTGTGTAGTTGGTTTGACTTAGAATTAATTCACATTCATAGTGCGTGTTTCATTTTTAAGGTTTAATTTGTCCAGAAAGCAGCTTGCATTTAGCTTATTTGTTATTTAAAGGGATAGTAATGTTTCATAATAAAAGCAGATGTTACTGATGTAACACTGCTCAGCCAGATCAGAAGGGAGCTGCCCAGGTAGATTGCAGAGAGGGACAATCTTCAATTAAGATAAGGGAAAAACCTGAAACACTTGTCAAGGGGGGCAGGGCCTTCATTGTTCTCATAGGAAGAAGAGTGTCCCCTTCTGTTATCTGTTTGGTCTATGGACTGGATTCCACATCTGAGAAGAGATGGCTTACACTAGGTAAAAGGGGCGGGAGGGGAAACTTTGCTTGTGAATATCTCTTAAACCATAAAGGTTTGAGAGATGAGACTTCTATCGTTCTTCATGCTTTTTTAATGCCTACAAAATAAAATAAAGTTAAAATGAAGTATTACTATCCCTTTAAAGTAAATCAATTGTCTGATTTTGGGAAATTTTTGATTTTTAGAGAGGACCTCCGACTCCATTGATCTTCCTATATGTGGTGGATACGTGCCTGGAAGAGGAAGACTTGCAGGCACTCAAGGAATCCTTACAGATGTCTCTCAGCCTGTTGCCCCCGGATGCTCTGGTTGGTTTGATCACATTCGGCAGAATGGTGCAGGTGCACGAACTGAGCTGTGATGGGATCTCTAAAAGCTACGTTTTCAGAGGCACCAAAGATCTGACTGCTAAGCAAATACAGGTAGGAGGAGATGTTATTCTGCAGCGCTGCTAAATTTAAAGTCATTATGTGGTCCATTGGGAGAACATTGTGCTGGGTTCTCCTTTGGGTATTCTGTAGTTTTACAAAGCGACACGATTCAGATGCTTGAGAATGACTGTCTAACTTTGAGTGTCTTCCACTTTTGTGTTGATCCTTTAAGGATGAGCATTGCAGGCTACAGATGGAACAGTGGTAGCTTTTTAACCCTTTTGAGCGTCTAGATCAGTGATTCTCAACCAGAGTGCCGTGGCACTTTGGTGTGCCACAGACATCAACTTAGGGTGCCCCATGTTTTCTATGAAGACTAACAAAAATGGACTTTTAAATAAAGATTTATAGAAATTGTTATGCACAATATGTTTCCTTTTGTTATTATGATTGTAAGATCTAATAATAACTGTATATTTATGCATTGTACCTTCCTTATGCCATTGATAAAGTACATTAAATATGTTAGGGGTGCCCCGAATGTTCTATATTACGTGTTAGGGGTGCCCCGAACAAAAAAAGATTGAGAACCACTGGTCTAGGTTGATATGCATTGCTTTCTGCTACAAAGTTCGTAATTGATCTTCAGTTTAGATAATATAAAATAACTCCCATTGTTAGAAGATAATTAATTCAAAGGTTTTATAGCCTCTCAAATTTGGTTTCTTTTCTTTAAAGTTTTTTTTTTTTTTTTCCTCGTTAATCTACAAGTTGTATAAAAGGTGAACACTAGGTGGTGAAGTTTCATTTGGCTGTGTGGAGAACTTCAGTCAATCGACTCTAAAGCCCACCAAGCTCTGAAATAGGGAGACAGAGGGGGAGATTAATTAAGAGGTGATAAAGACTTGATAATGTGGAGATGACTTCTCCAATTTATCACTTCTCCAAATCTATAGAGCCTGTATACTAAGATGTCCAAAGCTGAAGAATATGTTCTTGCATAAGCTCCATAGAATAACATAGGACGTGGAGAAGTGATATCACTGGAGAATTAATCTCCACTTTATCACGTCTTTATCACACCTTAGTGAATCTCCCCCATTGTATTCAGCTGTTTATAAAGTTTGAATGAAGAAACTCTGTAGTGGGCTTACCCTAGCTTTTCTCAGCTTTTTCTACTATGTATATTTCTTAAAAAACATAAATATTCCTTTAATACTTTCTATATGCTTGTAATATCGTTTTTCTTTCTTGAACCTAGGATATGTTGGGCCTTTCAAAGCCTGCTGCCCCAGCACAGCAAGGGAGACCACTACAGCCACAGGAGCAGCCTTTTTTGTCAAGCCGGTAAGATCGAAGCACAGGAACTATTTTGGTTCTTTGTTTGTGATTGGAAATTATTTAATTCAGTCACTGGAGTTCTAGACTTTTGAAAATTAGGAGTCACACTATTAAAGGGACTAAAATAGGCTCAGTTTGGGCAAGTGCTCCCAGGCAAGTTCCCCTGGCTATAAAAGGGACTAAAACAGGGGAAGTTAGTTGTTTGATTTTCGGCTGTCAATACTGACAGCGCACTTTGGGAAAATGCAATCCTGGGTTTAAATTGTTATGGCTGGGATTGTTTTTTAAAGGTACAGATGCATATACCAGATTGAGGAGCACAGACTGTTTAAAATAAATATAATCATAAAAAAATAATTTATAAAATGTGTGCCTTGTACTTTTAACCCTATAATTGGTAAACTACATTAAAACCTACACACGCATACACACGCACAATGTTTTTTTTTTGTTTTTTTTTTTAAGCTGGATAAATATCACAATGTATTTACGGGTGTTTTAGGACAACCACACTAATTGCATTCATAGAATCATGGATATAAATTATTTGTATTTGTAATTTTTTATTTATATGATCTATTTAAAAATAGTGATACATATTTTAATGAAAATGTGTATTGTATCCTAAGAAAAAAACAATATATAGTTTGCATGAGTACACTGTATAATAAACCAATGAAACCTACTATAACACACATGTAAGAAACAGGAAATGTTACACTGTCAAAGTGTCAGATAGCTCTGGTCCTTAAAGCTTTAACCTTTTGAGTGCCAGAGGTATCCAGAGTACTGCATTGCAATTTGTTGGCTACCTCTCTGACACTCAAAGGGTTAACCAAATAATCGCTCCGAGTTTAGAACCTTGTCCTTTTCTCTTTACAGGGACACTTATCTCCTGTTTGTCAGTTTTGTCTCAGTTAGGAAATACATTTCAATTTGCGGTTGTTAGGAGGCTCGTAAGCAGAGATGAATTAAATGGTCACTCACAGATGCCAACACCTCCATAGGGAGATCAAATTTGTCTCCTATTTTATGGCATTTGCTTATAAATACATTTACAAATGCTGTTTAGGGAAACATACTATTTAGATTGCTTTGCATACTATTGATTTTGAATGATATTGTCTCTTTAAAGGGGTTAAGGCGCAAAATCGTTCCACTGGCTTATTTGTGGTGTTTCATGCATGCCTAAATGGCATCCTAATTTTTCAAAAATTCATGAAAGTAAATGGTGGAGAAAATTGCTAGAATATATTATTAGACTAGGGATTCAGATTGTGTACAATATACCCCCACAGTACCCATCCATGCGCTTTCTGGGAGTACACCCCCTACAATCCTATATAATAATTCACTAGGATGTTTGTCAGAAGCCGTCATGCGCAGTAGAGACTGCCCAAATGCACAGAATGCTGGGAGTTCTGTGCTGGGAGCATTCTGTGCTTTTGGGCAGTCTCTAAAGTGCATGACTGTGTTGGCGGCAGGACACAGAGCAGGGCTGGCCTCTTAACCCTTTGAGTGCCAGAGGGGTACGCAACGCATTCAAAGGGTTAACATCACCCGAACCTTGCCTGTGTACATGGGCTTTTACACTAGTATAAGATAATGGGCTTGCCATTGGCCTAGATGTGTAAAGGCAAAAATGTGAAAATTATCAAAACCACTGTGTGAAAACCCACTGAGAGGATGACAGCATTGTAAAATTAAGATAAAGCTGATGCATTTCTTTTTGCCCAGTAGCATCCCCCCAAAAAAAAATATGTATTTCATTATACCACTACATATCTCTCATTAATGCCGATTTGGTTAATTGGCATCTTATTATTATTTAAGGTAAAAGTGGGGAAATCTGGTGCAAATCAGCTGCATCATACAGATAAATAGAACATTCCTAAAATTCACATTGATGTAAATGGGATTTTTTTTTTTTTTTTTTTTTTTACCCCTTGAAGGCTAGAGGTCTCCAATGCATTGTGAAGCAACATAATGGAGTTCTTTCTAGCATTCAAGTGGTTAAAAGCCCCATTTCAATCAAAAAGCACTTGGGGCTCTCTCCCTTCATCGTAACGGTGCAGTTGGTTTGGTCCACAACTGTGCCTCTATAGCTTGGTGAATAAGGGGGGAAAGATGTATGAAAGTAGCACAATAAGGACAGTGTCTGTAAAACTGTCTCAGTGACATAAGTGTATGTATTTAGCTATATATTGTCCGTAGAAGGTAGAATGGATGTGCACTCCTGTAAAACACACACACATTCCTCCTGGTGCTGTAACTCCACTTAATCTCCCATAGACCAAGATAATCACATATAATGAAAGATAGGAGAACACACTCAAGGAGATGTGCAAAAATCAGCTTACACTGAGCTGTATTACTAAAACATACATTTTGGGGTGTTCAGTTCCACCCTTCGTCAGACATTGGGGCTTACGTATCATGTGTTAGTAACTAGGTGGGAGAATACACAGTCCTCATGTGCAGAGTAGGACATTCTGCATGTATAGGTGTCTCTGCCTAAAATACTCTAGACTGGGAAATCAGCTCAGCTGTTTTTACATACTCAGTGTGTTTGTTTAAGACCTCATGCAAGTAGGATATCCGAAAAACTGCTCTACTTACTCTGTTAAAAAAAATCCTTCCTCATTTTTTTTTTTAAATGCATTGGAGACCTCACTAGCATCCAAGGGGTAAAATGCCTTATTTAAATTTAATGATATAAAAAAAAAAAAATAATAATAATAAAAAAATAAATAAAATTTTTACCGCACATTGTACAGGTGTGTTTTTTAATTTGAGTCTTTCCATATTGGCACTTGCTAAGCTGCACACTCCAGTTTACCTGCTATGTGCTGCATTCCCCTCTTTGATTCTTTCACGTGGGGGGTGGAGGCTTGTCATAAGGCTTGCCCATGAAATAGCCTGATGCTCACGTGTCAGTTGTTAAGTGGAGGATACAAGGGGCGTCACGTTTTTCAGAAACACACATGCGCATCCGCTTGCTGCAACCTAGATGTGCCCAGGTATGAGTGCATACAAATTGCTGTTTTCTGGCGGATCCTGTGAGGAGCATATTACCAATGTGAACAGCACGGTAGGAACCCAGCTGTTTTACATGAGTGCATTTAGCCCAGCATTATTATTGCTGTGTTAAAATCCCCCATGACTGTAACCTTAAAAATGTGCCCTTTGGATTGTATCTCCAAACAGTACATTAAACCTTGGCAAGGGAAATATAGAACAATCTATAATGGAGTATCATTTTGTTTAACACGTGTATTTATTAGTTTGTTTGACCAATGTTTTAGGTTTCTGCAGCCAGTTCATAAAATTGACATGAACTTAACAGATTTACTTGGAGAACTGCAACGAGATCCATGGCCTGTGCCTCAGGGAAAAAGACCTCTCAGGTCTACTGGAGTAGCTTTGTCTATAGCTGTCGGTCTGTTGGAGGTAATTGCTAACACTTTTTGATTTTTATGGTTTGCTCATCAGTGATTTCTAATTGATTGAATTGTCCACAAAGCTAGAGAGGTCTCTTACCACAAAGCTTTGTCATGTGTTGGACATTTTCCCAAGAGTCATATTCAGAAATATACAGGGCTCAAAATTTCCACTCCTCTCCTCGCATTTGGCGAGGAGAAATTGAGTGAGGGCGATGGAAATTGAAGACCTGTATGAAAATGGCCACTCTCCCTTCTCTTCCTGTATAGTGAGCGTAGAACAAATTGTGCGCATGTGCTATGTACTGGCCAGCAAAGCCGGATCATCAGCTAGGGCACAATAAATTTGGAGAGCCCTGCTGCACTGGGCAACAATTTCCCTCAGAGCCAATCGTCTGCAAAACTTAAGAGTGCGTGTGCCAGGACTCCTTCTATTGTCCTGGCACATGCCTGTCTTCTCTCCATCAGTGCCTCCACAAAGGGGACCGGTATCCTCTGCCTAGCAATGTGTGTCTGGGCAATAACTCTCACACGACAACTTAACCCTTTGATTGCTAGAGTGCTATGCTTCGCATTGTGTACCCCTGGCACTGAAAGGGTTAAAACAAATAACTGGGTCTAATGTAGAAGCTGCTCTGTGGCCCACTGTCTGTGATCGCTATGGTAATATTGCACATAATGTGACTCAATCATGGGGTTACATGAACAGCTCTATGCTAGTTAAAGCATTTAGGAAGTACGGCCATCGGCATTCTGATTTTTCTCAGCTTCCTGCCTAATTCTGCTGTCACATTGATTGGTTAGAACGCCTAGGCAATTATAGTGACAGTACTAGAGCAGCCTTTTGCAGCAAGCGATGCCGGCGGCTGGGCAAAGAAGTTTTATTCAGAAGCATTCTGCATTGATAGCTACTGCCTCTATGCAGGATTGCTCCATCTCCCTTGCATGACCAAAAAAAATGTGAGCAATTGGCAGGATCATGAAGGAAGTGGTAAGGGTGGGCGGGGGAGAGAAGTAGGTTTGAGATTTGGTGTGCATGATGGGTGATCATTGTATGGCTGGAGGGATACTTGTTAGAGGGATGGTAATCTGTATGGGAGTGGTAGGGAGAAATAGGGGAAAGACGTGTGTGTGTGTGTGTGTGTGTGTGTGTGTGTGTGTCTTGTTCCTCTAGCCTCTCCCTCTGTCTTCTTCCTTCCCCCCAGCTTCATTCTCCTTCCAGCTATTTTCTCCCTACATCTTCTTCCTTCCAGCTTCTTATTTCCTTCCAGCTTCTTCCATCTCTCTTCTTCTTTCCTTATCCTTCTTCTACCCCTAAATCTCTTCCCCCTCCAACTTCATAATCATCAATTACTTCATCTTCTTTCTTTGCTTCTCCCTACCACTCCACTCAGGTTACTGTTTCATGCCTCCATACTCTCCCTCCATATCTCCATTTTTTTTCTTCCCCCATTTTGCCATTGCCTTTTCCTTTCTTCTTTCCTTTGATCTTGCTGCCACCCTGTGCCCTTTCTCTGCCCTTTATCTTTTGCTTCCCTCCTTACCACTTTCTCTTGACCCTTTCAGCACTCTCCCCCTCTTTTATCTCCTCGTCCTCTTTTGTCCTCTCTCTTCCCCTGGTTAAAATACAGCTACACTGGTGATACCACAGAGCTTACAGTTCTATAGCCATGCTTAAGATGCAAGCTCTGTAGTATCAGTTATAAGCACTGTGTATCACTAGTGTAGCTCTATTTCAAGTGTAAGTTCTGTGGGATCAATAGTGTTGCTCCATTTTAATTGTAAGCTCTGTGGTATCAAGAGTGTAGCCCAATTCAATTGCCAATTTTATCATGTTTTATAGTTTGCTATTCAAATAAATTATATTTGGAGTATACTGTTCTTTGGGAGAAGCTGTGTATTTTTCCATTGATATTCCCTAAACATAGATGGGGAACTTTCTTTGCAAGATGGTTATGTTAAAGCCTCCGTTATCCAACATTACATATGAGTGCAATTATAATTTTATCACTGGTTCTATTATCAAAGTGATAAAGCACTATTTGGACACCCTCTGTTTGAGGTTCTTGGGTATAAAAGCATTTATTTTCATTTATTAACTTGGTGCTAGTACGTCTAACCTCAAGAACAATGGACAAACCGAGAAAGGTTAGCGACAGGTGGTGGGGCCCAAGCTGGGGGGGCCCAATTTGGGATCCTGCCTAGGGCCCTATGGAGACTAAATCCGGCTCTGTACCTCACTCTGCTCAGAGGCACACAGGCACACTGGCCCCTCAACAGTGGACACTACACAAACTGTACGACCAGCCAATGAGAGGTGCGTAATGTTGATGCTCCTCTCGTTGGCTGGCTGGTACATGACTGAAATGGCAGCGGTGGAGTCAGTCTGGGAACAACTGTGTACTCTCTGTATAGAAAAAATGTGCATGGAACTGATGCTGTAGTTGAATTTACGCATCTGGAGACCGTAACCATCCTAGTACTCTGGAACCCACATGCTGTGTTGCTTTACGCAGATGGCGAGAGCAGAGCATTACATGCTTCTGTTGTACAAAGTATCCTTTTTATTCACTTAACCTTCCTTTCTAACTTTACTCTACGAGGCAGATCTCATCAGGTTAAATCAGCAGTTGCCCAGTGCTTTAAAATTATTTTAAAGGGTCAGTAATGTCCCATAAAAACTTTTTATAGTTTTATAGAGCCTTAGAAAATAAGCAGAATGGTGCAAGCCCTATCTCTCAAACCGCTATGCTTTGAAAGATATAGGGATTCAAAGTTCCCCCCTCCCACCCCTTCTCCTGATGTCAGGCTCTGCAGCAGAGTTGAGATCGCGTTATCTATAAAGAATTGATTCTGGTTGGAAAGAAAAATTTCTGCCTGGTTAGAAAGCACACTTTGTAGACATTTCCAATTAATAAATTCTTTATAGATAACACGATCTTGGCTCTGCTGCAGAGCCGCCTGCTGGTCCCCGGACCGGAATCTCCTGCTGTCAGCTAGATACTGACGTCAGGAGAAGGAGAGAGAGAGAGAGAGAGAGGGGCGAACTTTCACTGCAAATATCTCTCAAATCATAGCGGTTTGAGAGAGTGGGTTCGCACCATTCTGCTTATTTTCTAAGGCTCTATAAAACCATAAAAAGTCTTTATGGGACATTACAGGCCCTTTAAAGTTTAATATTGAAAAAATATAATTCAGAGTTTATCCTGCTGATTAAAACATGGAAACTACAACTGTTAGATGTTTTATTATCAAGTTATTGTAACTGGAAATTTAATTTTTGTTAGAAGTATCTCTATAACCTGATCTTTTACAGTGGCGCTATTGTTAGGCCATGAAATGAGTGGGGCTAGGCATGGAAACTGGTGGCGAGTAACTTTTCAGGCCTGGCTAGTAGCTCAGGACTTGACATTTAACGGTTGTGTACAGTACATTTTATTTTATTTATTTATTTATTTTTTCTTCAGGGAACGCTTCCGAACACCGGGGCCCGAATCATGCTGTTCATGGGTGGGCCACCGACACAAGGCCCTGGCATGGTAGTTGGAGATGAACTCAAAACGCCCATCCGCTCCTGGCACGATATAGAAAAGGACAATGCACGGCTCATGAAAAAGGCTACCAAGGCATGTATGCAGCAGTATTTTTTTCTTGGGACTTGCTGTGGAACAAAAGAGGCTTTCTTTGATCTAACAAAAGATCTGTTCACTATTCAGGAGATTGTAACTCAGTACAACTTTGTGTTGAAATGTTTCCTTCCTCAGGAGATACATCTGTAAGAACATATTTGTATCTCTTATGTTAATGTTCTCTCACGCTAATCCTTTTCACTTCTTCATGGTCAGCATATGTGGCTGCATCCTAAATGTATAAAGGTAACCCCTTGAGTGCCAGAGGGGTGGACACAGCTCTGGCCCTCAAAGGTTTAAAGGAGATCTATTATCTGATAACTTATCGGCAGACCTTAATTAACCCGAGGCTGCATTGCGATTCCCGCTGCACCAAGAGGTTAGCAGAACAGGACCTAAAAGGGGCCCTCCATAAATATCAATGGGAATTTTTATTTGTTCCTTATGGTGCTGTTGGATTCCATTTAGAATGGCACATCTTTTATTTTATGCAAACTGTTCCAAATTCCTATACACTGGAGCATCACTGGTAATGTATGATTTTTCCAGGACCAAATTTACATCTCCAGTTCCTATAGGTAAGGCATCCTATGTGTTCCTAGACATGCGCATTGCCACATGCACACTGCTCACATGACCCCACCCCTAGCCATATTCGCTAGCACAGAAAATACTCTTAAATAAACTGGTGACTACAGGTCTACATGCATTGTTAAATAAACTGTACAGTAAAGCAATATATAAATTGGTCGCCATAAACCAGGCAATTCCGTTTTCATTGGCCACAACATGGCAACTTGGGTTCACAAATTAGGATTTGCCTAATGGTTAATCTTGACCCAGATATTACAGCTGGCTTTACCCGTTGTGTCATAAAAAGGAAATAGGTTCATTAATATCAAAGTCTTCAGTTTTTTTGCATGTTTTCTTAGTATGGCATCACATGCCTTCCCTGCTTTTTTTGTGACACTGGATTATCTCTCCACAGCACTATGAAGCATTAGCAAACCGCAGTGCAGCAAATGGGCACTGCATTGACATTTATGCATGTGCCTTGGATCAGACAGGCCTTTTGGAAATGAAATGCTGCTCAAACCTCACTGGGTATGTTCTCAATCACTTTGTTTTGAGATATATATTTGGATCGCTCCACACAACATGTGCAACACCTTATAGAAGAACAGGGTTTATCCTGCTGATGAAAGCAAGGGTGCTTCCACTTGCGAGAGATGTTTTATGCAAAGTTATTGCACGTCAAACTTCCAGTATTTTTTTTTTTTTTTTTTTTTTTAAGTGTTGTACCTCCATGGCCTGAAATTTTACAGTGATGCTACCACATCCTTTGGAGGATTATGGTCAAATGTCCATAGACTTCTGTAGCAACAGCACCACCATATCATTTCAAGCCATGGAAGTACTACACCCAGTAATTAAAATTTGAGATGCAATAACTTTAGTACAAAACATCTCTCAGCAGTGGGTTTATTTTTCTTTCATTCAGCAGGATAAACCTTTCGGTATTAATCATTACTAACCTTTTAACCCATTTAAGTGGCAGGGTGAGAACAATACATTACTCATGTCTTTGCCACGAATAGTGGGTTATCTGTTTCCTGCCTCTACATGAAATAAAACTAACCATTCAAGTGGTTACTCAAAATAGCCGCAAATGTGAGTTATTAAAAGACACACAATCCCAGGCCCACAATAGTGAATGAAGAAGTCACAGTCCAAGTTCCCAGATCAAGCCTCCAATCAGCTGTAAACGTCAGACCTAGCTGCTGAGCAGCTGTTTGATGTAAAACCAATACTCATCCAGCTTCTGGGCTCTCCACAAAGTAAATGGTACTGTACGTCAAGGCACTTGGAAATCAAGGTAGAAATTTATGGGGAGTGACTAGATGGATGGTTTTGAAAGTCGGCTCCATAATATGTATTTCTGTATTATCTGTTTGCTGTTTTTGAACATTCAAGCTCATTGTACACCCCCTTTTGCTTTTATACAGAGGACAGATTGTGATTGGAGATTCATTCAACACATCTCTATTTAAACAAACATTCCAGAGAGTCTTTAGTAAAGATTTGAACGGAGAGTTCAAAATGGCCTTTGGTGCAAACCTTGAAATAAAGGTAAGAGACACTAATAATGTACATTTCTCACAAACTTCTATTTGTGATATTATTAATGCAAAATAAAACTACACTTTCATCAGTCCTAAAACCAGCCATAATTATTCTTAAAATTGATAATTGTCTCCAGTCTTCCTTAACTGCTTATTCTAGCAACTGTGCCATCATATTTCTTTGGAATGCGATAGACATGCCTGTCTAGCATTCAAGGGGTTGATTTAGAGATGAAATCCTCTGTATAATATGCATCAATTAAACTGAATTTAAGCATAAAAGTTAAAATACAGTCATGTGTATTATTACTTGATCTGTAGATGCAATTTTTATTGTGCATGAGAATTAACTCCTTGAGGTCCAGAGGGGTGAGCAACCCATTGCGCACACCTCTTTGGTGTTCATGGGGTTAAAAACTGATATTTATAATATGTAGTAAGTCATACTTTGTACTACAGAACAAAGTGTGCTTATTTTTGTTTACTTAAGATAATGAGAGAACAGATCTAAATTAGATCATTCGTTTTACTGTGTAGTGCTTCAGAGGTATTTGATTCACAATAGGGAGAAATGCATTAAGGTACAATAAATACTTATTTTTCCAGCTAACAAAACATTCCTTCAGTAGAATCTAATAACATAAAAAAATAGGTTTGATCAGCAGAAAAAAGTGTAAGTGTGTGTGTGTCTCCATCTTGGTCATGCTGTGTGTTCTCTTTGCATTCTGATTTTTTTTTTTTTCTACATTTATTTGTTTCTAACAGACCTCAAGGGAGCTGAAAATTTCAGGAGCCATTGGACCTTGTGTTTCCTTAAATGTAAAGGGCCCTTGCATTTCTGAAAATGTAAGTCAAATTACTAGTACACAGACAGACCTTAAAAGGATAGTAATGTTTCACAAAAACAGCAGCTCCAATTAATCTTCATAGTATTTGAGCCACAGAGAGTGTTATTTCAATACGGTCAGAGTTGTACTTCAAGAATATTTGAATGATAAAATTTCAAACCTCCTGCTCCTTTTACCTAGTGTAAGCCCCCTCTCCACCTTGCTCACAGCAAGGAACAATCTTCTTTCTATGAGAACAATGAAAACCCTGTCCCACTTGACAGGTTTTTCATCTTTTTCCCTTATCTTAATTGAAGATTGTCCCTCTCTGTAATCCACACCACCCTGCTGCTCTGAGCTGAGCAGTGTTACATTGGTAAAAGGGGCTGGAGGTGGATACTTTATCATTCAATTACCCTTGAACTACAACTCTGACAGAATTTAAATAATACTCTTCATGGCCCAAATACTATGAAGATTAATTAGAGCTGCTTTTATTATGAAACATTACTATCCCTTTAACATGTGACGGAACAACAGTTTGCAAAAATATATCCAGATGATATTGTACTCTGAAATTGTAGCACTTGCGTATGTGTTTGTAGTGAGATTGATTCATGTGTGACTTTGAGCTCAAAGAATATTTTATTGCAGACATAACTTCACATTTACTACAGCTCAAATTCACTTTATTTTAGGTAAATTCAGTAATGTTATATGAAAACATTCATGGGCAATAAAGCATGTATATTTTCACTTCATTTTCTAATTCATAGCATGTGCCTTTTAGATTTAGAGTATGTGATATATTTGCCTGTTCTTGTCTTAAATACATGGAATCAACTGGGTATGATCTTGAATAGGAGTATTTTCATAGGAATGAGGGGAGGATGCAATGTTTACTTTATATTATATTCTCTGTATTAGAGTTTACATAATTTTTGGTTAATATGGACCTGTCACCTTTGATGAAATGGTCATATTTGCAGCCCTCATTCAGAACTGCTATCTTATCCCATTAACCAAAAAGCAGATAAATAGTTTGGAACCATTAACATGTTTTGTTTTATGATGATGACCGCTCTTAGGGCAGCACAGATATAAACTGGTACATTGTGCTGCAGTAAGACATCACAATTATTTCTTAAAGTGGAACGTTCACCTAAAATAGAATTTTGAGCATGTGTTTTAATACATAAACCTAGATTAGTGCTGTTTTTTTACATTGTCTGCTAGCGGAGATATTTAGACTTTAAAATCGGGCACTTCCGCGTTCTGCAGGACCCTGTATGTCCGGCATGACACCTCAGGACTTCCCAGCTGCCCCAGGGAGCACGTTCATGCTCCCCTTCGTAACTGTTTTTCTGTGGGCTGACGTTACAGCAAACTTCGTTTACAATGCTACTCAGCTTGCAACCTCAGTAGCATTGTAACCTCAGTAGCATTGTAACCTCAGTAGCATTGTAACCTCAGTAGCATTGTAAACGGAGCCTGCTGTAACGGAACGTTGGCACGCAGAAAACCAGCTATGAAAGGGTTCCGTTACACGTGGAAGTGCCCGATTTTAAATTCTAAATATCTCCACTAGCAGACGATTTAAAAAAAAAACAAAAAAAAACAGCACTAATCTAGGTTTACGTATTAAAACACATGCTAACTAGGAGTAGGTAAAACTTTTTGGCTCTCCAGTTGATGGGAACTACAACTCCTAATTGGCCAGTGGTTCATTGGGGAAGGTGTGGTTGCAGTCCTCCAAAGTGCAGAGAACCAAAGAATGCCTCTTCCTGCCCTAAACCGTTTATCTGCTCATTATTTAATCCTCATGATATATGGACAGTTTTGAATGAAGTTGGCAAATATTTAACCTTCGTTCAAGGTGACCACTTCTATACAAATGTGTTTCTTTGTTTTTCTTAGACTGCTGTAATAAGTAAGTGACATAATATAATCCTACATAAATCAGGACATGTGTGATGATAGAAAGCCAGTGTGCTTTTTCACTTCTTTTAATACAGTTTGAGAAGATGATAGTGTATGGAGTTAATTGAGACCCATATAGATACTAGGTTATAATACACTACCCTTCTGTCTTTGTAGGAAATGGGTGTTGGGGGAACATGCCAATGGAAAATCTGTGGCTTGGATCCAAGTACAACCCTTGCTGTTTATTTTGAAGTGGTAAATCAGGTATGTTTTTTTTATTTCTTCTCAGTGCAGTGTCTTTGCATGTTCATGCTGCTAAGCTCAGATCAGTGGATCAACAAAAACAGCAATATTCAACTAAGCCTGTGTCAAAGACCAGAGACAGTCATCCCTGGTCATCAAGAGCCACCAACAGGTCATTTTTTCAGGATTTCCAAGCTGATGCAAAGGTGGACCAATTGAAGCAAGTGAGCCACTCATTAGTTCACCTATGCTCCAGCGGTATCTAGAAAACATGCACTGTTGGTAGTTCTTGAGGATCAAGATTTGCTACCCCTTTCCCAGATCTACTAATGCAGCACCACCAGCTAAAATATACGCGGACGAAGGTATCTTAAAATACCTGTCTATAATGGGATTTCAGTTAACTTACCATTAAATCCTTTTCTCTGTGTCTATATGGAACAAGAATCCATGTGGGTTAGGCTTCCCTCCACCAGAGGGCAGAGAACTTTAAAAAAACAAAAACAAAAAAAGAGTCTTTGAAGAGGAGACTCCTTCCTCTTCCTCCAGCCGAATTCCCTGCCTATCCAAATTTACTTATAGCAAAGTGGCATAGATAAAGCCCAAATGCTGAAAGACAAGAAGGCAGGCACCAAGAAGACTACTCTGTCTGGGGAAGGAAACACAGGATTTTATTTCTGGGTGGGAGTCCTGTGTTCTATATGGACTAAGAGAAAAGGACTTTAACAGTAAGTTCACTAAAATCCTAGTTTCCCTTACATCCAATATGGAACACAGGAACCATGGGGATATACCAAAGCACCCATAAAGATTCCTGGAAGGCAAAAGGCAAAAAACTGGCATCATGTAACCTCAGGTGTCAGTGGACATCGAACAGACACAGCAAACAATCAAAGAAGAGCCAACAGGACTCAAAACCTCTGAATGCTAAGTAGCAAAAACAAGAATTCTTAAACAGGCACAACTGCCTGAAAGACCTTCTGGCCAAAGCTGGCCTCAGCCGAGACCAATATGTTGACACAAGACAATCAAGTGTAACCTTTGCCTCATAACCCAGAAAAATTAGAATTTTATAAGCCTTCCTCACCCAAAAATGACTATTGGTCTATTTACTAGAGCTTGCTGTTTTGCCTACTCAAATGCAGTAAAATCCTTTGTTTCCTCTTGAAAGAAATGCATTTAATTGTCTCTTAAATGTATCTATTGTATCTGCCATTACCACATCATTGGACAAGGAATTCCACAGTTTAAAGGGGATAGTAATACTTTGCTTTATCTTTATTTTATTTTGTAGGCATTAAAAAAAACATGAAGAACGATATAAGTCTTATCTCTCAAACTTTTATAGTTTAAGAGATATTCACAAGCAAAGTTTCCCCCTCCCGCCCCTTTTACCTAGTGTAAGCCATCTCTTCTCAGATGTGGAATGCAGTCCATAGACCAGACAGATAACAGCAGGGGACGATCTTCCTATGAAAACAATGAAAGCCCTGCCCCCCTTGACAAGCTTTTCAGGTGTTTCCCTTATCTTAATTGAAGATTGTCCCTCTCTGCAGTCTACCTGGTCACCTCCCTTCTGATCTGACTGAGCAGTGTTACATCAGTAAAAGGGGCGGGAGGGGGAGACTTTGTTATTGAATTACTCTAGAACTACAACTCTGAGAGAATTGAAATAACACTCTCCAAAGTCCAAATACTATGATAATTAATTAGAGCTGCTTTTATTATGAAACATTACTATCCCTTTAACAGATCTTACTGTAAAAAATCCCTTTCTATGCTGAAGTTGAAATTTCCTTTCCTCTAATCTTAAGGGGTGGCTCCTAGTTAGTTGATCAGGCCTTAGAATGAAAAGCTCACCCGATAAATTATTGTATTGACCTTGGATATACTTATACAGAGTAACAAGATCTCCTCTTAGTTGTCTTTTCTCTAGAGTAAGTAAATTGTAAATTCCTCATACATCAAGTCCTCCATTCCCTTAATTCATTTTTTATCCATTTACAGAACTGGTGTTTGCATTTGACACTGGTCACTGTTTCCAGGTTTGTAACTTACAAGGTTTCCCAGGTCTTTCTCTAACAAGAGTCTCCTAAAATGATTCCGTTAAGTTCATAAGGAGCATTGGGTTTTTTTTTTCTTCCTAGATGCATAACTTTACCACATTAAACTTCAAATTCCATTTGTTTGCCCAATCTGCCATTTTTTTGTAAATCCCTCTGTAAAGAACAAACATCCTGTTCCAGGTTTATTGCCCTGCAAAATTTTGTGTCATCTGTAAAGATTGAAATTTTGTTTCTATACCTATTTCCAGGTTATTGATAAACATGTTGAAAAGCAGTGGACCAAGTACTGAGCCCTGTGGTACTACACCCTCAACTTTAACTGTATTGGAGAATTCTCCAATTACAACAACCCACTGTTCCCTATTCTTCAACCAGTTTTCTATCCAGTTTCAAAGGTTCTTCCCTATCCCCAGTTTTTTTTTTTTTTTTTTTTTTTTTTATACCTCAACTTCCTGTGTGTCACTGTATCAAATTCCTTGGTAAAACAGTAGATGTAGTATATCTAGATTTTAAATTTTTCTAGGTTGCTACTTACTACTTCATAGAAACTTAGAGATTAGTTTGGAAAGCTTAATTCCTCAAAAAACCACGTTGATTCCTGCTAATAATCTTATTTTCCACTGTGTAATCCTGAATATAATCCTTTATTGTTACTTCTAGCTGTTTTCCCAGTACAGATATTAAACTCAGAGGTCTATAATTCCCATGTTCTGTTTTAATTCCCTTCTTAAATAAAGGCACTACACTGGCTTTACGCCAGTCTGTGAGCCTGTGTTGATTAGTCTTTAAAGAGTAAAAAGAGTGGTCTTGCTAACATTACACCGAGTTCCCGAAGAACCCTTGGATGTAAACCATTGGGACCCGGTGCTTTGTCAATCTTAATTTTGTCCAGTCTTCCCTTGACCTCTTCTTCTGTGATAAGGCTATGGTTTTATGTGTTGCGTGTTGAGGCTCTTCTACCATTTCTTGTTCCCTGCTATATACTGATGCAAAGAGTGTTCAGAACATAAGCCTTTTCCTTATCCTCCCTAAGCAACTCACCTAATTTTTTTTTTTTTTTTGCTATTTATGTATATGAAAAACCTTTTTGGATTAGTCTTACACTCTCTTGCAATTTGAGTTTCATTATCTGTTTTGCTAACCTAATTGCCTTTTTGCAATCTTTGTTGCACTCCCTGTATTTCAAGAAAGAAGAATGTTCTGTTCCTTCAGACTTAAATAGTTTAAATGCCTTTACTTCCTTGACAGTTCTTTCTTTATATTTTGCATTTAACCACATTGGTTGTGAGCTATTTCTTTTACATTTGTTCTCCAACAGTATATACTGTTGAATATATTTCTGCAACTTAGATTTTAATTCAGACAAATTTTCCCTTCAGTATTATTTTCTTTAAATAATTTATACCAGTCTGTGTATTGTATTGACATATCCTTGATCCAAGAAGCTATCATGACTTTGGGTGCCTCCTGACCGCTCTAGGACCTTTAGGCATGATGAAGAGGGAATCTGTCTTTCTAAAAGGCTGTATGCAATACACATAATACTTAAGACCTATAACTACATCCAGCAGGTGAAAATCCTGTTCCTGTTTGGTGGAAGGATTGGAACAAAAGGAAAAGGACAATTTCCTGGTTGATGCAAAAATCGGAAACTACTCTAAGCAAGAGACCGTTCGGTTGAAAACGAGGAACGGAGGCTTATAAGACTAGGCTTGTAACTCTGCAACTTTTCGTATGGAAACAGTGGCTAAAAGCAAGGTCAGTTTAAAAGTCACAAAACATAAGGAAACCGATGAAAGGGAGGGATCCTTAAAGGAATAAAGGGTGTGAATCACCCTTTAAACAAAGGTCTTAACATCTGGAAAGAGAGCAATACGCTTATGGAAGAGAACTAAAAGAGCTGAGATCTGTACCTTGATAGAACTCTGGCTGAGCCCTTTGTTCCTGCCATCTTGTAAGAGAGCCAAAATAATAGGTTGGCTGAAGGATTGAGAGGACACATCCTTATCAGCGCACCACTGGTAAAAATTTGACCAGATTGTATGATGGGCCATGGGAAAAAATGGGCTTCCTTGCTTGAATCATGGTGGAGATGCCATAATCCGAGAAACCCTTTCTCTTCAAGATGTTGGCTTCAAGAACCAGGCCATCATTGCCAGCCTTTCCACCTTTTGGTAACAGAGGGGACCCTGCGTCGAAAGATCTGGTCTCGAAGGCAAAACAGTTCCCCAATGGACTGCTTGAGAAGATCTTTATTCAGGCCTGATGGGGCCAAAATGGTGCAATTAGGTTGACTAGAGCATTCCTGATTACCCAGAGAATCGTCGTCAATGAAGGAAACACTTTTTTTGCCAGATGAAGGTTCCATGGAATGGACATTGTGTCCAGTATTGAACAATCTGTTTGAATGCCTCTTGGTGGAGTTCCCATTTTCCTGAATCCAGATCTTGACAACTGACAAAATCTGTGACCACTATTGTCTTGTATAATCATTTGGACTGCCAACAAAGATGAACTTTTGTCATTTCACAAAAAGTGTAATGCTTTTTATTCCACCATTAACATCAAACTCGGCCATTCACCCACACAGATTAACTTTCTGGATACTACAATCGACAATAACGATGTAAGGAATTCGCTTTCAGTAGAGTTTAAATGTAATACCAATTTCAGAAGTGTATAACCTGTTGTGTTTTTCTATTCAGCCTTCATTCTAAATATCCCTGTAGGAGAGATCTTGAAAGCTTGCATCCTAGAGCCACTTAGCCAATAAAGTTATCCCTTTTACTCTGCCAATTGTGTTCTTTTTCTATGATTAACACAGGACCACCTTTTACCTAAAATCTAAGAGTAGTACTATCTCGCTTCTCTTACTTGAGAGGCCACTTGAATCTTCCTAGGCGGGGTTAAGCTGGAGGAAACGGAGGGAGTCTGCCTTAAAGACCCTGTCCTTCTTTTTTTTTTTTTTTTTTTCCCTCTTTCTCCTCTGGAGGAGAGGAGATCAACTCCCATGGTTTCTGTGTTCCTTATTGGATGTAAGAGAAAAATAAATTTTACGTTTTGATCCTACAATATGTTGCCATGCATAGCATTTGGAGTTTGGCACTTGATAAAGAAGCAGGTGCCACCAGTCATGACTAAAGTGCCCATGTTGAAAATTAAATTTTTCTATCTTGCTAATATAGTTAATCCTTTGCGTGCCAGAGGGATACACCACTCATTGTTTTGCAATGCTTAGCATACCTCTCTGGCACTCAATGGGTTATGTAACTTTATAATTAAAAATAAAGCATTTTTCATGTAATTTATTTAAATGCTGACCCTCTGCTGTATTTCAGTGTTTTGTGCGCATTAGGGAGAATCTAATATTACAGTAGAAAAAAATGTATATGCCTGTCTGGTGTCTTCAGGTACCACTTATGGTCTGTGGTGGTACTTGAGGACCAGTTTGATTTTGATGATCTATAGGAAGTGTGTTGTAGTCAGAGGTTCCCAAATCTATCCTCCAGTACCGTGCACAGGCCATGCCATTTGGATTTACCTTCTCGAGCACAAGGGTGTTTAATCACAGCCTCACTGATTTTAATTTTACTTAACCAGTGCTAAGCAGAAAAATACTGTAGACATGATGAGTTAGCAGTACCTGAGGACAGGCTTGGGAATCCAATATATAAATATACATACCACCATGCAAGCAATCAAAATACAGTTTTAAGTGCGGATTTTATGGTTGATCAGGTCATGGAAATATGCAGTAAAATATATACATATTGATTTTTATCTCCAGCACAATGCACCCATTCCGCAAGGAGGGCGTGGGGCAGTGCAGTTTGTCACTCAGTACCAGCACTCCAGCACTCAGAAACGGATACGAGTAACCACTATTGCCAGGAAGTAAGTTTTCCTTCTAATGTGAGGCTGTCTTAACCCTTTTTCATGACATATGGGCATGCAGTGCACATTACAGTCTGACAGAGCGAATACCCATGTTTATTTATTTTTTTTTTTTTTGTGTGCTCTACTAGTTGGGCTGATGCTCAGAGTCAGCTCCAACATATAGAGGCAGCCTTTGACCAGGAAGCAGCTGCAGTACTGATGGCTCGTCTTGGAGTATACCGAGCAGAGACTGAGGAAGGACCAGATGTTCTCAGATGGCTAGACCGGCAGCTTATCAGACTTGTAAGTGTAATATTAATCCGCAATTACTTATCAAGAGAGAGTGCTGTCACCTTTATTTATCGCTTTGAAAAGAAAGACTAAAATATATAAATGAGAGGAACAATGATATTTAACCAAGCCTCATATGGAACCTCATGTCGGCTTCCTTAGGGGTCAGTTTTCTGCTCCCAATCACTTTTAAAATGTGACAGGGATCTCCTGCAGACAGCTTTACAGCTGATAGCAGGAAATCATGAACTTTAAATGCGTGTATCTCTCAAACCACAGCGGTTTGAGAGATACAGTTTTTGTGCTGTGCTTAACTTTTTAAGGACTACAATTTGAAAAATATTTTTTGTGGGACATTACTATCCCTTTAAACACATTGCTTCATGATGACTTTAGCATCCAAGGAGTTGATAGAAGTTTTCAATGTCCCCTATGTTACAGTGCCAGAAGTTTGGACAGTACAACAAAGACGACCCAACCTCCTTCAGACTGTCAGACTCCTTTTCTCTTTACCCTCAGGTAAGATGCAGTTGAACCTATTTGAACTATTTAAAATGCACGGTTAGTAGTCATTTATATATATATATATATATATATATATATATATATATATATATATATATATATATATATATATATATATATATATTTTGCACGTTGACTATTCAAAAACATCTGAGCGTAGAACATGGCCTTTTTATGTTTGCATATTGTGTTGAGAGCTAATGGTTTCCCAGAGATTTTGGAATGTTTCAGTAAAAATATTCCAGAGGCCAGAGAAGGCCTTTTGGGCTGCGAAACAGCCCCACTACTGAGGATGTTGGGAGTTGTAGCCCAACATTGGCCTGATATGAAAGGTGGCCCATCCTGGGATTAGAGTGATGATTGGCTCCAATGTGAGTTATAAAATTGGTAGGGTCTTGACCCAGGTGGTCTGTTCCTATCTGCTGCATGTGAGACATTCATTATTGACTCTGTTGGTGATAACTTATTGGTTTTCTATCTCCCGTTTAAAACCTGCAGTTTATGTTCCATTTGAGAAGATCCCCTTTCCTCCAAGTGTTCAATAACAGCCCTGACGAATCCTCTTATTACCGCCATCACTTTGCCAGACAAGACTTGACCCAGTCTCTTATAATGATCCAGCCAATTCTCTACTCTTACTCTTTCTATGGACCTCCAGAGGTACGTAGCACCATTGCAAACATATATAACAGGAAACTACAGAACGACTCACTACAAACATTATCCCACTTTTGTGTGGCAATTGGTTGATCTACATATTTCCTTTTCTCCTCAGCCTGTTTTGTTAGACAGCAGTAGCATTTTACCAGACAGGATTCTGCTCATGGACACTTTTTTCCAAATTGTCATCTACCTTGGTGAGGTAAGTGGGTTATGCAACAACTGTTACACTGTCTGAAGATACCGCTAAGGGAAAGTATTACTTAATAGATAACTAACACTTTTTAATAACAACCCCTCTCCACATACCTTAGTATGACCAGAAAATTCTAATGGTCCTACGAATTGTGACCTTTTTCATTTGTTCAAGAGAACCTCTTTAATTAATCCTGGATAATATATCCATGGAGGCAGACATGACTGTTGGCAGTTTTTTCTGACTGAAGCAGGCAGTTTGTACAAGTCTTCTTAACCCTTTATAACAAGAGTGGTGCATAACCCTCTGGTCTCTAAAGGGTTTCTGTTACAGAAGAGTTTGACGTCATGTGGTGCTGAAGCAACTGTTATGTCCACCTCCATGGACATGACATCCAGGACTCATTGAAGACATTGTATTGTGATCCAGGGAACAAGAGAAAATTCATAGGGCCATTAGGATTTCCTGGCCATAAGTAAAGTAGGTGAGGTGATTATTAGGAGATACATTTCCTTTTTTTATCATATTAAAGGAGAATTAAGGCCAAGAAATATTTTAGGCAGCAGCATGTACCCTCATAGATATATGTATAGATTATTGAAGTAAAAATGCATAGATGTTGCACCTCCTACATCTATATTCATATAAAGTGCAGTTTGTCTGCTCCTGAACTGCACGTCTTTAGCTGGATGAATAGGGCCCTGTGTTTTTATGAATGTGATAAAGTGGGTGAAGTTGTCAGAGCTAAAAATCACACTGGATTCAACAAACGAGATGTCGCGGAGGCAGATGTACTGGGGCTTTAAACCTCATGAATGCCAGCGATGTCGCAAGTAAATTGCTTTACTATATGTTGGTGACCTCACTACATTAAAAGCTCAGTTAAATCAATGGGAATTGAATTAATTTTTGTCTTTTATAGTGTAGCTGGTTTGCTCCAGAAGTGCACTGCTTTCCTTTAGTAAGTCAGCTTCACAGGTGTAACACCCAGTGCATTGTGGGGCATTAGAAGCATTGTGGCAGCAAGGTACAAATATGAAAGTACTCTTAATGCACTGACAGCTTCCCAGATAATTCCTTGTTTTTCCGTGCTCTACTGTTTCCTAATGGGGAGCTCCACTGCAAAAAAAAAAAAAAAAAAAGTGCGCTTCTGAAGCACAATTGTTTATAGGCCATCTGGTAACCTCATTCTAGGGAGGGCAGCATGGAGAAATTGCTTTCAACCTGTTACTAGTTCATCCTTTGAGTGCCAGAGGGTGTGCAGTGCATTGCAGAGTAATGCACTGTACACCCCACTGGCATTCAAAGGGTTAATTAAAAAAAATATTGGATAGAAAGTGTTTGAGTTAGTGGCACCTACCAGCAGATGTTGCTGTATAAGTTTCAGGCATAGAAAAGCTATTGGTAGAGGTGCTGCTTGTTAAGTGAAGCAATCCCAATCAACTGCACTATAGAGGACAAATTTAAAAAATACACAAATGTTGCTTTTAACCTTTTGATTGCCAGAGGGGTATCCAATTCATTGCTAAGCAAATTGTTGGATACTCCTCTGGCATTCAGAGGGTTAACCCCTTGAATGATGCAGTGTATGCCAACTTTAGCATTTTACCCTTTGATTGCCAGAGGGGTACCCTTCCGACATTTAGAGTTAGTGGTTAAAAGGCTCATTTAAGACAACGGGAGCGTTTATTTACCCTTATGTTATAGTTAGTTTGGAATCAGAATTGCTCCAGTTCATATTTGTACATGTGCCTCACTGATTCAGTCTTCTCTTAAATGTTACATAGTATAGCTAAATAGTAAATTAGGGTGGGAAAAAGACCCTAGTCTTTCATATTCAACCTTTGCCATGGTGTATGCCAGAAAATCAGAACTACCCATTCTAACTCTAAGGTGGGTGTTTGGTCTATTTACCAGAACAACTTCACAGGAATGGCCAACATGAGATCCTCCGATCTCTAGATTATAGTAGTTGTAGTCCAGCAACAGCGGAAAGGGGCTCACATTACTCACCTCTGTACTTTACATAATATAACCCTGTATTGCCCTTTCTGCTAGAAATTTATCTAATCCTCTCCTTAAATGTAGCAACTGTTTCTGCCATCATCATTTCTTTAGGCAAATAATTTCAAAGTTCAACAGACTTTACTGGAAAGATTGCCTTTATTTTGAGTTTATTTGCTTGAATATGTTTCTCCCAGACTATTGCACAGTGGCGAAATGCTGGCTACCAGGACATGCCTGAATATGAGAACTTCAAACACCTTTTGCAAGCGCCATTGGATGATGCCCAGGAAATCTTACAAAGCAGATTCCCAATGCCACGCTACATCAACACTGAACATGGGGGCAGTCAAGTAAGTGTTATTTTGTTTATATACCTCATGGACTTTGTGTTTTAACTCCCTTTGATGCTAGTGCCATCTCCATTGCATTGCATAGCAATGCATTAGAGGTGTCTCTAGCATTAAAGGAGTTAGCATAGTGTATGGCTAAGCAGCCATTATATATATTAACTTGGACCTGTCCCTTTATAATGTTAAAGGAGCAATACATATTTGAGTAAAACAATAGTATTGTTACTGCAGGGAGTTCTTATATCCAGAAGTTCATTATCATCATCACATTCCATGAAGTCATCTTTGACGTACAGTGACCAGATGGACTGGAGCTCTACACTTTGTATGGTTCTTGCACAGGTCTTGCATTGTGAGTCCTGTAGTTTCTTGATTCTATCTTTCCATCTCATACAATGCCTACCTTTTCTCTTGATAACTTTGCCTAACATAAGAGACTTCTCCAGGGAATTGTGCGACTATCACATGGCCAAAATATTTCAGCTTGTATTTCAACATGGTGTCTTCCAGAGAGCAGACTGACTTGATTTTTTTTTTCTCAGAATGGATTTGTTAATCTGATTTTCAGTCCATAAGACTCTCGGTAATCTCCCCCATGTCCAGTGTTCTCCTCTCACTTTTCTTGTTATCCAGCTTTCACAGCCATACAGAGCAAATGGAAATACAAATGTCAATACTAATCTGACTTTAGTTGCCTGTGAAATCACATATCAAACTGCCCAAAAGGAATGGAACACTATTACATTCTGTGTAGACATATGGTTTGACTCATCTCTCCCGTAGAATGCAATTGGCATGGACTAACTGGATACCAGATGGTACTGTTAATGTGTTTTAAAAAAATGTATGTAATAACACCTCTTCCAGCAGTGTTTCTTTTTGATTCCCCTATAATAAATGTTTACTTCTACTGTTTTTAAAGATAATTAAAAACTATCAATGTGTTGCACTAGCTTTTTGTTTGCAATGTAACTAGGTTTTGAACAATTAATCTTTATTTGTTTCACAAAGTGGCACTTCATACTGATTAGTTTCTGTTCTGGGCTAGTTTTGCCACACAGTGTGCTATAAATGAACGTAAGCAGAGCGCACACACTGAAATATAAGATCGGCCTTAAACATAACTAGTTATGCTCAATCCCCTGCACAGTTTGCTAAAGTATATGTATATATTAATTTCTCAAAAACAATTTTTACATAAAGTGATTAGGCAGATTTTTATTTCTTGTAAAGCAAACAAAATTGTTCTTTGGTGGCAGATACACTTTAAACATGGCTTGTCTAGAAAAATAATTATATTGTAATTGGGGAATTGTTATCAACGGGATTTATTTCATATATTCCAGTTGAAGTTTGGACAACTTTGTAAATAAAACCTCAGTTTTGCAGTGGAATTCAGGCCTTAATATGCTCATTAAAATTAAATCTCTACCCCCTTTGAAAGCTAGAGGTTTCCAGCGTATTGTTCTACAATGCATTGGAGCCCCATATTATATCAAAGGGGTTAATAAACCACACACTGTTTTCTTAAAGCAATAAGGTTTAATGAATATCCTTCTCTTTCTAGGCTAGATTCCTTCTCTCCAAAGTAAATCCATCACAGACACACAACAATCTATACAACTGGGGACAGGTAAGCTAAAATTATTGGTGGTAAAATGATTGGTTACTTAACTCTTTGAGTGCCAGAGAGGTATCCAATGCATTGCAAATCAATGCGTTGGATACCTCCCTGGCATTCAAATGGTTAACAGACTATAATGTAAACTTGTTCTAAGGTTTTGCCACATTATATGCTTTGGTTTGTCATTGATAGAAACCAGTTCTGGTAGCTTGGCAACATATGACATACCTCCCCTTTAGTTGGAGCTAGTAAAGAACTGTTGGCTGTATTCGGGAAGCTAAAGAGGTGCAAATCAACTACACCATAGAGGACAAATAGACCTTCACAAAACTCCCTCTGATGTAAACAGGGGATTTTTATACCAAATATCACAAACTGTCCCAAAGCTGCTGCTATAACAGCTTTACATTCTCCTGACAATACATGTAGGGGACCAACTTTGCAGTTGGGCCAAACATTTCCCTTCTCACTAACTAAATGGAATCAGATCTCTGTGTTCTTTTGTGTTTCACTTGTTCCCCTTTCTCCCACTAGATTGTAAGCTTTTGGAAACAGGGTCCTCTCAATATTTACTTGGCTGTTAATTGTGTCATGTGTTTGAGTTCTCTAATTGTAAAATGCAGTGGAATATGCTGGCTCTTTATAATCTAACCCTTTAAGGACAAAAGGTGTGTCAACACATTGCTTTGCAATGTGTTGGTCACCCCCTAGTTCCTCAAACTTTTGAGTGGTAGGGGGCATTCATCACATTGCATTGCATACCCCTATGGCATTCAGAGGCTTAAAGATATTAATAACACCTTGAAAACTAGAGGTCTTCATTGCTTTGGAATGTAATGAATGTGAAAGAGAAGTACCGCCACAAGATATGTTTTAATGAAGCTCATAGCCCATGAATGCAGCATGCGTGAAAAGTGGGGCATGTTTATAAAAACAAACTGGCGTTATTTAGGACTAAACCAACTACATCATATGGGTCAAATAAAATGTCCTGTTAAATTAAATTGGACCTTTACCCTCTTGAATTCTAGAGATGTATCCAATACATTGCAAAGCAATGCCCTAGACACCTCTCTAGCATTTAAGGGTTTAAAAAGCTGTAGTCAAATTCATGGTAATTTAGGAGTTTTTATTTGTCCCTTATGGTGCAGTTGGTTTACTCCAGAATAATTCCAGATTTTTTAAATATGGGCCACTGTTCCTGACTGACCATCAACACAAGCAGAACCTGCTGTGAGGAAAAGGAGGAGATGACTTGAGATAAAGTGCATGAGCATGTTTTCTCACAGGGAGCCTTTAATGCAAGGGGTGTGATGCCCTAGTCTCTGGATGAGACACTAAGGGCCATATGCACAAAACAATTAATAATCAGGGGGCATACCAACTGTTACTACCAAGAAAAAGTAACATTTATATTGATTTAAACATCTGAAGACCAGAGGGGGTGCAACACGTTGCTTCGCACACACTTCGGGTTCTCAAAGGGTTAAATTGGACTTTTACTTTTTTGAAAGCTATAGAGGACTCCATCACATTGTATTGGAGACCGCTCTGTCATTCAAGGGATGAAAACCTCAAATTTGAATCAATGGGAATTGGACTTTTTTTTTATTTCTACCCTTTGGTGCAGTTGGTTTGTCCTAGCTTCTTTGAGCTATGGCCCATACTGTTTCATATTGCACTGTTTTAAGGCGCCTTGGAACATAACACTTTTCTCCCCTTTAAGTCCTTGCTGGAAAGTTCTTAGTTGTTGAGCTGGATGACTTGCTGCCCAGTACTTGTTTTACATTTGCAAACCTTTAAGCACCAGGGGGTGTGCCATGCATTGCTTCCAATGTGCTGTACAAATCTGTGGTCCTTAAAGGGTTAAAATTACTTTACGTTTTGTGCTAATATGACTATTTATTTGCCTTTTTTTTTTTCTTGTTTTCCAGGAATCTGGGGCACCTATCCTAACAGATGACGTCAGTTTACAAGTTTTTATGGACCATTTGAAAAAATTAGCTGTTTCTACTGCATCATAATTTTTGAAAGCCTAGATCAGTGATTTTTTACTGTACTCCTCTGGGCACACCAACTAGTTAGATTTTATGGATATCCTTACTTGAGCAACAGTAGAACAATCCGTGATCGAGCCACTGGTTACCCACCACTGATCTAGCAGGGATACCATGGAAATCTGGCCTATTAGTGTGTCCTGAAGACTGTTGCTGAAAAACACTGGTTTGAATGGAAAGAGAGCATTTCAGCTACAGACCAACAGATCTTAAAACTATGGCAGTTTTAGAAAAACATTCCCCTTCTTTGTTTCAAAGAACTAATCAAAATTTTAGTAAAGCTGAATAAGAAATATGAAGTTTCTATTTTTTCAGTGTAGTCTTTCTTAGGTCATAATTTATTATTTTTGTTGTTTTACAGGCATAATCACATTTGTGAAAGTAAATAATAGCTGTATATATTCACATTGCTTTGCTTCTTCTACAATTCTTTCTACACTGTACCCCATAGTAAATCTTTCTGCTAAAACAACAAGTATGCCTCGTGATGCAATAAAATGGGCAATGGCGACTACTAACAAGTGTAAAATGGGTTTTCTATATTTGTTCCTTAAAATATAATACTTTCATTTTTAGTGTGTGTGTGTGTGTGTGTGTGTGTGTGTGTGTGTGTGTACGCTGTCCTATGTAGACACCATTCGGGAGAGTGTGTGTCTTCACTCTTTATAATAAGAGATAACAGACAATTAATTTGAAATTGGTACACCTTGGTCTTTCGTTCATAAAAGCTATAATCCTATACAGACAATTAAACACTAGCACTACTCAAACGTATTTAATGTTAGCTATATTAATGGGAGCCCTGCAACAGACAAAAAATGGGAACCCCCCAGAGAACACATGTAATACTAGATTTTAGGCCTCACAGAATAAAGAGAATTATTACAGATGCTATCATGGAATGCATAGTATTTGTCTTAATTATCTCAAATCAATTTTAGATGTTAATGATCCTTTAAAAAAACAGATTAGCTTGGTTTTATGTTAAAGATTAATCCACAGCAATAGTCTTCAGATCTGGAAACTATTACTCTGGTTTTCAGAACTCAGGATTTTCTGATTTACAGTTTTTTCCTTTTGCATGCAGATTTTCTTTTTACGCCTCTAGCCATCCTCCACATCTGATGACATCATCACCATGCAGGCTGATCTAAATCCTATGCACATCTGAAACCAAGTAATAAAACACAGGGTTAACATGCACACATAATTCTCTTCCAAACAAGTAACTGGAGCCTACAGAAGTGAGCAGTCCTAAAACAATCTGCGAGTTGCTTGCACTAGCTGTACTGACAGACCTATTCTCCAGTGAGATGAACAAGCCGTCAGCTAGTTGGACAGGTCAGATTGCAGTTTTAAGAAATCCAGGGGCTTTTGCACAAAAAGTTGAGTAATTATGGGGCAAGTCAACTAAGTTGAATTAAATTGGGCTTTTAATCTCTTGAATGTGATACAATGCTTTGGCAATCTCTATAGCATTCAGGAGGTTAAAATACCCATTGAAATAAAAACAAAATCTCTCTTGCGTCCTATGTGGAACAAGGGAACCATGGAGCATAGTTTCTTCCTCCAAGAGGGCCGGGCACTTAAACATAAAGGGTCTCCACTGCAGAAGCTCCCTCCTATCTACTTTACCCCCACATGAGTATGCTCAGTTCTAAAAGTGACCTTCCAGGAGATGCCTGGGCAAAACGTCTCTCCTCATTAGCCTTCCTTTTTTATTTGCTGCTGTAGGTTATGGGACTGTATAATCCACAATAAGGTAGCTTTCTTAGGGATAGCACCTGCATCCACAGTTTCAGGTTCAGACATACTGTAAACAGAAAAACTGAAAATATACAGGCAAACCAGACCTCTAAACTTTCCGCAAATAAATAAGCCAACCTAGTCTTACAAAGACTGAGGTATTCACATAGGGCAGAGGTGAAATGGCCAGCAGAGGAACTAGAGGTAAGTCACTCAGTTCAGTCCAGATAAAGAACACCAGACACTTAGATGGCAGCACAGTAAACATGAATGGCTCAAACACTAAAGTCTGTGGTGGCATGCTGGCCTCAGATCTGCCTGCTCCGGCATGTGTCCCTGGAACCCAAACCTGCATTCCAACAATGTGTTCCGGCTTCCTGGTTGTGCAAATGTGCATTGGCGCCTAAGATGAGGCATCCCTGAACGCCCGAGGCACTAGTAGAATGGCCTTCCCCCAGAAAGGTGAAAGATAGGAGCCAGGTACCACTCAAGACCAGCATCCCATTCTAGGAAAGCAAAATAACAAGGGAGATGGACGAAAAATACCTGGATGGGGAAAAAAACACAGATGATGAGCACACCTGGGAACTCTCAGGGTTTGACCCTGAGACTGTGGGTTTAGACCCAAATCTCAGGGTGAAGGGCAAAATTCTCAGGGTGAGAGGTCTGCATAACCTCCTATATGATTTGCCACCATTAAGTGTGTCTTTAGTCTCTAAATTGGTGCCATTTGTACCAGAAAAGCAGCAGGAAATGTCCTACTTGTCTTATTTGTGTTTGGGTAGTGAGAGCTCGATGTTGTAACATGTTAAACTTTCCTTGCGGACTGACTGGAGCACCTCTGAATTAGAGGAAGCAGGTATGTACTGCATAAAATCTACAATATGGGAAGCTTTAATGGTTAATATTCAAAAGATCTCAGGGTCAGTTCATTTAGAAAGTTCCCAGGTATGATGATGACTGCTGAGGCATCTTCTAATGGGTGGGAAATTTTAAATTCCTGCACAGATTTCCTGTCCTGGGAGAGGGAAGGGTCTCTATGATGTGCTGTTTGGGAGGTCAAAGAAAGGGTTATAAACTTAATTTTATGGCAGCATGGAGGCTTCATATTATGCATTATCCTTCCTCACTGCCCCCTCAGCAGCAAAGGAAACTTTATTAAAATAACAGTTTAACAGAAGAAAAACTTGCTAGTATGACACTCCTCCCTCCCAACCAATCACCAGTCCTTAATCCTGTAAAACTGGGATACAGCCTTGACTTTCCCTCTTTCCTTTGCTGCTCCCCTCAGAGATAGGTGCACCATTACTAGTACTCTTGTGTATCTTGGATTGTTTGGCCTCTGACTGACAGGCCTGCTGGGGTGTGTTCCACCCTTTGTGTTCCAGTCAGCCATTGGCTATATATATATATATATATATATATATATATATTATAATATTTATGCTGTACTTGTATACAATTGTATGTGTTGGTTTGTTTTGCCTCTGACTGACAGGACTGCTGGGGTGTGCTCCACCCTTTGTGTTCCAGTCAGTCATTGCCTATATATATATATATATATATATATATATATTTATGCTGTACTTGTATACATTTGTATGTCTTGGTTTGTTTGGCCTCTGACTTACAAGCTTGCTGGGGTTTGCTCCACCCTTTGTGCTTCAGTCAGTCATTGCCCATATTTTGAACTGACCGTGTATATTTTGCCTTTCTTTAATTAGCCTGGTCATTTCAACGCGCGGACAGCCTTCTACTGTCTCTGACATAGGATCGCTCACCTCGCGGGTTCCTGGACTAGTTTGCGTCTGAACTTTCCTATTGCTTTTAAGAAGTTTGTTTTCTTTTCCATATCGTTTTTGCTGCCGCATTAATAGCTTTGGAGCTTATTTATTGGGGCTACTCATAGCCTTCCAGGCTTCTCCTAGGCAGCCTGTTCCTGAGTATTGTTTTCTCTATCCATTGTGTCTCTTGACATTAATATTTTGTTATTAACTATATGTCCACTATATATTTATTGAGTCTATTCTTCCTATACACATAGGTACTTATTTTCAGCCTCTGGTTGCCCAGGGTTTCCGCCTGTATTTTGTATTAATATTATGGGTTTTATCTTTAACCTAGTTATCTGGCATATATATTTAACCTAGTAATTCCTATCTAGGCATAGATCTACTGGTATATATCTTTAACCCTAGTAATTCCTATCTATGTATGGATCTATTGGCATATATCTTTAACCCTAGTAATTCCTATCTAGGCATGGATCTACTGGTATATATCTTTAACCCTAATAATTCCTATCTAGGCTAGATCCACTGATATATATCTTTAACCCTAGTAATTCCTATCTAGGCATGGATCTATTGGCATATATCTTTAACCCTAGTAATTTCTATCTAGGCATGGATCTATTGCTATATATCTTTAACCCTAGTAATTCCTATCTAGGCATAGATCTACAGGCAGATATCTTAACCCTAGTAATTACTATCTAGGCATAGATTTACTGGCATACAGCTTTAACACTAGTAATTCCTATCTAGGCATAGATCTACTGGTATATATCTTTAACCCTAGTAATTCCTATCTAGGCATGGATCTATTGGCAAGGCATGGATATATTGGCATATATCTTTAACCCTAGTAATTCCGATCTAGGCATGGATATATTGGCAAGGCATGGATCTTGCATATATTTTTAACCTGGTAATTCCTATCTGGGAATATATCTACTGGCATATCTATATTTTACCTTAGTGATTGCTATCTAGGCATGGATCTACCTGCATGTTTTTATCTCTTGATTCCTATGGGCATAGATCTACTTGCATTTATCTTTAACTCTAGTAATTCCTATCCGGGCATAGATATGCTTGCATATTTCTTACACCCTACTAAGACCTATCTGAATGTGTGTGTGTGTGTGTGTGTGTGTATGTATGTATATATATATATATATATATATATATATATATATATATATATATATATATAATGTGTGTGTGTATGTAAATATTAACCCTAGTAGTTTCATATCTGGCCACGTGTGTATGTTTATATATTTGTATATTATGTTCCACTGACAGTACTCATCTTGTTACTTTGGATTTGCCTATATCTACTATACTTTCCTCCAGTGATGCAGGAGTGCTTTGCTTATCATACACCTACTTGACGCTGGCATCCTGCCTGGCAGGGCTGAGGGGTATCCCAGTGACCCGGTCTGGGACTTCCCTCTGCTTTTGGCGCACAGACTGCGCAGTTCATCAACTTAATTGAGCAGTCCATGCTGTGCATGTTTATATATGTTTGCCTTCCTTGGAGTCATGTCTGCAGCTCTGTTTCACACGACCCGGCAGTGGGAAGTACTGCACATGATGCCCCCATCATGTCTGCACAGGCCGTCCCTCGGACAGCTGCTTCTGTCTATCCTGGAGGAGACCTTTCTACTACACGCAGACATACTGACCTTGACTCAGATGAATTTACTTTGGAAAGGCAAATTATGCTGGCGCAGGCTGTACCCTGCTTTGACTCCGCAAACTGATGTCGGTCATGACTGGTGCGGCTCTGTCCCACTACCCAGACCCTCACCTCAGGAGGAAGTATATCTGAGTAGAATGAAGCATTCAGGGCTAAACCTGACTCCTACTGTATTACCAGTGCTTTTGGGAATGCCTCCCTGTAGCATTTACCTGCAATGGCCAGCTTTGATTTTGTGCGGCTTAGTTCCCACACCAGTGATCCTCTCCTCAAGAGGAAGATTTATTGAGGAAATGAATTCTAGAATGTTGAGTCTAATCTTGCCTATGCCGAGTATGGGCAGCTTTAACTGTGCGGTTTAGTTCCCACACGAGACACTCACCTCATGTGGAGGGTATATGAGGAAATGAGATCCAGTGGGTTGAGCCCGGATCTCTGCATGTTCCCGATTCCTTGACTATGTTGAGTCTAATCTTGTCTATGCTGAGTATGGGCAGCTTTAATTGTGCTGTTTAGTTCCCACACGAGACACTCACCTCAAATGGAGGGTATATGAGGAAATGAGACCCGGTCTCTGCATGTTCCCGATTCCTTGACTGTGCCACTTCTGGGCAGCTTTGACTTGTGCGGCTTTGCCCCCACATGAGTACCTCTCCTTAAGAGGAAGATCTTTTTGCGGACTTGTGACCACACGTTTTGAACCCGTTGGTTTTCTTGACTACGTCAGCCAGTTTTGTTGAGGCATGTTGAGTCCTTTTTCTTGACTCCGCCACTTATGGGCGCCTTTGGTTGGTGCAGCTTCAGTCCTTTCTGCATCTTTTTCCTCTAGTGGCAGATATCTGTGGTGGAACGCCCTCACAAGTGCAAACTGATATATTTTTTTTTTTTCTTTTTTCCACTTTAAGTGCGGCCGGCGATGTTGAGGTTTGGGGCCGTCCTCTGGTGGTGATAGTGGTTTTGGGGTTTCCTTTCTTACCTCGGGAAAGTGGGGGGCAGACTCTCCTACTTCTCCCTCTGCTGGTCTTGTTTGTTTCAGTTCCATGGGTGTTACTACCGGCATGAATGTTTCTTTGTTTCTTGAATGTCTCTTCATTTTCTGTTTAGTTTCCAATTGTCAGTCTCGTCTGAGAGACCCTACGCCAGTTGACTGGCATTCTTGGTTGGGTGTCTTGGCATCTCTACCGGATAGAGGTTTTTTCCCATTTCCAGCTGTTTGTTTTCTGTGTCGGTCCCGCATGGTGCCTGCAGTTGCTACACTTTTTGCTAGTTGTAAATACCCTTGCATATTGCGGGTTCAGTCTGGCGACTTTGGTGCATGTTGCACGTCTCTTCCTATCGTGCTTTCTGTTCTCTCTTTGGCTGCAGTAGCCTCTAAGGCGAATCCTCAGTATCTCTCCGTTTTCCGGCGTCTTCATCCTTGGTATTTTTCTTTTCTTTCTTTGGGAAGGCCTGCACTGTGTTTTCATTTTTCTTGGTGTTTTGCATGTATCCTCCATTTTGTTCCTCTTGTTACACTTTTTAGACTATTTGTCTGTGCTGTTCGGTCTGTTTGCTTTGATGTTTATGGCTCCTTTAAGAGGGTATCTGACATTAAGGTGTTCAGTACTAGGTCTTTTACCCCTGAAGGTGTTCTTTTCCAGATCTTTCTACGTACTAGATGACAGCGCGCGTGGTTTCTTACCCATCTTATGAGGTTTGGACGGTAAATTTGAGGAGTACTGTATTTAAACAGTTGCTAATTTCCTTTCGCAAGCCACTTTTACCGGTTTCTGCAGCTACCTTGGCCCACTCGGTTCGATGGATTATGCATCTTGCAGGTATTGATATCACCTTATTCGGAGCACATTCTTCTAGAGGTGCTGTGGCATCAATGGCTTTGCAAGTTGGTGGTAGGTTGGAGGATATACTTAGGCCTGCAAATTGGTCTAGGGAGTCCATGTTTAAAGGTTTTTAGTGTAAACCAATTGATTGTTTCTAATAAAGTTGTAGATAATTTGTGGATAAGCTTTAAACTTGCATAATATGAAGCCTCCGTGCTGCCATAAAATTCCTGGATTTTCCTAACTATTGTGATGGAAAGTCAGAATTTTATTAAAGACACGGGGGGTGAATATTATCCCTCCCTTTGTTTCCCTACCCTATCACGTTTCTCTTTGTTTTACAGGTTAACTATCAACCAATGGTTAATTAATTAAGCTTACGTATTCTGCACAGCTATCGTCCCATGGGTTGAGGATACGGGACTGAAGACTCTGTTACGTTGAACTCAAGGTTTCAGTTACTGGATGGAGAAAGCTCCAGCACAAGGATTATAGTTCCGACTGTTGTGATGGATGAATTTGAGTTTTCTTCGGTCACAGGAAAGAGGGAAAGTCAAGGCTGTATCCCAGTTTTACAGGATTAAGGACTGGTGATTGGTTGGGAGGGAGGAGTGTCATACTAGCAAGTTTTTCTTCTGTTAAACTGTTATTTTAACAAAGTTTCCTTTGCTGCTGAGGGGGCAGAGAGGAAGGATAATGCATAATATTCGCCTCCGTGTCTTTAATAAAATTCTGACTTTCCATCACAATAGTTAGGAAAATCCACGAATTAAAACATATATACATACCTGGGAACTCTCCGGATTTGCCCCGGAGACTCCGGTTCTGACAGAGATTTACCGGGTCTCCGGGGCAGAGGCTGATTACTCGGGATGTGGGGAGTTTCTATTGAAACTCTACCCACTTACACTCTTTCTCCCGCTGTTCCTCTGTCCCCAGCCTTCTGTGTGACATTTTTAACCCTTTGAGCGCCAGAGTAGTACCGCATGCATTGCTTTTCCTACAACTGAATATAAGAAAGAGTTAAAGGAATTATTGGAAGAGGGCAAACAGAAAAAGATACTTAATGATAAGGAGTTTGAGTACTTAAACATATCTCACCCTAGGATTCCTGTGTTTTACATTTTGCCAAAAATACACAAGGATGTGAACAATCCACCAGGTAGACCGATAGTATCTGGAATTAAATCACTTACGGCCAATTTATCTCATTATGTAGATACATTCTTACAGAAAATAGTACCACAACTACCTTCCTTTCTTAAAGGGATAGTAATACTTCATTTTAACTTTATTTTATTTTGTAGGCATTAAAAAAACATGAAGAATGATATAAGTCTTATCTGTGAAACCTTTATGGTTTAAGAGATATTCACAAACAAAGTATCCCCCCCCGTTCAACCAAATCAGAAGGGAGATGCCCAGGTAGACTGCAGAGAGGGACAATCTTCAATTAAGATAATGGAAAAAGCTGAAAAACTTATCAAGGGGGGAAGGGCTTTCATTGTTTTCATACAAAGAAAATTGTCCCCTTCTGTTATCTGTACTGTCATACAACCAGACTCACATCTGAGAAGAGATTGTTTACACTAGGTAAAAGGGGCGGGGAGGGGAACTTTGCTTGTGAATATCTCATAAACCATAAAGGTTTGAGCGATAAGACTTATATCATTCTTCATGTTTTTTTAATGCCTACAAAATAAAATAAAGTTAAAACGAAGTGTTACTATCCCTTTAAGGATACGGGATCCACTATTGAATTTTTAAAAACTATCCAATGGGAGGATGATTATTTCTTAGTAACTACGGATGTGACTTCATTATATACGGTCATTGAACATCATTTAGGAGTGAAAGCCATTTCATGTATGTTGAGAGAAAAAGGAGAACTAAATGAAATACAAATAGAGTTTTTAATAAAGTGTATAGATTTTATTCTTAAGAAAAATTATTTCTGGGTAGAAGGGAATTATTTTCTACAACTTTCCGGGACAGCAATGGGGAGCAAGTTTGCTCCCAGTTATGCAAATCTCTATATGGGAATGTGGGAAAATACCTATATAAATCAAAAGAAATTTGAAAATTCTGGCTTGGTATGTTGGAAACGATATATAGATGATTGTCTATTCATCTGGAAAGGGGATGAAAAATCCTTACTTTCATTTCTCAATTTTATTAATAAAAATGATTATGGCCTCAAATTCACTTCGGAATACAGTAAAAAAAAACAGTCAACTTCTTGGATTTAAAAATCTATATTGATAAAGGACAACTAAAGACCTGTACATATAGAAAACCTACTGATACAAATGGATACATAGTGCCGAGTAGCTGCCATTATAAACCTTGGATTCAAAATATACCCAAAGGGGAATATGGCAGGATTAGACGAAATTGCACTGAGGATGAAGTTTGTGTTCAACAAATAGAATTAACGGAACAATTGTTTAAAGAGAAGGGATACCAAGAACATGTTCTTAAAAAAGCAAAAGAAGAAGTATTGAGACAACACACTTTTGAAAAGAACAATATCACAAGCAATAAAGAAACTAGACAAGAAAATATTAAATTTGTAACTCAGTATAGTGCAGACCATATGGAGATAAATAAAATCTTGAAGAAATATTGGCCAATCTTATTAAAAGATATGGACTTGAACAAACATCTACAAAATAAACCGAGTATTGTCTTTAGGAAGTGTAAAAATTTAAAACAAGAATTAGTACCCAGTTTTATCAATCACTCTGGACCAACCAAATCTTATTTTCAACAAGATCTTAAAGGATTTCACAAATGTGGAAATTGCATAACATGTAAGACTAGTAAGGATAGTAGACGGCGCATTAATTCTTTTAAATCTAATCAAACAGGGGAAACATTCAACATAAAACAATTCATTAACTGTAAAAGTAAAAATGTGGTTTATCTTATTGAATGTCCCTGTGGGAAGCAATATGTGGGTAGGACAGTAAGAAGTATTAATATTAGGATAAGAGAACATATGCGGAATATAGAAAAAGGGATTACTACACATAGTGTGTCAGATCATTTCAGTAAAATACATAATAAAGATCCATCTGGGTTAATTTTCATAGCTATAGATAAGATAGATTCACATTGGAGAGGAGATGATACTCTTAATAAAGTATCCAGGAAGGAGACCGAGTGGATATATAAATTAAAGACATTAACACCTAAGGGTTTGAATATAGGAATTGATTTGAATTGTTTTTTAAAAGAATGAATGTCATTATAAATGTTCTATATTGAATTAGGTTATTATCATGTGGTTTATTAATTTAAATTTCATGTATAATCCATGTAATAATTGATATAGCAATTATCAGACTTTGATGTTAAATGGACAAGATGGTAAGAATGTTAATTTTACCAAAACACCAAGTCTTTTCTAAACTTATAAAACTTATAATAATATTATTTATCTATTTAAAGATAAATGTGAATTATTTAAGCTAAAAGTTGGAGAAATATATTTTATCATCCACAAATATAAAACCTTCTTGATTGAAGAAAGGGTTAAAAATCTATTTAACCTGCAGAATAGATCTGCCAAAGAAAGGGTTAAAAAATTCATTTTCTGTGTAGAAAGGATTTGGTGTTGAGGATACAAGATTTTAATGAATGTTAGCTGATGTTAATAGGCTTAATCATGATTGACGGAGATTTGAACTTAGTTTCCCGCCATTCAGATGAAAAGCCTTTATATATACAACTCATGTACACTTACATATAATTAATACCCCTGAGGAAGTGTTTAATAGCACGAAACGCGTTGGGATACTATAGAAAATCTTGTTTAGGTTCACTTTATTCTCCAATATCTAATTCTCCTCCAGTGTGGCAATTGTTTCACGTGGGGGTTAATATATGCTGCAAACAGACGCTGGCCGTCTATAGCTGCTTATGTTAGATTTTGGATACATCGTAACCACAGACAAGAGTTGTGTTTTTACTTCATGAAAATAAAAAACTTTACTTGAAGATTACTTGGTATTTGGAATTTATATCATTGGTTCCTACACTCAGTAATAGCGTGGAAAAATATAACTAACTTCTGGACGGAACATACAGCCTTCTGGACTCCGTGAGAATTACCCACATTAAGACCGAGAGCGAACCGAGTGAGGGCGGTTTGAATGAATCCCTCATACACTCATTAAGTCCTGGGAAAATTATTCCGATTTCCCAGGCAGGAGTACAAGAGTGAGTACATTTTTATCTATATATTAAAAGTTTTGGGACGAAAGATCTACGGAGGCTGAGTGCGGGCAACCCATATAAAAAATCCCGCACACGCTCAATAGCTTGCATGACTTTATGTCATTCAGGCGATAATATAGCCAAGTGAGTAATAACGTTAGAGTCGACTGTTCAGAAAAAATTTATACTTTTGGACTATATTGTATGTGTATATTGATACATCATTTTGTATCCAGATTACGCTATGTTATGTTATATTTTCTTTTCATGCTCGCATTGAATCCACACCATTAATGGAAATTCATATGGATATAATTCTAAATTCTGAAATCTGAAAGCTTTATAAGATATATGGATGGTATATGCGTGGATATGATCTCCAACGTTGAAATTTGAGAATTTCATAAGGTACACGTTATTGAACTGTGAATATTTTATATATGTTTCAAGTGCGGTAGCAATTTATAACACTGCTATATCTCCACTATTGGGGATATTTTATGGTGGCCTGAGACGTTCCTTTCTGACATCTTCCTGTATATATTTTGGAGGATTACGGAGGAACGTTTTGGAGAAGGAAATAACTGTCATTAACATTGAGGATAATACTGTATAGATATATTACGATTTTCTCCATACAAAATAGGATCAGTTTTATGTTCTTTACTGTCCTGTAAATTTTAATTTAGTGGAGCGCTGAGGCTAATTAGTTTCATTTATTTTGTATCTGTGGTAGAAGATAGTGTCTCGGCTGCACCACTATTTGCTTTATATATACTGTGTTAGATTTGTGCGCTGAGATATTCCTCTTACTTCTGTACCACTCTGAAACTTAAAGGGTTAAGCACCCCCCTCGCATCAAGTCCCGCCCCTTTTTGACGCGATTAGCGTCATTTTTGTCACCCCCTGCTGAACAGAGGACTCCCCTCCGGGTAGCCCTCAGCTGGAAGTTCCCAGGTGTGTGTGTGTGTGCGCGCGTGCTCGTTTGAAACAGGCTCAATAAAGATGTGTATAAATGTGGTCTGTAGGATCTGTGCCTAGCTATAATTTTGCTTGAGCAGAAGTGCTGCAAAGACCAGTCATTTAAAACACACCAGAGTCATTTTTATTGGACACACGAGCATGTGCAAACCTGCTCAGTGATAAATAAAGTGCCGATTAAGGCCCCAGCATTATACAAATTGTTCGCTGCCTTGCCAAAAGGCTAGAGCAGAAGTGAAAAAAAATAAAAACTCAACAGTGCTCCGTGCCAGCGTTCCACCAAAACTCGTATGCGTGTCCAAGTTATTCACGTGTCCGGTGTCAAAACATAGGCGGGTCACACCTTGGGCTTTCCGCTCCCCGGCCATGGCGCCAGACCAGGTGCCTATCTGTCCCACAGGATGCAAAGGGACAGATGCTACACTTGATCTTAGTCAAAAGGCCGAGAAGCCTACTATATAACAACATATTTTCACTCACACAAGAAGCACAAAGAATATATTTTGCCAAAGAAAAAGATGGCTGCTACGTTATCCTGCATGTAAAAGTCATCAATACTTGCCGAACAACGTTGCGCTACGTGTGATTTAATTGGCTGATGAGTGGGAGCCAATACGCTTCATTTGCCCTTGGTGCGCTGAACTGTGTAAGTGGAACACGGAGTCTTTGGGCCCCTCTTATGAGCTCGGGTGGTTTGCAGCTCGCAAGGTGATGAAGCTGAAGGAATTACACCGCTGGAATTTCCGTCTGTCTGTAGTGTATGCAGTGGGGATCTGGACTATGGTTGGCAGTTATGTCTACATTCGTATGCATAGTAAAAAAGATGAAGTAGTCAACATCCCCCAGTCAGGTAAATACACTCCATATTACAGTCACTGGCTTGTCGAGTAGTAACTACCAGATTCAAAGGTCTGCAGTGGTTGGCTACTTTAAATCGGAAGTGGGCAGTTCTATTACTGTTGAACAACATCTTTCATAATTCCCAACATAGTTGCAGTGAAACAGCTGCGGTGCAATATGTTGCCCTCTTCTGCAGCAAAGAATTAACCGTCACCCTTCGCACGCACTAATGAATCAATGCTGCAAATTGAAATACAGGGCAACTCCTTTCGGAAGCTGGTATGACTTCTGGAGACAAAGCGGTTGATTCATGTTGGCCATTTCGACTTCACATGCACATATATAAGCAATAAGAATTATTCTACCACTGGCTAAAGGTGGGAACACAAAGCTCAGGGAAGAGCTGTACAATGAGCTCCATAAGTTTATTCAATGGTTAAAAAAAAAAAAATACTTTAACCCTTTAAGGACAGGGTGTATCAGGGATGGTTTGCAGAACTTTCACATTCAAAACACAATGTTATTGAATGTATCTGTGAAAGCTGCCTATAGTTTATTTATTTAAATTTCAATATTTTACGAGATATAGCCTTTTAAAAAGTGTACAGCAATGTCACCAGGTCCTTTTCCTGTGGTACAAGCTGTACCGCACAGCTCTGCAGGATGTCCCCTATACAAAACTTCTCACCCCCCCTCCCAAGCTCTCCCTAAGAGCAAGCTTGCTCCCTTTTGTTACGTTTGTCTTCCCCTTTCCTCTTCTGTCTGCACCCCAGAAGAATTATGTGTTTTCCAGTATCCCCATTTGTGCAGATTTGCAGCTACAGATGTCACTGTAGGGAAGTGTCTTGTGCCTGACACCAATGGAAGAAGAGGAATGGAAAATAAATTATCTGACCATAAATATCACCATAAAACATCAGCTATGTCTGATTGAATGAGGGGGTGCCGTCTTTTAACCCTTTAAGTACCAGTGGGGTGTGAAACGCATTACAAAGCAATGAGTTGTGTACCCCTCTGGCACTCAGTGTTTAACTGTATGTACTGTTAATCTTCATGCAGTTATGCCTGTCAAAATGTGCCGCCTCAAAGTCATCCTCAGTCCCATGGAGCCTCCTTGTTCTTGCAACACCATTTTCACTGTGTTCTCTCCTGGGTCCTCTCCTCTGTATTACTCCTTTTCAGCTGACAATCTAGAAGAAGGCATTGAGAGAGAGAAAGTCGAAATGCAATGCATATATAGGTGAGGACCTAGCGGAGATCACCAAGAAGACTGGGTTGCAAGAACAAGGAGGATGGATCCATGGCACTGTGGATGACCTGGGGAGGCAGATTTTGACAGGCAGGATCACTGGTTGGACACAAGTGCTATGAAGTGGGGTGAATTGAGAAAGAAATAACATTTAAAGGGATAGTAATGTTTCATAATAAAAGCAGTTCTAATTAATCATCGTAGTATTTGGACTTTGGAGAGTTTTATTTCAATTCTGTCAGAGTTGTAGTCCTAGAGTAATTCAATGACAAAGTATCCCCCTCCTGCCCCTTTTACTGATGTAACACTGTTCAACCAGAGCAGAAGGGAGGTGCCCAGGTAGACTGCAGAGAGGGACAGTCTTCAATTAAGATAAGGGAAAAAGCTGAGAAAGTTGTCAAGGGGGAAGGGCTTTCATTGTTCTCATAGGAATAAGATTGTCCCCTTCTGTTATCTGTCTGGTCTATGGACTGCAATCCACATCTGAGAAGAGATGGCTTACACTAGGTAAAAGGGGCGGGAGGGGAAACTTTGCTTGTGAATATCTCTTAAACCATAAAGGTTTGATAGATGAGACTTATATCGTTCTTCATGTTTTTTTAATGCTTACAAAATAAAGATAAAACAAAGTATTACTATCCCTTTAAGCTTAGTGTAGTACAATACAATGTAGTTATATAGAAAATATTAATAATATTGTGGGTAATGTACCACAGGGGCTTTTTTTATTGGAAAGAGTGCATTCAGTCTGCATAACCCTATCTATTATGTAGTGCTGTTATAGGCGCTCTCTAGTTCTTCTAGGCAGACACTAAATGCAAACATTCCACAATTGGCTAATGCAGTGTACTTCCCTGATTCACAGGGGGCAGACTTAGATGAGAAGAATGACATCTCCTTAGAGGGAGAGCGCTGCCAATCATTGTAAACATCATCAAGAAGGCAGCGTTCTCCCTCTTGCTTCCAAACAAACATAAGATAGTTTTTCATCTTGAGGCGATCAATAGTTTGAAATATAAGGGTATTTTTAAGCTTGTTAGGGGGTAATAAAATAATTGGAGGGAAGGAGTTGGAACGTGACAGTTCCACTTTAAGGACCAGAGCAATTTTGACCTTTTTGAGTCTGTCTTTGTTTTACCATATTTTCCCTCTAATTCCTTTAGTACACCCACACAAATTATACACCTTTTTAAGCACAAATAGGGCTTTCTTTTGATACCACATTTATATGAATAACCCACTCTATGTTAATAATAAAGAAAGCGATAAAAGTAAAAACTTTATCCATTATCATGTGATAATTTATAATTAATTGGTTAATTGTTTTTATGGAGGCTGGATGAATAGTTGTTCATACCTACCAAATGTCAAGTTCAATCCCAAATCCCTCTTTACGTCCCTGATTTTACACCTTTATGTTGATTAGACTGTGTGGTGTGTATGTACGTGTGTTACATTGCTCCACCACAGTAACATTCGCATTTAATGTTTGTTTAAACTTATAAGGTAGATTGTGCAAATTAAAATACTTTGGGATTGCTCTAAGTAATATAAATAAAAAGGTGTCAGTAGGCAATAAAATGACCTATACTTAATCCTGCCCCCAGCAATGTAAGGGTTAATGCCCCCATTTTTGGACATTTTTATTTTATGATTGTTCTCTGCTTCTCTCACAGTAAGGAAGAGATGCAGAGATCAGTGACAAAGGCAATGTACAAATTACATTGCCTTTGTCATTGACTAAACTGGTATATGTGATTGCTGTAGCAGCGATCACATGTACTGGAAAAATGGGTAAAACCTGAAACTGATTTCTCTGGTTCTGGAGCAGTCAGTTTCAGCCTGTCCAACATGATCACAGAGCACCCTGAAACGTGCTGCAATCATATAACCCATGACTTGGCAGGACCGTCACCGGAAATTAAGCAGTAAACATTGTGACGGTCCAGGACACATTACTGTTTATGGTTTAATCGCAACGGGAGAAACCACTGTTTCCGATGTGATGAAGGTATTAGGTCTGTCTCATATGTATCCATTTGACCACTGGTTGAACATCGCTGATTAGGTCTGTCTCATATGTAACTTTCCCACAGTCTGGCTGTATATAGCAGTACTGCCCGATCACTCTCTTTGTAGAAGTGACATGACAATCTTGCGCTGATATGCAATGCGAGATTGTCATGTCGCCCTTTGGAACATTGCGACCTACTGAATGCGGCAAAAAGCTGCGCGAAATAAAAAATGCACTATTTCATTAGGATACCCTGTTCATTAAGGGGTTATTTAAAGCCACAGTGTCACTCAAATGCTCAAGAGCTGGGAAATACAGGTTAAACTCTTCCAACTTCACTCCCCTTTGTGCTTTGCTGATGACATCAGAAACATCACAAATGTCAGTAACATCACAAATGATCCCTTCGGTGACATTGTCATCTGTGGTGTTATTTCTGATGTCATCAGCAAAGTGCATGGGATGTGGAATTAAGCTGAAATAATTTAACCTGTATTTTCTGTTTTTTCTGCTTTGAGTGAGAATTTAAAGGAGAACTACCACCCCTCAATAAGTTCACATTAATCAATTCTTCATCTGGCGACTAGCTGCTTGGTAGCGCTAGTCGCCATAAATATTACCTGGTTTCAAAGATATTCCAGTTTTTCGGAGGCTCACAGTAGCAGGAAGCACGGACATCTCGTGGCCGGCTCCAAAAGGGACTGACAGCGCAGGCGCACGGACGTCACTATGACGAGATGTCCATGCTTCCTGCTACTGTGAGCCTCCGAAAAACTGGAATACCTTTGAAACCAGGTAATATTTCTGGCGACTAGCACTACTAAGCAGCTAGTCACCAGATGAAGAATTGATTAATGTGAACTTATTGCGGGGTGGTAGTTCCCCTTTAAAGGAGCAGTAAACTTTAAAAAAAAAAAAAAAAAAAAAAAGTATTTTAGGGCTTTTCCTGTTGAGTATAATAAATGTACTCCCACTTCTGAGAAATGCATATTTCCACAATTATTACAGTTTAAACCTTTTTTTTTTTTACATTTGCAGTGACCTCTAATGGTCAGATTTCAATTAGTTATTCTTTTACATTGTATTTGAGAGGAAAGTCAATGCGAAACAGTTCTCCATAGAATTTGATAGAAACTGCTGAGTCACATCCTGTCATAAGTTTCCAGGAGTAAGCATACAGTAAATTCATTTCCTGATTATTTGACCTGTTATAACTTTTGAATAAAATAACTGACAGCATTGGGAGTGCCCTTGTTGTACTTGGCAGGAATTGCTCTATAACATACAGATTTTCATAAAAAAAAAACAACAAAAAAAAGAAACCTTTATTGAGTCTTTAAAGTACAACTTTCAGCCTTTTACCTCCCCCATTCCATTTCGTTGTTCATATATACAGATGTCTAAAAAAGCAAGTTAATTCTTTTAACCTAATGAATTTTCAATAAAAAAAATTACATTGCTGTCTTTTAATAGTGAGAGGGAGAGAGGTGCCATCTTCAAGTACTTTGAGTAGATAAACTGTATCAGAGTAGATCTAAGGGGGTGAAAGTTCCATTTTAACTGTTGCTTTAAAGGAACAGTAAAAAGAGGGTGCTCCTACCACTTTAAGTTTTTAGTCAATAATTATAACCATTCTAATAATCAGGAAGTGAATTTGCAGCTTGTTTACTTCCTGAAAGTTCAAACTGACACTATGACTCTATCACAGTTTCTATCACATTCTATGAAGAAAATTTGTTATGACTTTCTTTTCAAATAGAATGTAACGGAATAATTTGAATCTGGCCACTAGAGGGCACTGTTAATTTAAACAAAAAATAAGAAATAAACATGTTAACTGTAATAAATCTGAAAATATACATTTCCTCAGTGGGAGTATCCTAATTTCACTCAACAGGAAAAGCCCTAAAATTTATATTTTCATAACAAAAGTTTCCTACTCTTTTAAAGTTCTTGCCAAATGTTCAAATTGATTTAGTTCTCTTGCTTCAGAATTGCAGTCCTGTTGCTTTAAAGGGATAGTAATACTTCATTTTAACTTTATTTTATTTTGTAGGCATTAAAAAAACATGAAGAACGATATAATTCTTATCTCTCAAACCTTTATGGTTTAAGAGATATTCACAAGCAAAGTATCCCCCCCCCCCCCCGTTCAGCCAGATCAGAAGGGAGGTACCCAGGTAGACTGCAGAGAGGGACAATCTTCAATCAAGATAAGGGAAAAAGCTGAAAAACTTGTCAAGGGGGGTAAGGGCTTTCATTGTTTTCATACAAAGAAGATTGTCCCCTTCTGTTATCTGTCTGGTCTTACAACCAGATTCACATCTGAGAAGAGATGGCTTACACTAGGTAAAAGGGGCGGGAGGGGAAACTTTGCTTGTGAATATCTCTTAAACCATAAAGGTTTGAGAGATAAGACTTATATCGTTCTTAATGTTTTTTTAATGCCTACAAAATAAAATAAAGATAAAACGAAGTATTACTATCCCTTTAAATGGAACTTCTAGCCAACCGATTGTTAAATTGGTCTTGGTGTGATAGTGTATGTTGGGGTCAGAAACTACCAGTGATCAGTGAAACAAGGCTGAAATGGTAGCAGTGTAAGTTTGGGTCTGTGAGTAGGATGACCACATTTCCATTCTGCTAATCAGGGACATAGCGGAGTGAAGAGCAGCAAAGTACTGGTACTCAACACTAATACTGCTGTGCATGAGGGGTCCCTTTACCTTGGACATCCAGTAATCCTTGTTCTTTCTCCGGCACACTAACTATCACTAAACACTAGAGGGGGAACTGCCCACTGACTGCTGTGACAGAGATGCCTGTGATAGGCTACAAGATGATGTACATCACTCCTAAAGCCTTAGACTAGCATTATACTAAAACATACCGTAAAATCTCAGGTATAATACGCACCTCTGTATAATACGCAGGTGTATATTATACTCAAGATTTTAGGGGAAAACAAGAGTGCCTATGTATAATACGCACCTTTGTTTTCCCCTCTTATGAAAAAAAAAAATTAAGCCTTCCAGATCCCTTCCCTCCCCTGGCTCTATCCGATTCTAAAATGCCTAAAATCTTCCCCTGCAGGCGGCACGCTTCCATTCGCCGCCCGATTCCTTCTGGCTATGGTACTGCCCTGTGAGGACCTTCATATTATCAATGGTAATGCCCTATGAGAATTTGAAGGTTCTCACAGGGCAGTACCCTAGCTGGAAGGAAGCGGGCGGCGAATGGAAGCGTGCCGCCCGCAGGGGAAGATTCACATTGTTTACATGTTTCCTGATAATGTTGAAAATGCGGCGACTTGTCTTTTTAAGAAAGTAAGTGGCATTTTAGAATCGGATAGCACCGGGGGAGGGAGGGAAGGCTTCTGGCCGGGTTACTTTTTTTTCTTTTTTTTTTCTTTTTTTTTTTTTTTTAAATAAAAAACTCTCAAGTATAATACTCACCCCCCACTTCACATAAGGTGAAATGGGGTAAAATTGTGAGTATTATACCCGAGATTTTACGGTAATTGTACTGTTGCTCCTGACTGATGTCAGGATAAAGCTCTGTTGTCTCTCTAGTTTTAGAGCTCTTTCTGGAAGCCATTTTTGTAGCCCAACAGATGCATCACTTTGTTACAGTAGGAAATTGTCAGTTCTCATTCTAGTGTTTAGGACTCTGTGCTCTGAAGTCTTCAGTTCAGGACTATTTTCCTGGATGGGGGCTGCCAAGGACATGGGACGCACAATTAAAATCCAGGAATGTCCTGGGTAATCCTCAACATGTGGTCACTCTAATTAGAGCAAATTTAATGAGGTGAGGGATGAGATGTTAAAGGGACAGTAATGCCCCATAAAAAATATTCTTGTTTTGTAGAAATTCAGTGAAGTAATTCTTTTTAAATAACGCAATTTCGGCTCTGCTGCAGAGCTGCTGTCAGCACAGCGCTGACGTCAGGAGAAGGGGGTGAGGGAGGAACTTTACATACGAATATCTTTCAAACCGTAAAGGTCTGAGAGGATTTGTGCCAAATTTTTTTTTTAACCTCTATAAAACAAGTATAATTTGTCCCTTTAAACACTTTGCATTTCAGTTTCGTCAGGTAAGGTGTCCTTTACTAATTAACATTACCTACATTAACATGCACTTTAAAGTGCATGTGCATCAACTACATTATGACCATAAATTATCTTTTTTTCTAATTTCATTTATTTAAACTTAAATATTTCTGATTTCTCTTTAACTGATTTACTAGCTCAGAAAAGCATGTCTTACTTATCAGGGTCCTTCCTCCTTGTTGTCAATTTTGGTGAAAATACACAGGCTAGTTTTGACTGGGGTTCTTATTAAAGTTTTTCATAGCCCTAAATGGGAAAACCTTTATTCTTTTAAGTAGTTTAGTATTTGGAAACTATACATTCAGTTTTTTTACATGGCAAAATAGATTTAGCTTTGTTAATCTGGGGTATATGCTAATTTCAGTTTGTCATGCTGAACTATGCTGTATAACTCCACTGTAACACCTCTCCTACTCCCTTCTCTCCCACTGTCAAAGCCACTTTCTTGTAATGTGCCCCATCTTTCCTGTCTTACTGTACATTTACTTTATTAGAAATAACATGGTTTATGAGTGAGCACCCACAGTCCATTATCCATATCACAACAACCGCAGCTGCTTCCCATGCAGATGAGGCATCCCCTCTTTCTGTTCACATTATCTTACAAATAGCTGAGAGTAAAAGAAGATTACCTCTGTCCCAGTCTGGCACTATGTGGTTTTTAACCTTTACTTTGAGTTCAGTGTCCTGGTCACTTGTCCACCACTTCAACAGAACTCCTGAATGGTGAAAGATCCACAATTCCTTTGTAAATGAAGTGGTTGAAGACATGTTTGGTGAAGACAAGAGGGAACATTACTCTCTGTTCTGAACTACTTGTAAGGGTTACATTCATGACTAAAGATGGAAGCCCACTCTTTATGTGAATGGATGAAGCTGCTGTGATATTTAAATAGGATTGAGCTCCCTCTCTCTCTGCCTTTTTATCTTTGAAGAACACTGGGTTGAAGAGAGGACTTAGAGACAAAGTAGCAATCACTTTCTTTGTAACAGCATTGATCACCTATTCTACTGGATAGGCAATGAATCCCCCCCTGTTCTGGTTTCACTGGTATCCACAGAACCATACTTTAGTTTGTCATTCCAGCCTTGTTCCATTGGTAGCCAAAGAATCGCACACACTGTCTGCTTCCCCAGCCTTGTTCCACTAGGCCCTGAGGGAAGGTTCTTCTCTGATGCAGATTATGGCTCCTACATTTTTCGTCTGGCTTCTAGAGTCAAACCAGATTTGTCAAGCTCTGCAGTATGCTTGCTTACATAGCATGACATATAATTCCAAAATCAAACTAGATGTATAAATAAAACTGCTAATACAACATTTGGTGTTCCTTTTAAACCACAACTTTTTTTCTCCACCATGGTACAGCTGGTTTGGTCCAAAATTGCTCATATTTTGCTTTCTGAATAGTCATTCGGGCTGTATTCAGGAAGCTAAATAAGAGCAAAGCAACAGTTGGGGACAAATGATTGTTCCCAGCAGCTGAAATAGTTTTTAACCCCTTGAATGCCAGAGAGGTTTCAAACATATTGTATAACAATACACTGGAGACCTCTCTTGCATTCATGATGTTAAAAGACCAATTTATAGAAAAAAATAATTTCTTGGAATTGATGTCCACCACGGTACAGTTGGTGTGCCCTAGAATTGCACCTGTTTATCACTGGAATATTAGTAGCCCTTAGGTAGAAGATTGATGAAAATGCTGTGTGCCACTGGTTTACCTTTACGATAAGTTTTATTTTTCTATTGACAGCATTAGAAGAGGAATTGGTAGATTCATTAGCAGTTCCCGAAAAGCAAGAAGAACGAAAAACAGGTCCTCGTGTTAAAAACACAGTTGTCTACAAAGAAAACTTTGTGCCTTTTTCCTCTAGAGTTTACAATTTTGTGAAACCATTATTTGGTACTACCCATAATGCAACAACAGAAAAAGATTTTGAAGAAAAATAATAAACACAGCCGGCTGGGTTGGAGCGCAGTAATAAACTGCTTGGAAATGACTGACTTCTGTGAAACAACTTTGCTGCCTGGAGCTGTGGCAAGGATTTGATTTTTGCAGTCTGGTAAATAGCAGAAGTGACTTTACTTGCAGATCTACATACATTATTTTACAATGCTCAGGCCAGAAAAAACAGGGAAGGCGTTTCTGAAATATATATTTCTCATCTAGATCAACAGCAGTCAATTGTAGATAGAACCCAATATCTGGAAGTCCAACAACAGCTGATGGGAGTTGTAGTACCTAACGACTGGAGGTCCCAAAAATTGACTACCCCGCTCATTAAATTATGTTTAACCTATTAGGTGCTACTGAGGTCTTCAATGAATTGCTTTGCAATGCGTTGGTGACCTCTGTAACATTCAAGGTGTTAATGTGTCAAGGAATCTCTGCATATAAAGAATTTATTTTAACTAATATAATACGTTGATGATTGTTTTTGTCATACATTGTTTTTCTTTGTGCAGTTGCTGTTTTTGTTTGGTTATTTATGTCTCTCGCTCGTCTGCATAAAGGAGAACATCATGAAAAGAAAAATGAATGCATTTTAAAGCTATTTTTCTTAAAATGTAATATCCTATGGCCCTTTCATAATGGGTTCTGCATACAGGAGGAAGATGTTATGGGTCTAGTTGCTTTCTAGTGCAGGGGGAACTGAGCTCTTGGCAGTGCAAGGATTGAACTCTGTGATACAAGTTTGGCTAGTAGGAGTTCACACTGTCACCACAAATTGGAATGACTAGTGGGTAGAAGGACAAGGATAGGAGAGAGTGGATTGTTCTTGCAGCACATTTACTTTGGCTTAATAGAAAACGGAATTATAATGAAATGGGGAGGAATTTTACATCTCCCATTTACCCCAGGGAGGCAGAATAGCCTTGTGAAGCTGATGTACTAAGAAGAAAATACAAATTCACTAAATTATACTTAATGTTAAATACAGCTTTGATCCCCTTAAATGCTTCACAATGCAATGGAAACATCTACCATCCATGGCAGTGGTTCTCAATCTTTTTTTGTTCGGGGCACCCCTGACATGTAATGTAGAACATTCGGGGCACCCCTGACATAGTTAATGTACTGTATCAAGGGCATAAGAAGGGTACAATACATAAATGTACTGTTATTATTAGGTCTTTTAATCATAATAACAAAACATATTGTGCATAACAATTTCTATAAATCTTTATTTAAAAATCCATTTTTATTAGTCTTTATTGAAAACATGGGGCACCCTAAGTTGATGTCCAGGGCACACCAAAGTGCCACAATACCCTGGTTGAGAATCACTGATCCATGGGGTTGAAAGCCCCATTTAAATCAATGGAAAGATTTGTCCCAGAACTGCCTCATTTTCCCCTATGGTGCTTTTGGATTGCTTCAGTTCTTCTTAGTACATCCGCGTCAGTGTGGGTGTATCTCTGTGTATTGGGGTGAAGTTGTAGAGCAGGGTTGGGCAACATGAGCTTCTCCCAACTGCTGCCAGACTACAACTCCCATTGTGTTATCTGGTGAGGAATGATGGGAGTTGCAGTCTGGCAGCTGCATGTTGCCCTCTACTGTAGTGGGTGGGGGGGGGGTAGAGATTACCTATGTACATTTTCTTTGAAAGCTAAGCAGGGGGTTTCATAGATTTGTTTACTGACGGAAATTCAGGCTTATTTTCATAAAAAATAATTCTAAGAATAAAAGAAGGTCAAGGATCAGATGGGTACTGAGTGTTAAGAAAGAATAGAGGCAAACTGTATGAAGTTGTTGGGCCTTATTCAGTAAGCTAAAGAGGTGTTATTCTGGAGTAAGGCAACTGCACCATTGGGGACAATTCCAGTTAAATGGTTATTTTAACCCCTTGAATACTAGACTTCCCAACACATATCCAATTTTATTTGGGGAATTTTTATTTGTACACTATGGTGCAGTTGTTTTGCTCCAGAATCACACCTCCTTAGCTTATTGAATACAACCCATTATTCCTTTTGATTTCTTTAAAGTAACTCCAAACCGACCACTCCAAAACTCCTCCACTTGGATTATCTGGTTAGGTACAGACATAATTACTTTGCATTTGCAGTCCATGACATTGCTACTGAATCTGGAACCAGATATGATTTAAAGTGGACTTCTCACAGGGGTGGTTTTCCCAGAAACATGAAAAAATGCATAAGTTGTGACTTTTGTCTTATAGGGCATATTACACAGGCAACATGTGCTGTGATTGTTGTCGCAACTTTCCTCCTACATTGCGATAATGCAGACACAATTTTGTAGTAAGAGCATCAGTGGAATTGTATTGAAATTGCACAACTATTGCAGGTAGCTGCATTTCCGCTGTGGTGTTTATCATTTCTACTTGTACTGAAAGTATGGGATGCTGGGAAAACTTTGCTTTATTGTAGTACAAAACCCCCCCAGCATTTTAAGTTGCTCCAAATAAAGATAAAGTTGCCTGTGCTAAAGAGCCTAAATAGCCTTTCAATACAAACAGTGCTGCATTGGTTTTGTTTCCTGTTGTAAAAGGTTCTGTGCTGGACAGTGGTTCCTTCCACACATGTAACTATCTCCATCAAGGAACATGTCAAAGTCCAGCAAGATGCAACTTGACTGCCTTCCTCATTAATGCTGTAAAGGCAGGAAGGAAGGTCTACACACTGGCCAAGGTGGGTCTCTAGCAGATCTTTTAGATGACTGCTGGTTGAGGATATGAGGCTCATTGCAACCTCCAGTGCTTGGTCAACCCACACTGGCCCAGCCAGTAATATTGGTTCACATTCATGTTGGCTACACTTCTGGGTACACTTCTGTTGCAGCCGGATCAGCAGTGGAATGTAGGAGAAGGTAAGTGAAAATACATGGATGACAGATCTGTTGCAGAGAGTTGCATCAGTTATGTCGCCCGTGTGAAAGAGAGCTATGAAGGCAGAGAGGTGATTTTAATGGACATGAGTAATTCACTATCCAGGCTTTATCAGTCAGGTTGAAGAACACGGCGCTGTTGAAATTGGTAGTGTGACAGGGTTACAGGGGTTACTTATTGGTAGACTGAGGGTTAAGCGATTTATCTAGCCAGACAAAAAGATAATTAGAGGGGGTCACGGCACACAAACATAGGACAACAATTATAGGCAAACAAACAGGGATAAAACATAAAACTAAACATTTCTGCTGTTCTCTTCTTGGTTGCATAACTTGCCAGGGGTTACAAATAATACTCACAGTCTATTTTAGCTTAATGCTGGAGCTTATTCATAGTCCCACTAAAGGCAAGAGTAGGCATCCTGCCCACTCCACATGCTGCTGGATTACTTTCAAGGTTCCATGTATCTTTTAGTCCTGACAGAGGAGTTGGTGAAGACATCCTAAGATCTTTGTGGTAGGAACATCAGGATACTCTTTGTGTCTGAAGCCGCTTTGACTTACAGCCCACAACTGAAAAGGGGACCTGGCCCTACAGTGCCCGCTCACTCTAACTCTTCTGGTGAGGGCACTCACCAGTCCCTTAGAAAGCACCTGGACCAGTCCAACTCCAGGCTGGCCCCAGGCCTCCCCCCATTCTGGAGAGGGGCTCTCACCTGCTCCTACATTCTGCAACTCTCTCTCTCTCACAGGTTTTCTCTACCGACCCCCTACAGGATATGATGTCACCATTCCCATCTACCAGGTCTTTCTGCTTAGCCTAATGTGAAGGAGGGAAGATACACAGATTTGCCCTACCCCCCCTCTACAGGATGTGATGTCACAGGTACCATGTACCAGGTCTGTTCTGCTTGGCTTGATGTGAGGGGGAAGATACACACATTCCACACACAGATTTGCCCTACCCCCCTCTAGCTGACCAACACTGGCTATCTCAAAGCACAATCTCTGGGTTTAGCTAGACTGGATGGCACCATTCCTCTGTACATCATACACACTAACCAACCCATTCACTGCTGGTAACTGGACAACCCTCTCTAATTCATGCACACACAGAAGATAAGGGTTGTCCCATTCCTGGACGACATACTGATAATTGCAGACTGAAAGAAATAAGAAATTATAAGAGCGATCACAGGGGGTAAAAGTTCCTTCCAGAAGCTACCAACAGTCAAGAACCTTTAATTCCAGAAAGCAAACTTCGTTTCAGCCAAGAGGTTCATTCAGAAATGAGGGAATACGAAGGAACCAATTCAAGAGGGAATCTCAGGATCGGTGGACCCTGTTTCCGGTTCCGGTAGGGGGTCGACTGGAACTATTCAGCCAAGCATGGAAGACCCTGACAGTCCCGGACAAATGGGATATTCAAGTATTGGAAACAGGGTGCCTGCTGTAATTCGACCTTTTTCCCAGCAAAAGAACATTCAAAATGTCAAAAGTTCGAAAAAATACTACAAGAGCCCTAGAATTGCAGAAGGCAGTTCAGGAATTAGTTCTGAAAAGGGCAATAGAACCAGTACCAAAAGAAGACAGGGTTGGTATGCGGTCATAATCACCATTCCGAAGACAACAGGAGGATCCAGAGCCATATTGGATCTAAAACTCCTCAACACAATGATAAAAAAATAGATCATTCAAGATGGAATTTGTAGCCTCGGTCATTCAGGCAATTCTCCCAGGGTATTACCTATCGAAGATAGATATCACGGTGCCCGTGATTCATGCTATCTGGTGTTTATCACTTGCTGGGAACTACTCATTGGCTGTCTGCTATTAGCCCTCCTCACTTTGCCTTTTTAAACCCTGGTTGGGCACTCCCAGGTTGCCCTTTCGTGATGTTTCTGACCTCACCTGTCCTGACCTGCTGTCAGGCTTCTGGGCCTGCTGTTCCTGCGTTCCAGTGATCCTGTGTTCCAGTGATCCTGTGTTCCGGTGTTCCTGTGTACTATTGTTCCAGTGTTCCGGTGTTCCTGTGTTTCAGCACCTCGTGGGTTAATCCTCCTGAGTTCCTGAGTCTCCAGCCTGCCGTCTCTCCTGCCGGTTGCTCTCTGTCAGCGATTCCTGTGTTCCGGTCACCTGTCACCGTATTAGTCTTGCTCCGGTGGATTCCCGCTAGAGTACAGGGCTCTCGCTCTTGCTCAGTTGCTCTCGCGACATTGTTACTATTCCGCTTCAGCTGTAGTGGCTGATTCCAGCAAGCGGACGCTGGTTTACTTCATAACCCTGGTCGTGAGAATTACAGTTGGTCCCAGCGTGCGGACGCTGGTTTACTCCTTATTAACCTGGTTGTATGTATTACTGTTGGTCCCAGCGTGTGGACGCTGGTTTACTCCATATTAACCTGGTTGCAAGAATTACTGTTGGTCCCAGCGTGCGGGCGCTGGTTTACTCCATATTAACCTGGTTGCGAGAATTACTGTTGGTCCCAGTGTGCGGACGCTGGTTTACTTCATATTAACCTGGTTGCAAGAATTACTGTTGGTCCCAGCGTGCGGACGCTGGTTTACCCTATTAAGCCTAGTTGCGCTTATACCGTTGGTCCAACGCAAGGACGTTGGTTAGCTCCTGAACACTAATTCTGAGGACAGTTCGCTGTATGCTTTCTTATGCAGTTGTCTGATACTTTCTGGCAATAGACTTCTGCTGCGATTAGGCCATTGTATCTATTCTTATCTGCTGTCATAGTTATCTGACAGCTGGTCTACGCTTTGGGCTGCCCTGTCTGGTATTGGTAAGGCCGGTAGAACCTTTGCACGTTTCCATCTTGAAGGTTGCCTTACCCGGTATTGGCAGGGCCGGTAGAGCCTATACTCAGCCTCCCTTGGGCTGCCTTGCCCGGTATTGGTAAGGCCGGTAGAACTGGTACATTTCACCTCATGGTTGCCTTACCTGGTATAGGCAAGGCCGGTAGAGCCTATTGTTATTGCTACTGTCCCTTGGGCTGCCTTGCCCGGTATTGGTAAGGCCAGTAGAACCGGTATATGTCATCTCACGGTTGCCTTACCCGGTATAGGCAAGGCCGGTAGAGCCTATTGTAACTGCTACTGTCACTTGGGTTGCCTTGCCCGGTATCATTGGCAAGGCCGGTAGAACCTATTCTACTACGATTGTTGTTGTATTGTTATGTATGATTAACCCTACAGGGATTGCCTTAACTTTTTTAATAAAGTTAAGTTTTTACCAAAACCTTAAGTCTGAGAGTCTTCAAAAAAGTGACAATAGACCTCCAGGATGCATACTTCCACATTCCAATGAGAGCCAGTCACAGAAAGTTCCTGAGATTCTTTTACGAGGGTCAGCATTGGCAATTCAGGGCGCTGCCCTTTGGTCTGACCTCTGCTCCAAGAATCTTCTCCAAGATGTTAATACTAGCCTTGGAGCCCCAAAGAATTATGGGCATAAACATTCTGCCGTATTTGGATGACCTACTACTAGTAGCGGAATCCGAGATCTTGGCAAAGAAGCAGGTCACTCAGACCCTTCTTCATGTAGACCAGTTGGGTTGGATAATAAACAAACAGCAGCATTGCCTAAATCCAACTCAAAAGTTGAAGGAAGGCTTAGTGATACTGTCATCAGAGAGGATAAAGAACATAATCAAGAAGATATCATGTTTCAGGAAAAAAACAATATGCACAGCTCAGGATTACATGGAAGTACTGGCATCCACGACATTGTCCATACAGGTGGTACCCTGGGCAAGACTACACATGAGGCCTCTACAATGTTGGTTTCTGGGAAAATGAAACAAGAAGATAGCAAATCCGAACCAAAAATCCCTTTGTATCCCAGAATAAAGAATCAATTATCATGGTGGACAAACAGACGCAATCTTCAAAAAGGATCAAGCCTAAAAGACCCTGTCTGGGAGAGAATCTTCACAGATTCGATTCTCAAAGGATGGGGAGGATGTTGGAAGGACAGGACAACACAGGGAAAATGGTCAAGTCAGGAAAGCACTTGCCATATAAACCTATTAGAGCTTAAAAAATTCAAGGTTTACCTGCAGAACAAGTAGGTGCAGATCATCTCAGACAGCATGGTAGCTGTTCTCTACCTGAAGAACCAAAAATCTGAGGGCAATATCGGCCATTCAAATTGCAGGCAGCAATAACATGCAACAAATTTCCTGAGTTGAACCAGTTTGGACCAAGGACAGTGGTCCCTCAGCAGCCAGATATTCAACATGATTGTGGCCAGATGGGGATTACCGGATATAGATCTCATGGTGACATTCCACAACAAGAAATGTCAACAGTTCTTTTCCCGCTCATATCATTCTCAAGCTCTGGGAGTAGATGCCATGAGTCTACTATGGAGGTTCAATCTAGCATTTATTTTCCCCCCATTCCGATGATACCAAGAGTTATAAGGAAAGATCAGGCAGGACAAGGCCACAGTAATTCTAATAGCCCCTTACTGGCCCAGGAGAACATGGTTTGCAGAATTAGCGAAACTATCAATAGAACATCCATGGCCTCTGCCAGTCTATCCAGACCTGCTGACTCAGGGACCAGTTTTGTATCAAAACCCAGGATTTTTGAAGCTGACTGCCTGGAAGCTGAAAGAAACTCTATGAGGGAAAGAGGGCTTTCAGATTCTGTTATTGATACAATATTCTTAGGAAGAAAAACATCTGCTTCAAAGATTTATGGCAGAATCTGGAGGGTATTTCAGACTGGTTGAAGAAAAATAGAGTGGATCATAATGACATAGCCTCCCCACATGATCTTAGTTTCCTACAAAAAAGGATTTGAAGAAGGATTGCGTCCTGTGTCTCTGAAGGTTCAACTTTCGGCCATTTCATCTTGTCTAGCAAGACAATTTGCAGAAGAAGATATTGTAAAGAAATATTTAAGAGCAATTGATAAGGCAAGACCCAGGATAAAATAAATTATTGCTCCATGGGACTTGAATCTAGTTCTAGACCAACTAGCCAGATCATCAAGATTTGAACCTTTAGAGGAAATTCCTATGAAGTTTCTTACCTTAAAGGCGATTCTTTTAACAGCCATAACATCTGCAAGAAGAGTGAGCGAACTGCAAGCATTGTCCTATAAAGAACCCTATACTTCCTTTCACCAGGATAAGGTGGTTCTAATCAGGAAGTCAGAGTTTAGATCCAAGGTAGTGTCTTCATTCCACCTGAATCAGGAGATTGTGTTGCCCTCCTTTTTTCCCAATCCTCAGGGGGGAAGAGAATGTCGCCTGCATAAATTAGATGGAAATACATCTTACTAAATCTATCCCCAGAAGACTGAGCCATTCAGAAAATCAGACTCCTTGTTTGTGCACTTTGCAGGAAGATTCAAAGGTTTGTCTGCATCCAAACAATCCATTGCCAGATGGATTATGGAATGTATCAGAATATGCTATCTGTTAGCAGGAAAATACCCTCCTAAGATTATTAGAGCACACTCTACCAGAGCAGTTGTATCCTCATGGGCAGCAAGGGGGTCAGCTTCCACTGAGGATCTGTGCAAAGCAGCTATGTGGTCCTCTATATCTTCCTTTATCAAACATTACAGGATTTATGTTCTGTGAGCCTCAGATGCCATATTTGGAAGAAAGGTCCTCAAATCGGCTACATCAAGGTCTGGGTAAGACTTGGAGGCTTGTTTATATATATATATATATATATATATATATATATATATATATATAGCTGCTATTATTAATTTGAATATCTAGGCTGCAAAATCCTATACTACATTCAGTTATATTTTCTTGACTCAAGGTACACCTTAGGGCAGATGTGTACCTTTATTAGATTATAAATTAAGCTTTGGTTTTCCCACCCGGGATTATGAGCTTGGGTATATCCCATTAGTTCTGTGCCGTGGCTAGGGACACAGAAGAAAGGGAGAAATTTATCTTACCAATATTTCTTTTTCTTCTGTGTCCCTCCACGGCACACCCTGCCCTTTAATCCGTCTATATTCTAATTTTTTTTTAGCTTGGAAAAAAGATGACTGGAGGGATAGTCGGAGTGCAGCATTTTATGTTTGATTGGTCCTACACCAGCTAGGGGAAGGAGACCCTTTACCCATTAGTTCTATGCCGTGGAGGGACATAGAAAAAAAAGGAAATATCGGTAAGATAAATTTCTCCCTTTTGCCCCTCCTCTGGTCCGTTAAGGGGTTATGATTGCTGTGCACAGTGGGTGGAGTTTGTATACTGTGGTCCTGTTGGCAGCTGTTATATCCACGTCAATGAACCTACAATGGACCTCCAGGGCATATTTGAAGATGTTATCTCTTGGAAAAGACACCACAGCAAAATTCATAGGGACCATTAGAATTTTCTGCCCATAGTAATGTGAGTGGGAGGGATATTTATTAGGAGGTGTTTGTTTTCCTTTAAAAATAAACATCTCTGTTTTTGTTGGTTAAAACAATTTCGGAAAGGGATAGTAACATAATATGCATAAATAAATAAAAATACACATGGTAGGGTTTATTCTCCAGAGTAAAACAAGGTCAGTCCCACTACTGAGATGTTTTCTTTATTTAGAAAATGTTTTACCAGGAAGAATACGTTGAGATTTGTCTTGTTTTCAGTGATGTCCTGGAGAGTTTACAGTAAATAGTTACATATTTACACCTAAAGAAACTATATATATATATATATATATACACACACACACACTTAAACCTGTATACTAAAAACTTATATATAGTTACATATTGTTTTTAGATATAAAGAAGCAGTTATTTTTAAGAATTAGATGGGTGAAGATCTGATTTGTTTTTCAAGTAGGTTATTGCAGGCTTTCGGAGCTCTGAAGAAGAAGGCAGCTTGATAGGCTTCTTTCTTGTATTGTGTTATACTCAGTGAGGGTTTTATCAGTGGCGTGGAGGTTATAGTTACTATGGAGAGCTGGAGTGAGCATATTGATTGGGTAGCTTGCCAGAGAAGTGGTTGTATCCTAAGCAAGAAAGGGGAAGGACACTTCTAGATTCGAGTTTTAGCCAGTTAATTATTTAAACATATCACAGTGATGGGTACTCTACATTTGGGGATAAAGCAGCATAATGAGAGCTACAGGGTGTCAAGTTTACAAAGATGGGTTTGTAATGTGGTAGCATATACTACAACCCCATAGTCTATGACTGGTATTAAAATATATTGAATATGTTTTCTTACCAGGGGAATTAAACAGGATTTGTTTCTAAACAGAGCATCTATTTTAGGATTGTTTGGATGTTAAATTATCAATATGAAGAACAAAAGTGAGGCTGAGTTCAAGCCACATACCAGTATATTTGTAGAAGGCCACCAGGACCAAGTTACGATTAGATTACTTTACAGTGGATAGATAGGGATTGTGGAGATTACATAGTTTGTGCTTTGTATGAAATACCATTGTGACAGCTTGTTATTTCAACTTCAGAAAAATCTTGTAGTAATAAGGCCTCAAGTTGAGATATGTTTGCATTTTTAGCATAGATTATGGTGTCATCTGTATACATGTTCACGAATGAGGATTTGCAAACCATGGGCAGATCATTTATAAGTAGTGGAAAAAGAGGGCAAAGAATGGAGCCTTGGGGATCCCCACTTGTTACTTTTTAGTGGAAGGGAAATGTTGTCATCAATAGAGATACATTGCGTTCTGACTAATAAATAGTATCTGAACCAGTTTTGACAATGATTACCCGATCCTGGACTTTGCAGTTTATTATCAGAATATTATGGTCTTCTGTATCAAAGGTTCCAGTGAGTTCACCATTTTACATGTCAGTCTGGATATCACTGCATACTTTTAGGAGGGCAGCTCCAACTTTATTTATTTATTTATTTTGTGTGCTAAAGTTGATAAACCATCCTATGGACATCTCAGGGCAGCTGATAATAAACCTCCATAGGTTAGTGTAGCATCAGCACCACTTTAACATTTCAAGTAATTCAGATGCAGCTTAAAACTGAGGTGCAGTAATATCTTTTGAATAAAACACATCTCAGCAGTGGGGACACCCTTTATTTAATCAGCATACTGCTACTGTACCTTGAATATTGTGCATACTATGGGCCATGTGCATGTAAAAAAAACAACAGCACCATAAGGAACAAATATAAGCTCTCAAAATTTCCAGATTTGATTTGTTTATCTGGCCCTAGTGGCCTTGCACTCTAGGCCACTTTTACACAGACCACAAAAATGTTGCAGGCCTGGGCAACAGTTCTGTTATCCACGTTCTCTTTCTCTCCTTCTGAATTGTGCCTCTGTTCCAGATTCAGGAAAGACGTGCCGGCTAGCTCATGTGAATACCAGCCAATATTACTTGCCAGCACCCACATGGTTCAGTCAGTTGCGATGAGCATGAAAATCTTCAGCATCACTCGTGTTAAACGTCTGTTGGCTGCCCCAAACATTGCAGTGCAGATCCTCTTAACTGCATTCCTAAGTAAATACAGTACAATTTTAGTATCCTGTAATTCTGATGCATTGAAATGTACCATAATCTAGCTGGTTACCTTTCACAATGTCAACATAACCAAAGTAGCATCAGTGTGTTGATGCTGGCTGTGTAAAATCTAAAATCACCAAACGTTTTCGGTCCCAAAGAGGACCTTCATCAGGGTTACAGTACATTAGAAAACACAAAAACTTATATACCTGTATAAACTAGAGGACTACCTATCAGCAAAAGACGCCAATCTCAGCCTCGTGTCACGTCAGTACCGGGAACCGGGCTCTGACGTCACGGCCCGAGAGAGGTCATAGAGGTTATAGTGATATTCTCATAATAACACCTTAAAGGAGATCATAAAAGAGCAAATCGCTGGTACTCACAGTTGAAGGAGAGCCCTGATAGAGTGAAACCAACCCAGAAAAAAAAAACTTATGAGGGTTATTGTAAGCCACCCTCACTCTCTGTCGCAGTTGGTGTTGCTTTATAAATAGTCTAGTCTGCATGAATGCACCAAAGTCCAGCATGTAGCAACTTTGGTGAGTTCTCTCAGGAATGCAGTAAAGAAGGCACAGCAGCTTATGGGGCCACCAGCAGACCTTTCACACTAGCCTCAATGGAGTTTGCCATCTTAATTGAATGGCTGACCCACGTGGGCCCCAGCCAACAGATTGGCTGGTGTTCACATGGACCAGCCATCAGAAGCCTCCCGTGCATTCTACAGCATTGGAAAGAAGGGGAGAGGTGAGTAAATATATGTGAGTGCCAGGACTAACACAGGAAGCTACAACAGTTCTGTCACCTATGTGAAAGAGGCATTTTCCATGACAGTGATATATAATGCAGCTGTAAATTTGTAGTATGGGTTTCATGGAATTGCACTGAAATCACTGGTAACTGCATATTACCTGCAATTTGTTGTTCACCCTAAGGGTTAATTGAGTGAGTTAGGTAAAAAACATTAAAATAGTATTGTGGTATTTAGCACTCAGGTAGGTAAATTTTAATAAGTTGTTTCTCCTTTAATTTTGCAGGTAGCAACAGTAAGCTATTTTTGTTTTCCTGCTTTTTCCTCCTAGAGCTTTTATTGGTAGGTTGGAGGCTACCTCATGCCAGGTAGGCGCTTTGGGTGGGAATGGCAGGTATGTATAAAGCCCTGTTTTTCCCTCTTCGTATCACCTTTTTGTAGCAGCTCAAGAGTCTCTGTCAGCTCCCACCCACCCATCCCCTATTATATACATTTAGGATTTGTCATGGCTTGAGGGTGTTAAGTAAATATGTTATTTATTTATTTTGGCACTCCTGGCTTCTAGTGCGGGATGATGGTTTAAAGTCGGATACTTATCAGGCTAGTATGACTGATAACCTCTATATATATATATATATAAATCAAAGGAGCACATATAAATAATAAAAAAGTACATAATTTGGTCATAACCATGTGTAACACACACATAGGGTGCCAAGGATCTCAAATATCATAATATCAAAAAATAGGATATGGAAAAAGATAAGGGACAAGAAAAGTGGATCCTTAAATTGGCACTGAGACCCAAAATATATAGTATCTAATGAATTAATAAAAATTCAGAATTTATCAAAATAGAAAAATTACAGAAAATTATGGTCACACAGTCAGCGTGGGACCACCACATCCCCTAATCCCCAATAGAAAACCACGTCCCAAATAAAAAGCAATGTTGCATACAAAACCACCCCTTTAAGACATAACCAACATCTCAAAAACTACATTTGTGTGCGAGAGACCACAGCCAGGCGCACCCTGTATACAACAATGCGCGTCCACAGTGAGGTCCCACACACGCAGGCAGAACCCCTGACCACCAATCCTAATAGCCCACTCAAAAATTGGTATCTATCTCATATAAATCTATTCAACATAAGGAATAGATGATGATATATGATCTATTGTAGTTTTCTAAATCAGACAGTACATGAACTACACATAATATATGCAATATCCTCTCAATGTAGATGGAGTATTGATTGATGGTAACAACTCCACAACGCACCTGCATAATCTTATATATGAAATAAGATGACAACCAATCCTGGGTAATAGTCCATCAAATTGATTCAAAGTATGGCAGTCAGAGGGTTAATTCCTTATATCATACGAAACAACAACAGTGACATAATGGATAAGAGTAAGTAATTAGTGTGAATATGTATCACATGGATATATTAAGGTTAGTTAGCACTTGGAGCTTTTTTTCTTGTTTGTTCTTTCTCCACAGCTCTTTGTAGCAATTCTAACCTTTCTATCTTATTATGAACACATCCTATATAATAATTCGCCAAGTTGTGTGTAACGCCCGACATGCGCAGTAGACACCGCTGCGCGTGCGGCAGTCACGCGCAGCAGAGACTGCCCGCGCCGCGGCTGATACAGAGCTGAGCGTCCAGCTCTGTATCAGCCACGGCGCGGGCAGTCTCCGCTGCGCGTGACTGCCCCACGACCGGCTGCCAGAGGCACTGTGGCCCGTGTAACGGGCTGTTCAACTAGTTAGTTATAATTTTCACTTATTTTTTCAAATATTCTCTATCACATTGCCTTTAAATTAATATCCCTTTAAGTTGGGGTCAGTTTGATTTTTCAGCTCACATTTCCTCTATAGGCCTGGGGGTAGGAACAATTTGCCTATATAGGAGGACTGGAGTGTACACAGTCTTTCTGGATGGGCACCCACATCCCAGGCCTGTAACAAGCTTTCTATATGTTAGGTGAGTCCCACTTTATACTTGTTTTTAATTGCACACATTGTGTACATTTTATACATGTTCAGAGAACCTACAAGACATACATAGATCATACTTATAGGGTCCATACCAACTAGTTTTGTGATACTTCTTCAGGGCTTGTTTTTAATTCCACTTTTAATTTAGATACGTTTGTTCAGTATATTATTGTAGGTAATCACCATATATTGAGGTACCGTGATGGGGTTGGTGAGCTTATATCTTTTGGCCAAAACATAACTAAATCCTCAACTGTATTCATATAGAGTTATTATAGATTCTTAGCACAGGGCACATTATAGCATTATTGTGTGGAGTAGTGCAGGGCTTCTTTTTGTTTGCTTCTGCATAAGTACTTCATGTTTCAATCATTGTGTTTCCAGAGTCTCAGCCACTCACTAGATGCAAACATAGAAATTTTAAGACCATAATCAGAGCAGTCAGATAAGCCCATCCTCACAAGCTACCTCCATCTTCAATCTTTAGCCACAGATTGTCCCCTGTTGTCACTTCAGAGATGTCGGGTCTGTCTCCATAACGTCAACATGTTTTCACACGTCTTGATGAAGCCCTCTCAGTAAGGGTGAAACATGTTGACGTTATAGTGACAGACCAGACATCTCTGAAGTGACAACAGGAGACAATCTGTGGCTATCAGTGGATAAAGATCATACCTCCCAAGTGTCCCTCTTTAGGAGGGACAGTCCCTCTTTTAGACCCAAATCCCCCTGTCCCTCTTTCCCACCCTGATGTCCCTCTTTTTTAGAAGATCAAACTGTGTGGTGTGTGTGTAAATGTATCACATTGCTCCACAGCAATAAAACTCACAATGATGTATGTTTAAACATCAGTATGTGTGTTTATAAATTAGTCTGTGTAAATAAAATACTTTGATCTTGTTATAAGTCATTTATTAGGTTACACAAGGAGGTGGAAACAAGTCATGAAATAGCCTAAAACTTCTCGCTAATGCCCCACCCACCAGCCATGCCCCCCCAGCAACACCCCTTGTCCCTCTTTGACAATTTGAAATGTTGGGAGGTATGAAAGATTGAAGATGGAGGTAGCTTTATGAGTGCTGGTATTTATAAAGTATTCTGCTTACATTTATAAATGTAGAGGCAGTAAAGAATAAGAACAGGTCAGACATGGCCTTACATATTTGGCGTAAATTCTGTTGCTAAATTTTCACAATTACTGACACTTCTTTATAAATACACTGCTCCACTTTTTATAGGAGGCAAATATAGTTTTTGATACCTTTTACTGGCTAACTAAGCAGATTTAGAATGCAAGATTTCAAGTCCTTAGGTCTCTTCCTCAGGCATGTTATACAGATAAATATGAAAACATCTCTCTTAAATAAATTGCATAGCGCTGACATCAGGGGAAGGGGAACTTTGAAAGAGGATACTGGCCTGTTGGCAGCCCTTGAGGACTGAACTTTGACAGTCCTGGTGTAGAATGTGTGTTTTTGGGAGCTTTAAGGTTTAGCATTTCATAGATCTCAGGGACAGCTCATTTTGAAAGTTCCCAGGTGTATGTATTATCTCCTGTATAATGCAGGGGCACTCAGACCTGTCAGCCCACCCCCAATGGTGCAGGTTTTCAGGATCTCCTCACAGGAATACAGGTGAATCAATCAGTAGTTCAATCATTCCAAAGACTCTGCCTGAGTTAACAACATTCTCTTTAATTAAGGATTGGGGGGCCTGAAGACAGGTTTAAGAACCCCTGATTTAATGCAAAAGCAACATATAGATTGTCACTCTGCAGATGAGGTATTAAGCATCACACCAAAATCAGAAACCCGTTTGTGAGGGTTTCCTACTGTATGAATGGGGTTTCTTACCACCACAGCTCTAGATGTGGATCTTACAGTCAGCAACTGCTTCGGTCCACATTTATCCTCCTGACTGATTCCCTTGTAATTTAGGCTGACCAGACCTCACCTTTAACTGGGGATGCATAGGAAAAATGCATACTGCAGGACTGGTTTGATGTCAATGAAGTACTGAAATATGCCTATTTCCTGTGTGTCCCTGGTTAAAGGTGAGATCTGGTCAGCCTATTGTAATTCCTTAAGGACGAGAGGGGTGTGCAATGCATTCAGGTTAATCCTTTAGGTGCCAGTGGATGTGTGCAAAGCAGAGCTGAAGAAAGGATACTTAGTACCCTAGGCGACCCTTTAGGTTGACAGTCCTCAACCAAATAACTACTGTTTCAATCCACCCCTCTTAATGAGCTTTCAGAAATAGTATGAGTAAAAATGATGGCTCTGTTGCCACTCCCACCTAAATATGGCACTCCCAAGTGGCTGCCTAGTGTTTTTACTACTGAACTTTTATGTAATGCTTTGCACATCCCTCTGACACTCAAAAGGTTAAATAAACCTGTGAGAACAAGCTTCTGGAAAAAATGACTCCTCATTGTGAATCGCTGCCATGACTACAGCAGGCTCTGCATATGTTTAGAGTCATAACATACAGTGGTTCAAGGCAATGACACATAGGGGCATATGTGTAAATCTAAAGTGGACAGAAAACAAATGCAGACTTCCACTGAATTAACCCCCCTTAACCCTTTGAGCGCCAGAGGGGTACACAATGCGTTGCGTACCCCTCTGGCACTCAAAAGGTTAAGGACCAGAGAGCCTAGGGTGGATGGCAGTTAAAAGGTTAGTAATGTCCGATTATAGTGTCATGTTGTATTGTAGATATTACATAAAAAAAAAATATCTGGAGCAAGTCCTGTCTCTCAAACATTTATAGTTTGAGAGATATAACGTTTTAAAGTTCCCCCTCTCTCCCCTTTTACTGATGTCTGCTGTAAAGCTGACACAAGGAGATTTGTGTCATGCGACTCGACGGCGGCCCTTCAGCAGAGCCGAAATACCGCAGTTTAAAAAGAAATACTTTATTGGAATGGTCTACAAAGTGCACACTTTGTAGACCATTCCAGTGAAGTATTTATTTTTAGATTACGGTATTTCGGCTCTGCTGAAGAGCCGCAGGCTGGTCCCGGGACCAGGACCTCCTTCTGTCAGCTATACAGCTGATGTCAGTGCAAGGGGAGGAAGGGGGGAACTTTAAAGCGGAACTACCACCCCTGAATAAATTTGTCCCAAATATATACTTATATGGCGACTAGCTGCTCAATAGCGCTAGTTGCCAGAAATATTACTGGTGTTTGAGAATTGTACACTGTTCCCAGACTGACATGCAGGAAACAGCACAAACATCTTTCCATAGTGACGCCAGTCCCAGCGGCTCTAGGAGGTGTTGCCAGGAACTGTTCGGCTCCAAAAGAGACTGACAGCGCAGGGGCACAGGCGTCACTATGCAAAGATGTCTGCGCTGTTTCCTGGCTGTCAGTCCTGGAATAGCGTACAATTCTCAAACAGACAGTATTTCTGGCAACTAGCGCTACTGAGCAGCTAGTCACCAGACGGGTATTTATTTGGGACAAATTTATTCAGGGGTGGTAGTTCTGCTTTAAAATGTTATATCTCTCAAACTATAAATGTCCGAGAGACGGGACTTGCTCCAGATAATTTTATTTTTTAATATCTACAATATAACATGAAATTATAATCGGACATTACTAACCCTTTAAGGAATGCATAGAGCATGTTCAGTGCATAGGCACATGTGACTGATGATGTATAATGGTGCAGAATGGGGGGCTTGAGAGAGACCGCTCTGGTCTTGGAGTGGTCAATTTCAGACCCTGCTAGTGCTTACAGTGCTCCTGCAGGACCGTCATGTACCAGGGACGTCAACAGTGCTTTAGGAATGTTTACTGGTGACGGTCCTAGCCCCATGAATGTCAGAGAGGTCTCTAATGCATTTGCAAAGCAATGATTTGGAAATCTCTCTAGCATTCAAAAGGTTAAATGTTCCATTTAAATCAATGGGAATTTGATATTTGCGCTGTGTGGTGCAGCTGGTTTAATCCAGTATAATATTTGATAACTCATTATGTAATAGGAGACCTCTGATTGGTCTGGTCACCTCTCATAACTTTGGGCCATAGTTCTAAATAAATAGAGCAAGTTTGGGGCAAACCAACTTCACCATAGAGGGTAAATACACCTTTCCATTGATTTGAAGGGGCATTTTAACCCCTTGAATAATGTTAAAAGATGGATACCTTTCTGGCATTGAATGGGTTAATGTTTCCATTTAAGTCAATGTAATGTGTATTTCTTCTTTATAATGCAACTGGATTGCCACACACAGTGTATCCACTTTTATTTTTATACATATTCTCCAATGCTGTGACCAAACTACCTTACTTGGGATGGGACATCAGACCAATCAGTGAGTTCATACTGCAGAAGGAGTTGTGAAACAGTAGTCTGGGGAAGCTAACAAAATGCATACCTCCCAACAGTTCAGATGGCCAAAGAGGGATGCTTGTGTTTTAGGTGGTGTGCTGGGGGTATAGCTGGTAGTTGGGGCATTACCAAGACTTTTTTAGGTTATTTCATAGGGTGACCACAAGTCCCGGTATGCCCGGTACTGTCCCTTAATTGAGGTCTGTGTCCCAAGTCACCCCCCACAGGGACAATAAAGAGTCCTGGAATTAATCTTCCACTCTGCTCCTGTACTGCTCTGGTGGCTCACTCAATGACATCAGAATGACAGTCACAGAGTGACACTCACAGCCTACCCACAGCAACACCATCACCACCAGCCAATGAAAGTGGTGAGTATTTGCACAATGGTCCTCATCGGCTGGCTGGTGCGTGTGAGACAGCGGGGATGGCGGCAGAGATGTATGCCGGCACTACAATGCATAGTTAGATATTGTGAGTGTCACAGGAGGCAGTCTGGGCACGTCACGGAGGGAACAGCACAATCTCCAAACTCCATTGAGATAGTGAGTGCATCCCACTGACCACTATATACACACATATATAGAATACACTTTGGGCAACTGTAACTTATGCACCTGCCACTGATATTAAGTGATTTTAGTGCAGAGGTCATGTGATGTCACCTGAGTACATTGCCACGTCAACAGTGTCCCAGAACTGAACAAAGTAAATGTGGTCACCCTATCATTTCATGACCTACTGACATCTCTTTGTGTGAAAAAAAGATGTAGAACAACATAAAAATATTTAATCTACACAGACTAATTTACAAACACACATACTGAAGTTTGTACAGACATTAACATGATTCTTATTGCTGCAATGTGATACCCATATACCACACAGTCTGATCTCCTAAAAGAGGGCCACCACTGAGGGATAGAGGGATTTAGGTCTCAAAGCGGGACACTTGGGAGGTATGGACAGGTTACGTTACTTTAGAAGGAGAGCTCAGACCGATGAGAGGGCTCCTAGTGCACAACAAGTTCTAAAATATTGCAAGCCAGCTCCACCATAGGGACTGATAAACATTCTCAAAATGTGCTGTGTAATCAGTCTATACGGTTAGAGGTGGGAGATCAGACCAATCAGTGGGGTCTTATTGCACAATTAGTTATAAAACAGTATGTTATACAAGGGGACACGCCTCGGTATAACACGTGAGGACGGAAGGGGGTAACATGAGCTAGATGACATCACGAATAACTAACCCTTTGTAGTATGTCCAACAACCGACTGCATAGTTTTGAATTGCAGACCCTTTTCCAGCACTGACGGGGTTAAGCCGTCTACCTCTCCTCCCCCATGCACGCTGTATAAAACTAAAGTCAGCAACCATCCCTTCCAGTAGCGTCTGTACATTACAAGAGCAGATATGATTCCAGGGTGGTATGTGGTGGTACTGCTTAGCGCGTTCTGTTTATATGGCACCGTAGTGAGAGCTGAAGAAGGCGCTTCCGATGTGGACAAGGCTCCTCCGTTTTGCCGCACCAACGAATGTCCCAAGTACCGGGTGGTGCAGCAATATGATGTAAGTGTGCACAGAAGTCTTTTGAACAGTAGTGGATGTTTTACAGTATAACTGTGAGGCGTATGCAAAAGACTGTATCTGGGGCAATCAAACTGAATAGGGACCAATTCAAATTCTCATGGATTTAGCTCCTTGAGGTGCGTGTGTGAGGGACGTACGTTTATAAAAAAAGAACACATTACAGGAGTGCACTGACTCTTACGCAGTTCTGCAGAACAAATTTTCATAAATGTCCCTGATTTAACCATTTGGGTGCCAGAGAGGTATACAAAAGCATTGAGTTACGGTGCGTTTGATACATCTGTCACTCAAAGGTTTTTTTTTTTTTTTTTAAAGGGATGTATCATGTATGTGGTCACCTTTGCGACGCTTCTGGTCTCCCAAGCGGTTAAATTGGGCTTTCAACGCCCTGGATACTAGAGAGGTCTCAAGTGCACTGTTAACCCTTTGAGTGCCAGAGGGGTACGCAACGCATTGCAAAGCAATGCGTTGCTTACCCCTCTGGCATTCAAAGGGTTAAGTAAGCGTTTGAGGTCTCGCTAGCATTCACGGGGGTACACCGCAATTTAACACTTTGAGAGCCAGAGAGGTATGCAATACGTTGTGTATTTGACACTCAAAGGGTTACATAAGTGAAAATGTGTAGGTTTTTAAATATGTTCATTATAATGTAACTGGTTTACTCCGGAATTTCTCCACTTTTGTCTGTGCTTATGGCCTATGTCAATTGTTGCATATTGTTACAAGTTGAGATATTTAAAACTGCATGTACTGTTTTCCTTTTGTCCTGGGATAACTTTGAAACAGACCTAGATGCTGTATGAAGTAAGCGACTAACAGGAAGCTAGAGCTACAATTCTGGAATAGGTGTACACATTATTTCTCCCCAGTGGTGCAGATGGTTTGCCCCAAAATTACACTTCTAGCTTCCAACCTAAGGACATTAATGTTAACCAAATTAAAAGGTACTTATTCCTAGTGTAAAGTTACTCTTCAAAACGTTGTTACAGAGGAAACTTGCATTTTTGTTTTTGAGTGAGTTTAAAATATTATTGGCCAGCTGACACTTATTACTGTCTTTGGAGAGCTTGTCTCCTACAGGAGGCTCTCCATAGACCATAAGAGCACCACCTGGCCCAAAAAAATATAGTAAATTAAACTAACTTGATTTATGTCTCCCAGCACCTTTAACAGGAAAAAGCCCTGCCTACACTTGTCTAGTTTTCCTAATTAGGGTTTAGTAACCGTTTTTAATAATTATGGGATGACATGTTCAGTTTTGTGCTAGCAGATTTTAATCTTCAAAATATTGCAAACCAATTAAACAAGTGTCTGTGCCCGCTGTTTCATTTCTAGCAATAGGACTTTTCTCACTTATTTCTGGTGAGCTTTTTATCTTATTGGACATTTTTTTTTAAGATGGTAATGGTTCAGATTTTTTTTTTTTTTTTTTTTATCGACTGTATGTGGATTTTATAGATAGAGAATGACTGATACCAGTCACTTTCTATAAAACGCTTATCATTCACGATAACTCTTTATTTTGAATGACCTCCTCCCACCATTTTAGTGCCGTCAGCTTTCATTCTGAAGTTGCTGATTAGTCACTCTCACACAGCTGCAGTATATACTGTAACCCTACTTTGAGTTCAGCCGAAGGGTGCTATATCTCTTGTCAGAATGCTTTCACTGAACACTAACTTTTCTTGTGGTTGGTGTTCAGGATACAACCAGATGAGTGCAATATCTATGAATGCTGATCAGTTACTGTATCTAACACAGCTCTGTGGGTGGTGTCTGGCTGAACAGCCAGTCAGTTCCTTCTGCATGAAGGAGCTGATATCACGGAAAGGGGCAAGAAGGGGAATTTAAAATGGTTTCCTTGTGGATGTAAATTTTTGTGTGTATTATCAGTTACACTCAAATCTTACACTATCAGTTAAAAAAATCTGAACCATTTCTATTACTTTAAAATGACAGCATGAAGCTCTAAAAATCTGTACTTTGTTCATGGTTTTCAGTAACATGATCAACTTTCAAATGCTCTCGAATCATTGGGGGAGATTCACTAAGTGTTTATAAAGAGGTGTATATCTGCATTTCCTGATTTATAGTTTCTTAATGGCATATTGTAGTGCAGATCTGTAAAGAAAAATTGGTATATACCACATAAAATAAAACACTAGTGATCCCTCATACCAATAAAGGCTGAATTCCATTATATTATGGGGTTCAGTATGTTTATATTTAGTTTGGTGTGTACCAAATTTTGCTTTAGGTACTCCGTTTTCCAGTCTATAATATATATACACAGCAGCAAACATTTCTCCTGATTAGCATGTCATTGCTTTTGCCTCTCTGATCTAATAGGGTTTCCAGTTGCCCAGAGCCCTCCACCTCCTTGCATTCTCTTGCTCATATCTCATTTTGCGCTCGCAGATAGTACATAAAACACGTATCCATGTTATACACTACTGGCATGTGTGGGGTTAATAATCTGGATACATTTTATAAATACAACTTGTGTCATTTACTTGCATCTTTAAGAATGATTTAAAAGTTAATCTGATCCAAGTTCTAGAAATTAGACCTGAATGAAGAGGATCTCTGACCCAACCCTAAACATAATACTTTTGCATTGTTTTTCAGTCTTTTGAGCAACGAGCTTATGAAGCAACAAACTGGGTTACCACTCCACTGGAGCTAGATTTCTTTAACATTGGAATGGTTACAAGCTTCAGGCGCCTGTTTGACTATATCAGTGGGAAGAACTCTCAAGGTACATTTTTATTGCTCTAAAACAGTTTTCCCTAGGTTCACTTCAGTTTGGTGTCTCTTAAAGGGATAGTAATACTTAAAATGTAAAAAAATATGTTGTAGGGTTTATCCCCCTGAGTAAAACAAAGGTACTTCCACTGCTGAGAGATATTTTATAAAAAAAAATTCTAACAGCTCAAACTTGAATTTTTAGGTGCAATATCAGTGGCCTGAAAATTTAGTGGTGCTGTTGCTACACCATCCTATGAACTGAGATGGTCTATAGACCATAAATCTCCATGGGATGGTGTAGCAACAGCGCAACTGTCAATTTTTGTAGTTTCTTACACTTCCCTGACGCCTTATAACAGGCTCAAATTTGTTTTATTTTTTGCTCAAGCTCCTTACTCCATGAGTGCCAGAGGAGCATCCAATGCACTCCAAAGCAACACATAAGGCACTTCCCTGGCACCCAAAGGGTCAAGCTTCATTCCCATTCTAAGGTCCCTTCCAAAGGCAGCCCTCTGTCTGGACGTTCCTGGGTCAGATAATGCCATCTTCTCAGTTACTTGCAAGTTGGGGGCCCATAGTGCCTGCTCATAATGAGCAGGGGTTGGTATGTCTTTAGAGTTATACTTTAGTCTGGAGACCTGTGCCTCATCCTCTCTGCTCAACAGTTTGCTAACTATATCCTCTCTACTCTACAGAGCTCTATCAATACCAAAACCCACTACTCCTTTTAATACTAATAATTAACCCTTTGTGATCACATCACTCATATTAGCAGTTACCCAAAACACACCCTTCCTGGGAATCTCAGATTAAAGACATTTCATAAGGGTAATACATATATTGGAGCCATCTGGGATTCCAGACACAGGGGTGTGTTCAGGTTTGAGATCTGTTTCTGAGATGTTGTGACCCTATCCTCGTTGCCATCTGTGGTAGACTACTAAATAATAAATATGTTAAGGCCCACGCAGAGTTCTTAAGGGTTTATTAGGAGTATAGGTTTATTACTGTGCATGGAGAGACAATGATCAGTCACTACTAGCCAGATCACTTCTTCTGAGCTAGGCATGGCACAGTATGGTTTTTGTATACATAGTGTACAGAAAGCAAGTTATTGTGAAGAAAAAAAACTATTGCAGCTGCACTCCAAGACTTCAATAGTAGATACTTGGAGCTAATAAGTTAAAATGAACGTCCTTTATTGGTATGATTTAAAACATAGCAACAACAGCATGGAGTTGTATAGAGGGACACAGATGAAAAGTCTTTGAGTGCCCCCAGCTCCGTCTAACAAGCTTCATGCTTTTCAGCTCTTTTCATCTGTGTCCCACTATACCCTTTTCACTCCATGCTGTTGCAGTGTTTTCATCATACCAATAAAGAATGTTCATTTGAACTTATCAGCTGTAAGTGTCTACTAGTGAAGTCTTGGAGTACGGCTGCAATTGTCTCTTTGCTATATAGAAGAGGCCGGTCGAGGGAAGACCGTGACAGCCTGGCACCCAAGTGAATTTGGTGAGTCTATGATATGCCTGGTATTGCGTGTTTCCACTGAACTTGTCTTGCAGTTATCGTGAAACAAAGAATGGTACATGTAAGGTAAAAATAAAATGCATGTGCAGTAAATGATTATCTAAACTATATTCTGTAACATACCATGTCTCTGTGGAAAATTGCAACTTTCCCTCTCTCAGGAGAAGCACATTACTAAAAACTGCCCTTTGACCTACATCCTTCCACTACAGAAAACCTGCTCATCTCTGATGATCTGTTTTGTAAGTAACAACCTTCCCGAAGTCTTACTTCAGTCTTAACACCGAAGACTCCCTTCTGCAGTGTCTTAACCATTTGTGTGCCTAAAGCTAATCCCCCGCTCACACTCTATCATGCTGCTGGGGTCCCAACTTTCACAACATCTCTGCACTTTTTAAAAAAATGAATAGTGATTACCATAGGCCCTAAAAATAAAACCTTTTCCTTAAAAGTGCAAGCTATATGAAGGGATCATAATGGGTTGGGGGTGGACCCTATCTGTGACATGCACCCCCCTATGTCTTGGTTGAGGTTTAATAATAATCACAGTAGGTTTTGGCTTTAAGTCCAGCAGACCTCTCCAGTTCCTTTGCTCCTTCTCCCCCCTCATCCCCCCCCCCCAAAAAAAAAGGAAAAAATGGTGCTTATGACAACCAAAAATACCTTCAATATATTGTGCCCTGTGAACAAACACTTGCACAGGATGTTTTGCTTGGGTGCAGATGAATAGCTAGGTGCTCATGGATCTCAGGTGGATTTCAATTTAAGAAGAAAAAAACAAAACAGAAAAAGCACTAGAGGTTTTTACTTTTTTTTTTTTTTTTTTTTTTTTTTTTTTTTTTTTGAGATGGTGTGGCATATCATCTCCAGATGGCAGATATGAGTCATAGAATGAAACCCTTATTGACAAATGTACCCCCAAGTGTAAAGTTATGGAAGAGGCCCTCAACAGTGGAGGTTGTTTATGGAGTCTATTGACCCCATAATAATTTATTCCTCCGTACGCAAGGTAATGGTGTATATTTAACTCACTGTGTTGATATCCACGTAGGGAGTTCTGGACTGTCCATTGTACCACTTTTTCTACTCCATTTTTAATTAATCAATCTTTTTGTAGTGGACCACAATTCTTCCTTTATCAATGTGTTGCAGGCCTCCATGCCATTGACTGGCTGAGGATGATGGAGATGGGAGCTGTAGTCAAAGAGCCGGAGGGTTGCCAGATCCTCAGTCCTAACCTATATAGAAAAATGCAATTGTGAAGACTTTCCTGTTTATTGTGTGACACAATGGTATTGGGTTACAGTCACGATCTTCCCTCCCTCACTCCTGAGAGAATTCTATGGCTTTGTACTTTCTAGACCACAAGTCTGTGCACTCCTTCTATTCATTAACACCTTGCATTCCAGAGTGGAATTAATAGTAGCATAAAATCCATAACATTTCATATAGAGATCTATTTAGTAGATTTATATACTGCCTAATGAACACTCTGTGATATTGGAGAAGTGGAGCAAGCCAAAGACCACAGGGACACACATAACCATTGATTGAAATGGGGATTTTTAATCCCTTGAATGCTAAAAAGTTCTCCAACATATTGGGAACAATGTGTTGGAGAGCTCTCTATCATTCAAGGGGTTAAAACACATCTTTAAAATTGGTCCCCTACAGTGCAGCTGGTTTGCCCCAGAATTCCCCCACTTTAATTTTAGACGTAAGAACCAGCGAGCTTTCTAAAGACAATCAAAACAATCCTTACAAAGAGATGCACTTTATTACACTCCTACCTTAAAGTACCCTTATGAATCATGTGTGGACTACAGGGATTTTTCTTTGTCCTTCTTGCTCTTTAGTGATTGGATGATCTTTCTTAGATGAATGTTGCACCTTAAATGAGAATTCATTAAACATACTCACTCTTATCTTAATAATCAAGTGACAGATGACCTAAGCTTTTCATTTTCATTATTTTGCAGAACCCATACTATTCATCTTTAAGAACCAAAAATCTGCTGCATGATTAATGTGTTTAAAAATCATGGCGTGTTACAAACCTTTTTAACTTTCTCTTTTAAGGTATAAAGATTAAAATGACTGTGCCAGTGCTCATTTATATTCCATCAAAAGACTCTGCTGCAAATGCCACCATGTCTTTCTTTGTTCCATCGGCATTGGTGAATCCCCCAACTCCACTGAACCCTGCAGTTTACCTTCAAAGTTTTCCCCCAAAGTCTTTCTATGTCAAGTAAGTGTCTGCTATGCACCTGCTTTGTCCTGAAGCTTGTTAGGGAGAATAAATCTAGACTAATTTTTTATAATTAAGAGAACACTAACGCCTCCTAATAATGGCCATTACAGATCGATTTTTGCATGGATTGGTGTCTCCAAAATTAATCTTTAATAGTTCTGGATATCCTGTCCACAGAGATGTACAAAATTCTTTGTTGCCTGACTCCAGAACACAAAATCCCTCCCACAAAAATATTTAAGCATGAATGCTTCAATGACAGGAGATTGGTGTCTTGGAGCGCTGTAACAAAGAATCATATCCACTTCCACAGCTATGATATCCAATACTAATTAATTATATATATTTTTTTTAAGTAATCCATCCAGAATAGATTCATAGTAGTCATTAGGATGCTATGCCCATATTAAGGGAAGTTGGGGTTTTTAGGTGGGTTTAGTGTTCCTTTTAAATGTTAAAGGTAAAAGTAGTGGCAAGTACCTCCTTCTCTTAATAGTAACCCTTTGGAATGAGTCTGCTCCTGCACTGTGTAGCCCCAAAATGGCTCCTATCAACCATTCGGGAGGGATCAGAAAACTGACACCCATTTCTGTTGGAATACAACCTGGAAGTCTGTGGTTCTTTCCCAGAAACTCCTGGGTTGCATGTTCAGACACCATGGGCATCCAACATGCAGTCAGTGGACCATTTGACACCTGAGATTTTTTTTTTTTTTAAACTGTTTTACCTAATTAACACACATGACCTAATCTACTGCTTACCATTACTGTACAGTTCAAGATTAGATGTCTGTTAAATGTCAGGAGATTGTCATTGATTTCATCAAAAACATTGATTTACTGAATAGCCGAAAAGTTATAATTCACCATTATTATCAATAAAAAAAACTGCAGCTTTCAACCTTGGGGCTTTCTGATCATGTAGCCCACAACCAAAAAAACTTGTATGCCCCTGCCATAGACCCTCTGAGTTGGGATGTCTGTTCCAGTACAGAGTGTCTATGGGAACATGCATTACACAGGACAGGAAACTAAACTGTGAGACTTCAGTCTTTTGCCAGGGATGAACCAGGGATTGCTTTCCAATCCCCATTGTGCTCTCACATTGGTTCTCTGTCTCATAGTGCAGCCCCAGCATCACTGGCAGATCTGCTCCCTGGGAATAGATCTTCCGATGGGACTAATGGTTTCCCTTTAATTTGATTAACACAAGGCCTTAACATAACTGTGATCTTCATACAGCAGTCAGCTATAGATATATATTATAATAAAAGCACTGTATTTGCAGATATAGATATATCTAACTGCTGTATGAAGCCAGTCTATGAAAAGCATCCTGTTAAATTTACAGCTAGGGTGTAGTTCCCCTTAATAGGTGGTGATGTTTCAGTTAGACTTTATGTATTCTGATGTGTTTAAGCTCCATCTTTAGATATATTTTCATTTTGAAGCTTCTCCCTCTAGATGTGAGATGGGATAGTGGTACAATGTACCATGATCCTTTCTAAAGAAGAAACTGGAAGATCTTGGAGCTCTCGCTCTAATCCTAGGACACTCATAGGGCTAATTGTATTAGACGGCATACTAGGCACTCTTTATATTTAAACTATTGGGGTTCCTGAAGGACTCCCTGATCGTGGACACGTTTGATTTCCTTACTGGTGAGGTTCTCAACACTTACTGGTTCTACTTTCCCTACATGTGGCTTAGCTGTCACTGCTGAATTGCGTGTCTTACAGCAGGGCATTCGGCTTCCTGGTGTAATGGAGTACCCTGCTGTAATACACTTGGATGGGTTATCACTGATACAAGCCATGTGTCCATGGATTTTATCCATGTAGAGGAAGGATAGCTGGTGAGATTAGAAAAGCTCATTGGTAATGCAGGAAAATGTGTGCATAGTTAGGGAGTCCCCTGGGAGCCCCAATGGTCCAAATATACAGACTTTAAACTATATATACTTTTTAGTAGACATGTGTCCTAGGATTAGAGGGAGAGCTCCAATCTCTTTAACAGGGATAATGCTCCATTGTACCACTGTCCTTATTTTCTGGTCAGATCTAGAGGGAGAAGCCCTGAGAAGGATGATAAATAAAGAGTTTAAAACATAGTCCGTGTCTAGACTCTTTATTATATTGAATCTGAATTTGAGATAGAAATGTTTCATTTAGATTTTTCATATTAAAGTAACCTTGTCACATCAAAACAACTTGGGCAATTATATACAAATTTTTACTAGCCATTGTTAGTTATTTAGCTTTATTTATGTGTGAAGTCTAGTTATTCTAATTCCAAAGTGCCAAATTAAACCCTCTGGCACTCAAAGGGTTAAACTACATCCCCCAAACTAATTCTTCTGTCTAACATAGTGAGGCAAGTGGCACTTTTAAGCCATTGAGATAAATTTCTCCAATGCATTATGGAAATGACCTGGAAGCCAAGCACTGAAGAGGATAAATGTTCCATTTAAATAAATGGAAATGTGTATTTGTGTCTTATGGTACACTTGACTTACTCCAGTTCTTATTAATAAATTGGCCTCCGTGTAGTACCCATGGCAGGATCTACATCTCTGGTTCCAACTATGCAAGGCAACCTAGGCCCCTCTAGCCTCACACCAAGGCCACACCCCCACACTTTACACTGTACTGTCCCCCAAACCCATTTAAATTTGCCTGCCATAGAGAATACTCTTAAAGCATGCATCATACAAACACACAAACTGACCAGTACTGGGGGGTAATTAAACTGCTATTACAAGATATATAAACTGGCATCCCACAACATACCTTAAGCTGTTGCTTACTCTGCCTATTATGGGAAATCGGGCCCTAGGAGTCACTGAGGAACAGTTGGCTGGAGAGGTCCACATGACCTCAAAATCCTCCTTTTTACTAAATGAATTGATATGTGGGAAATTGCCCTCCCCAGTAACTTCTTAGCAGCTGTAGATGTTTCACATCAAACGGTATCTCAAGCCTTTTATTTGTTAAAGGAGCAGTAAACTTTTTTTAATGGAAAAAATATATATCGTAGGGTGTTTCCTGTTGAGTAAAATAAGTGTACTCCCACTGCTGATGCATATTTCCATAGTTCTAACTGTTTAAAATTGTGGGTTTTTTTTACATTAGCAGTGCCCTCTAATGGTCAAATTCAATTAGTTATTCAGTTACATTCTAATGGAGAAGAAAGTCAGTGACTCAGTACTCAGTAGAATGTGATAGAAACTGCCAATTCACTTCCTGTCAGAACAATCAGGAAGTAAACACAGTAAATTCACTTCCTGGCTATTTGACTGTTATAGAGTTTGAATAAAACAACTGACAGAGATGGGAGTACCCTTGTTTTTACTCAGCAGGAAAAACTGGATAACATATATAGGTTTCCAGAAAAAAGTTTACTGCTTCTTTAATTTTTCTTGTCTGTTGGAGTGCTGCTCAGTAATTTTAACCCTGTGTGATTTCAGCTCCTTTTTCAGGGATAGAAGGGGATTGCAGATATTTGTATCTTTCTGCTTGTGGTTCATGTGGCAACATTATTAAATTTTCCTTGTTGAAATTGAAAGGACATTTCTCATGCTGCAATTTGAACCAAATCAGGAAGGGATAGAAGGATCCACAAGGGCCCTGTGAAACATCTGAAGCAACATAGTTGGGGGAGGGGACCAGGAGACTCCCTTTTTCACTCACTTAATAGTAGCACAGAACATACCTAAATCCAGTGGATCCCTTTCTTGTCCTGTGAAGCAATTGAGCAGCAGTGAAGTTACATTCTCACGTGATTGAAAATAAAATACCTTTTATAATGTGAAAAAAAAAAAAAAAAAAAAGTGCGCAACAATGGAAGAATGGACAGAAAAAATATAACTTTTTGCAGTGCTGCTTCAGAAAAAAAATATCCTCACCACTCGGATGCAAAACTTAAAATATCCAAAGTGTTACTGCTTAAAGAATAAAGATCAGATATATCAGAATATAAATTATTTATTTAAAATATTTCAAAGTTACCCAATAATCAATAGAAGCAATAAATGGCCCTTATTGACCTGTTAAAATATGAGGTGTCAAATGTTTCCTGATGTGAGACAAACTGACATTGTGTTCAGTACGACGTGTCATGTCATCCCCAAGAAACGTAACCCACCCACAGAGCGTATGTCTCTACACACCTATATCTGTAGGACTGGCCCGTATATTCTTGCAATCAAAACACAAGTCCCAGAACACTCATGTCACGTAACTCACAACTCGGACACCATGTGACCCCCAGATTAACCATACACAAGATAATTCAAAATGCCCTCACAGATTTTAGAATCACTACAATGTTAAACACAATACACTACAATCATATCTTATACCCATATATGGGATACAATGTATATATTAAATAGTAGTAATAAACAATACTGTATTTTTAACTGTTCCAACCTACAACAAATATATATGCATCCCAATTACATCTGTAAAAGGTGCAATTAGTGGTTGGTTTTACTATTATCTCACTGAGTGTTATGTTCAAAAACTTACTGTGTATGCAAATCAAACACACGTGTGAGCTGCAACATGTATAGTTGATATCACCATTCATGGGCTGGAATCACATAGAAATCTGTATTCATAATAAACATTTGTATAAAATGGACCAGCTGACGTGTTTGATTTGCATACACAATAGGTTTTTGAACATAACAGTGAGATAACAGTAAAACCAACCACTAATATTGCACATTTTACTGTTGTAATTGGGATGCCTATATATTTGTTGTAGGTTGGAACATAGCGAAGAATACAGTATTGTTTAATACTATTATTATTTAGTATATACATTGTATCCTATATATGGGTATAAGATATGATTGTAGTGTATTGTGTTTCTTAACATTGTAGTGATTTGTAAAATCTTTGAGGGCATTTTGAATTATCTTGTGTATGGTTAATCTGGGGGTCACATGGTGTCCGAGTTGTGAGTAACGTGACAAGAGTGTTCTGGGACTTGTGTCTTGATTGCACCAATATACAGGCCTGTCCTACAGATATAGGTGTGTAGAGATATACGCTCTGTGGGCGGGTTACGTTTCTTGTGGGGTGACATAACACATGTCATACTGAACACAATGTCAGTTTGTCTCACACTGGGAAACATTTGACACCTCATTTTTTTTAACGGGTCAATAAGGGCCATTGATTCTACTGATTATTGGGTAACTGAAATATATTAAATTTATTTTATATTCTGATATCGCAGATATTTATTCTTTAAGCAGTAGCGCTTTGGATATTCTTTGTTCCTTTTATAATGTACTGGAGAGGTGATATGACACCCCCATTACCACGGTGCTAGACAGTGGAACTGAGCATGGAAGGAGCATTAGTGGGATATGAGGGAGGTATTTTTAGTGAGGCTTGCTGTAAATTACATGCTTGCTATAACTGACATAACTGCTCCAGAATCCACAGCAAAAAGTTAAATAACTATAAAACATTTTGTATTTTAAAAATGGCTAAAACAATAAATAGGTGATTTTTAAAAGAGCCTTTGAACTCAGTTGAGAAGGTTTTGCTGTCAGGATTACTTTAACCCCATGGCGGCTAGAGACTTCTCCTTGCTTTGCTTACCTTGACGTATGTAACGTTATTACTATGTCTCTTCTATTTTCAGGTCATTTAGTGGCTATGCATTTAATTATGACTATGAAAAGAAGGCTAAAGCCTTGGCAGAAGAGCTGGTGGCCCTGGGCAAGCCATTTGATCATTCGTACCACTCAAATGCTGGTTACAACGACCCATTTACATTTTTGAATCGGCACAATGAAGTGTGGTATGCAGCGCTGTGAATCATGAGCTGCAGATGGAAGTATTTCAGTTCGTTTTATAACCTCTTGACGATATTCTGAGTAGCAATTGCAATGTTAAGATGAATACCTCCTAGCCTTGTCTTTAGAATAGCACTGGAGCAAAACAGCTTCACTACTGGGGCAAGAAATTCCCAGTGGGGCGTTTAACTGTTTGAATGCTAGAGATGTCTAAGTGACTCTTGTAGCATTGAAAGGGCTGTATGCTTAAAAGAAAACCAGAGGATTTCTGGGGAAAACCATGTTCAGTATAGGGGTGAACTAAAAATTCCCATTTATTTTTAAATGAGGATGTTAACCCCTTGAATGCTAGAGGTCTCCATTGCATTGCCTAGCAATGCATTGGAGACCTGTTTAACAATTGAAGGGGTTAAATCCCCATTTAAATGGAAAGTTTTGGAAATGTTAGTTCTCCACTATAGTCCAAATGCTTTGCCGCATAACGCCTCCACTTTTCTTTTCTACATACTACCCAAAGGGTTAAAATAGGCTAACCAGACCTGACCTTTATTCGTGGACATATAGAGAATATACATTTTAGGGCTGCACTAAAATCAGTGCAGCCATGCAGTATGCAATTTTTCGTGTCCCAGTTTAAAGGTCTTGTCACCCTAGGGTTAAAAGCTCTATTTCAATTAAAGTGTTAGTAATACTTTAATAAAAGTATTTTGAATTCTGTAAGTATTAAACAAAATTCCAACTGGTCCAATCTCTCAAACCTCTATGGTTTGAGAGATATAAGCTTAGAAAGTTCCCATTTCCCTCCCCTTACAAGTCAGATTTCCGAGATAGAGAAGGAGATCCCGTTCAACAGACTGTCCTGCGGCTCTTCAGCAGCTCCGTGATCACGCTAATTAGGCAGAAATACTTCATTTGAACGGTCTACAGCATGTGCCTGTTTTGCAAGCACACGTAGACCTTTCAAATGAAGTATTTCTGCCTAACTAGCATGATCACGGCGCTGCTGAAGAGCCGCAGGACGTTCTGTTGAACGGGATCTCCTTCTCTAACTCAGAAATCTGACTTGCAAGGGGAGGGAAATGGGAACTTTCAAAGCTTATATCTCAAACCATAGAGGTTTGAGAGATAGGACCGGTTGGAATTTCATTTTTAATACCTACATAATTCAAAATACTTTAATAAAAGTATTACTAACACTTTAAAGGGATAGTTTTTGTCCCTTCCAGTGCAGCTGATTCGCCCAAGAATCCTCAATTTCTCTATTAATCAGCTTGTGTGCAGATCTCTGAAGAAACAAACTAAACCACAGGGGAAAATAAATTCCTGTTGATTTAAGAGGGGCTTTAATCCTTTGAATGGTATAGAGGGCTCCAGTGCATTGATGGGCACTATTCAAATCAGTAGGTATTTAGAGAATAATTTTTCTGCTATGGTGAGGTTGGTTTTCCCCAGAATTGCTCTAATTCCTGATAAACTGGCCTCTGTATCTACCTGTCCTAGGTCCTCTAATGTAAAAGCGCCAATCTTATGACTTTCTACATAGAATGTCTATTTGAATCCCTTGGATGCTAAATACCTCTCCAAAGCATATTCATGCAACTTGTTGGTAACATCTCTAGCATCCAATGTGTTAAAAAAGGAGGGGAGGTAGACATTTGCCCAACTTAAAGTATCTCATCGAAGCCCATTGTAATACATTCTTGAATATACTGAGTAACATAGTTGATGAGACTGAAAGACATGTGTCCATGAAGTCCGGCCCATGCCATATCACCCCTGTTGATCCAGTGGAAGGCAAAAAAAGCCCTCTGGAGCCATTTCCAATTTAGCCCCAAGTGGTGAAAAAAATGTTCCTTCCTGACTCCAAATGGCAGTCATGTATTTCCCTGGATCAACATCCTATCTGCTTTTGAAGCCATCTGCTATGAAATGTGCTGGAGACCTAACTAGCATTTAAGGGATTAAAATCCCTATTTAAATCAAATGGAATATTTTTGTCCCCGATGGTTTGTCATAAAGCTATACATAATGTAATTACAAGGGAATTCTGACAATAAACTGAAAATAACCGTATATTAATATTTACAAAACATTTCTGGAATAAACTCTTGAGAAATCTGTGCATAGTTGTATATCTTTGCTTAAAATAGTTAAATTGTTTTCTAAATATCCTTTTTAATAAATATACATATAATAATTGTGTGGAGTTTTTTTTTTCTTACACTTGAAATCAAGATGTAGAATCTAATGCACACCACAACGTTTCTCTTAAAGGGATAGTGATAGTTTGCAACGCATTTCAGTTTGTTCAACATAAGGAATAGTACTGCTGACTGATGCTCTTATTCTCTACAACTGGCTAGTTACAATGTAATTTTATGCTGAAGTTGATCCCTCCTGCCCCTTTTCCTGTTCTGATGCCCCCCCCCCCCTCAGACCTGAAGTCTGGGCAAGCTTGAACAGACAAATCACAACGAGGGACAACATTCCCTCAGTCAGTATAAGGAAAAACCTGCCCTCCATGTCGAAGGACGGCAGGTTTTTTAAATACTAACTGAAGATTGTCCCTCGTTTTGATCTCAGACTGAAATGCTAATGTTGGGAAAAGGGATAGAAGGGGTTAACTTCAGCATAAAATTAAATTGCAACTGTACAGTTGTGAAGAATAAGAGTATCAACTGGCAATACTATTCCTTATGTTGAGCAAACTGAGCTGTGTTGTAAATGGTCTATTATCCCTTTAAAATAATATCCCCTGTTAAATGTATCCATTCCAAGTATTAACAACTCCTTTTATAAGTAGAGGATATCCCCTGATGTAGATGTGGAAGACTTTCACTAGTACTGATGTTAGATTTGTGGTTTAGGTATATCTGCTGTTTGAACCAAACACTTACTCTTTCTTATTATAAAGCCCATGTATCTTAATCTCTACAGAGCACTGCAAAGGCTCAAGATTATGAGGATTGGATCAAACTTAATTAACTAGTAACAGTATGTCTGTGGAAGCAGACATGATTCTCTGTTGCAGAACTTGAGGACCCCCAAACTGAAGGCTTCATATGTAGCTTTCAGTAGGAGGAGTTTGAAGTTCTTGCATCCTGCAAACAAGAACCATGGATATGATCTCTAGAACCGGGCTGTCCAAGTTCAGTCCTCCAGAGCTACCAACAGGCCAGGATGTAAGGATTTCCCTGTGAGCACAGGTGAATCAGTCAAAATGAATGAGCCACTGATTAACTCTCCTGTGCTTAAGGGAAACTCTTAAATCCTGGCCTGTTCATAGCCCTTGAGGAATGACCTTGGACATCTGTAATGGTTACAAATGTTGTATTCTATGCTGAGTTTGCTGAGGGATTGGGATTGTTATTGGAGTAACGAAATCCAGATGTGATGGCAAGACAATGAGAAATCTAATACTGAACTTCTCAGATGGGCCAGTGGTTTATACAGGCTTTCAAAATGTATGTTTCTTAGGTTAAAGGATCTTATCTTTACACCAGCATTTTTATTCAATTGCATTATGTCAGTGACAAAGGCCATATTTGTCCCTCAAGTCTCTAAAGGGCCACATTATGGTTAAATTCTAAATAGAAGAGAAAATTTAATGAACCCCTTGGATGCAAGAGGGCTTTGATGCATTGCTTAGCTATGTTGGCGACCTCTAGCACCCAATAGGTTAACGTGGAACAGTTTATATAAAGGGAGGTATGCTCTGAGACAAATTTGTGCTTTTTGGGGTGAAACAAGGTTGTGTGGTGTGATGGAGTGAAACATTTCTTATGTGTACTGGGGAATTGCACTTATTGTGGTGGAATAGCATCATGTAGTGGTGATTTCCATTAAATAAACGTTGGCTTCGTTCACATGGATGACTTCCCTTGTAAAACAACTTGCCCATAGTGGCGCTGTTCACATGGCTATGTTCTCCTTGTATAATGCAGCATACTGTAACTTGGATGTGTTCATACGTTGGCCACATCCAGGTTTCAGCAAGCTTGACCTAGCCAATGGAGTGTGGTCTGACACACACACACACACACACACATTATACACATGGGCTACATTAGAGATACTTGATGCCTGCAAGAAGGACCAGGCATCAGCAATAATATATGGCCAACACCCACTTAAGCCATCCTTGACACACCCGGAACACCAGACATTGGAGGTAAGTTAACAGGCATAACTTTGCATGCAGTAAAACAGAGCACCAAGTAAGCCATAGCCTTTTGTTCACTGTGACAACAAATACACCTTGAAAACGTAACTATCCAGATGAAATTCCCACATTTATAAGATATGCTCCCCTGGTAGCAGACCTGCCAGTGAAGCTGGGGCTTCATTCTGAGTTCTGTTAAGCCAGTGATCTGAAAAGAGACCTCCGTTCAGTCTTGTGTGAAAATACTGGCAGGTAAGTTTACTGTCCTGCACTGTGGGCTCCCATAGACCTGTATATGCTTGAAAGCCTATCACAGGGTTTATGGAGACTAAACACATATCCTAGGAGTTTGTTGCTGAAAGCAACATAATTCTGAGTTGTATTCTTGCCCGGGGGGAAGGGGGTAGTTTTCCTCCACTCCTACCTCGAGTGGGTGATGGGAAATGTTTTGGGCCTACACAGCTCTAGACTGTTTACTAAGCCTGTTTTCATAGGTGCAGAAAGGAAATTATCATATTTTACTAACACCTCAACCTTCATTTACCTTTATCTGATTAGAAAATCTTATATCACTAGGAACAAATTCTCTGGATTGGTTCCTCAGAATTACTATAATTAGTAGTAGATATCATGCCCATGGAGGCAGGCATGTTTCTTTGTTACAGGACTTCAGGATAGCAAATTCCTCATGGAAGGATTCATTTCTTCGCTCTTAAGACTTCAATGGGAGGTGTTTGAGCTCCCAGAGTCTCTTAACAATTAATCATGTCTTCCTCTGTGGACATGTTATCCAGACACTAATAAAAGTTTCAGTATGGGCAAACAATACACACACACACACAGAATTGAGAAATAAATGCCATTGGATTCTTACTGTATTAAGGTAAAGGGAGGGATGGTTGTTATTAGGAGGCATTAGTGTTCCTCTAAGTGAGAATTCTGCTTTGGGTGTGAGTTTCTTCTATGTGTCAGTCATGCCGTTACTACTACTGCTCTCCCACTATCCCCTTTTGTTATGCCTCTTAATTCAGGGGTGGGCAACCTCTGGTCCTACAGTTGTTGCTGGGCTAAAATTTCTTCCGTCCTCCGCCAGGTTTTGGTGGCGGAGTATGATGAGAGTTGCAGTCCATAATAGGTGGTAGGCCATAGTTGCCATCTGACTTGCTCTCACGCCTCTTCTCCCTGTTTCCTCTCCTTCTCCCTTCCACCTCCCATCTTACTTGTCCATATCTCCTTTCTGGTCTTGCTCTCAGCCACCTTCTATCCACTCTTTACTCTCTCCAGACCCTCTTCTTTTCATTCTATTTCCTTTTTTAGTTTTATTACCAGATTCCACATATCCACACACAGGCTTTGTTCATATGGGTGATACCAACACAGTGCCACCTCAGCTGCACTGGTATCACCAGTATTCTGTACACTACACTCCTCCTTTAAGCTGAATGTGGGGGAAGGGGTGCATTTTGAATCTATCAGCTGGCCCATTTGTGTCGGGTTTGGCTGGTACCCACTTGGGCCAGTCTGTGATTGAATTATTGCAATAATGATCTTCCAATCACCTGGTAGTACCGAAGTATTGCTTCCAAAGCCTTAGCCTTTATCTACTGTCCATTGTTGATCACAGAAGCATATACATAGCTTCCCCAGCCTTGATTCACTGTCCACTGGTAATAGAACCACATTTGTTGCTTCCACAGGATTGGTTCTCTATCCTCTGGTTATCGCAGAACATACACTGCTTCCCTAGCCTTTGTTCAATGGTAATCACAGAACAACATATACTGCTTCATAGCCTTGATTCACTGTCAACTGATAATCACAACCACATACGCTGCTTCCCTAGCCTTGGTCCACTGGTAATCACAGAACCACATACTATGCTTCGATAGTCTTGGTCCACTGGTAATCACAACGACATCCACTGCTTCCCTAGCCTTGATCCACTGTCCATTGGCAACCAAAGACCCACATACACTGTGACTGCTTCCCCAGTCTTGTTTCACTGCCTACTGAAAAAAACAGAACTGCATTCCCTGACTTGTTTTAATCTCCACTAGTAATCACAGAACTGCTTTCACAGCCTTGTATTTGTGAGAGGGCACCAGCAGAAAGGACTGACATTCTCTCTGTTGAAAGGAAAAAAAATACAACAAAACATTCCTAGCTTTGGTTCTGATGCTTATGGGGTCCCCTGCACCAGAACCAGCTGGTGTCATTGTATCACATTAAGGTTAAGTTGTGTGTGTTTTTTTTTCTGTAGCAGGGAGGACTTGTAAGTTCTTTCTGCTCGTGCCAACTAACTGCATTAGATTTTGGGAGGTTTCTACACCCATGCACATATATTAGCCTCACTGAGTCCTAAAATAGCTGGGCTGCCTTGGTTGGAAAGGGCCTTTCTAATAAGAGTAGACATGAAGGTGTTCATGCCAAGTGATCACATGGCATTAATGTATACATATAATTTATGTTATGATCTGGTCAGCTTTTTTTACAGTCCCTATCTTGCCTCCCCAACTCCTATCATGACATGACTACTCTGGTTGACAAGTAGAGAGTCTCCCTTTCCAAGAAGGGTAGGTATGAAAGGATTAATGCTTTGAGCTCTCCTGGTATAAACATGATAGGACTTGGGGGAGACTACTTTAGATCCCCTGTCTCAGCCTCAGTTATGACAGGAGTACCTTTAATTAGTTAAAGGAGAGTGGGAAACATTAAAAACTATTTTCTCTCTCCTCCTGCTTGATTAGGTACCAATTTACCCTTAATCTGAAAGAAAATAAGACATTTTGCCAAAATCTATATGTATTATATAATTTTGTGATCATGGCACCCCTATGGTATTTAAACTATACTAGTGGGATCCCATTTTTCTAATGCTGGCAATATGTACTAACTAAAGTAAGATATTTCATGGTTTTGAAAGGTTTTAGTTTATCTGAAGTGGTAAAAATAGAAATTAATATATCTATTTTTTTCCCATAGTACTACCTTCTAGAAATATTTGTGTACAATAACATAGGAGTAAAACGATAAGCAACCCCTATTTGATATGTCTTTCCAAAATGGTATGCCTTGTCTACCTTTTGTTTGTCAGAAAATTGTTATGACCGTTTTAGATGGTAACCTGAAAATAGAAAAGTGATAAGAATTGATTTATGGCTTCTGTGGCAACTCCTACGGAAGTCAACCCACTACAACGTGGTCAATTTTTTTCTTGAGTTTTCAAAAGGAGTTGAATACATTGTTTTTTTTAAAATATGTTAGAACTGTACATTTGACACGACGGAAGGGGACGGGCACTCAAAAAAAAAATATATGTGACCTGGGTCTCCGTCAATAAAAATATATTATGGAAAGGATTAACAATAGGCGGGAACATTTATTAGACTGTATAAAGATCACAGTTTTGAGTCTAACTTGAGCCTTTTTCCAAACATCCAGAACAATTATAAAATTATGGGTTTATATAAAAAATATGGATAAAAAAAGTGATACTCACCAGATGCCAAATGACCCATATGAACAGACAATGGAAATTACGAAATGACTGATGTGAGATGGCCGACTATGTCATATCCATTACTAACATGGACAACGCGTGCAAAACACGGAAGTGAAACAGAGTAGCCAGAACACCACCTCACCGATCTGTGATTAAATCAAATAAATCACACAACAGAATGTGAAAAATAATGTGCAATACAGTGTGATAATAAATATACCAACGAAAAGTGAATATAAACACAAAAAAATGCTCATCAAAACAAAAAGACAAAAGCGGAATCACATATACAAATGTTAAACCTAGCAATATTCTGGCAGTATACAGTATGATAAAAAAGGGGTATCTGGCCATTTCATTAAAGGGATAGTAATACTTAGTTTTATCTTTATTTTATTTTGTAGGCATTAAAAAAACACGAAGAACGATATAAGTCTTATCTCTCAGACCTTTATGGTTTGAGAGATATTCACCAGCAAAGTTTCCCCTCCCGCCCCTTTTACCTAGTGTAAACCATCTCTTCTCAGATGTGGAATGCAGTCCATAGACCAGACAGATAACAGAAGGGGACAATCTTCTTCCTATGAGAACAATGAAAGCCCTGCCCCCCTTGACAAGTCTTCAGGTTTTTCCCCCTTATCTTAATTTAAGATTGTCCCTCTCTGCAAACTACCTGGGCACCTCCCTTCTGCTCTGGCTGAGCAGTGTTACATCAGTAAAAGGGGCTGGAGGGGGACATTTTGTCATTGAATTACTCTTGAACTATAACTCTGACAGAATTGACGTAACACTCTCCAAAGCCCAAATACTATGATGATTAGAGCTGCTTTTATTATGAAACATTACTATCCCTTTAAGCTCATCTGGAAAAATCGTGTTTAACTGGATAATCCACTGTGTTTCTCACTGTAACAGTTTCTCACTGCACCAGACTGATCAGTCTTAACAAACAGATCCTTTAAACTAGGAATTTATTACCCATAATTTGTAATTCTATTTGCAATGGTTGGATCACTGTTTTTATGTGCATATTTGTGAATATGGCAAACTTCTTTTTAAATAAGTTGGATGGTGACTATTTGCACATAATAGTATATTCCAATCCATTAATATTCTATGCACAGATATCAAAATTCTACCCTCTGACAAGGACATGAGGACATCTAAAAATGGAATCTCAAATTGATGTTCTCCACAAAGTTCATAAGAGCATTGGCCTCACCTCGCCATAAAGGAAAAATGTAATTAATATTTATCTGTAATAATGGAAAACATGTGAAACAGCATGTTTATCAATGAGAAGATGGTCCACCTCAAAATAATGCATGAAGATATTGGCATGAAAAGGGGCCATACTTGCCCCATATCATTACTGGAAATCTGCAGGAAAAATAATTTTCAAATATAAAAATGATTTTGGTTTGTACTACAACTCAATAAAAAATTCAACAGGTGGGCCTGTATATTTAAGTTATTGCTATTCATTCACTGTACTCCATCCAACCCCATTTCCAGTGGAATAAATGTGTAAAGGCTTTTCACACCAAATGTTACAAATATGATGTCCTCCAACTGAATATTCATATTATTTAGGATTTGCAGAAATGCTGTAGTGTCCTTAAGAATAAATGGAAGGGATTCCACATAAGATTATAGGCAAGTATCCAGAAACTTCCCAATATTATACCACAATGAATGTCTTGCAGAAATTATAGGTCTGCCCAGTGAATGTTCAAATGATTTTTGGACCTTTTGGTAACACACACACACATATATATATATATATATATATACACACAGTGATTTGCAGATGGGAATGCCATCAAGCATCAAGTGCACAACTTGGTCTTAGTAAAAGGTAGAATTTATTGAATAATAACACATCAACGTTTCGACCCCCTTGGGGCCTTTCTCTTGAGAGGCCCCCATCTGAAAATCACTGTATATTATCATTTTCAAGGTGCAAGTTGTTGTTGTGCATGCAATTTTTTTAGCTATGGAGTGCCCACATTCAACTATATATATATATATATATATATATATATATATATATATATATATGATGTGTCTAACTATATGAGATATAGACAGAAACTCAGAGGTAGAGGTAGTAATGTACCCATTATCCAACCCCATCCTCAGTAAAATATCCACATGTTTCTTAAAGGGATTCTTGGAATCAGAAGGTAGAATTCAATAAATCTCAGGGTCTAAAAGTTGTTTTAAAATTTCATTGCAGTAATCGGAATATTCTATACAGTGATAGATGGTTAAGGCTTTATTTTGCATCAAAGAAATCACTGCTTTCCTGCGCATCATTGAACACTTCCATCATCTGCTGACTGATTCTTCTGTTTTTATCAATGCATTATCCCCTGGAGGGTAAAAGAAGCTTAAAGTTTAAAAGTTTAAGTTTTAAAGTTTAAAAGTTTCCTGTGAATTGTTTTGGATACTCATACTGAAGAACTCCTTCAGTTTTTTTTTTGTATTGTTTTGTTTTTATTATATATATATATAATATATATATATATATATATATATATATATATATAAATATCAACTCTCCAACTGATAAATGAAGATCTATGCATAAGAAATAATCCAATTATGTTATTCAAAGCTGCCACTTTATTCATTCATGATCACATTTATATTGAGTAGTAGAGGTTTTTTTGCACCTGTCCCCCCCCCATCCTTTACCTGTAAAGGTACTTGTTGGGTTCTGGTGATGGCTCTTAGAAAAGCCCTGTCCCAACTAGTGGTCTGCTCAGATGTATCACTTTCATTTCCCAAGGATACCGTAGAAATATATATATTTTTTTATTCACTTCCTTTTTTTGTACTTGTCCATGGTAGTGTAGGATACAAAGTACTGGACTATCCCACAGCTATCAGCACATCTTTTCTGGTGCCTGTTTCTGTGGGAAGTTTGGTGGCTGGTGAGTACAGCTTTTCTCCATCCACATTTTGCATATAAATCTTATTTTTATTATTTATTTTTTCCCATAGTGCCATCATCTAGAAACATTGTTGCTTCCTTCCGGGCTAGATGCAGAAAGGCAAATGACTACTCATTTGATACAGTGGGTTGTCTCCTTTCCAAAACGGTATGCCTTGTCTATTTTTGCTTCACATCTTTAACATCTTTTTAACATGTTTATAAATGACCTGGAAATAGATATAGAAAGCAAAATATCAATATTTGCAGATGATAATAAATTATGCAAAGTCATTAATTCAGAACAGGATATTTTCTCTCTACAGAGGGACTTACATACAATGTCAGATTGTGCAAACATGTGGAATATGAAGTTTAATGTGGGGAAGTGTAAAGTCATGCATTTGGGAGGAAACAATCCCAAGGCTACTTATAAACTTAATGGAATAATTTTAGGTGACTCGTTGCTAGAAAAAGACCTGGGTATCCTTGTCAACTACAAACTTGGAAACAGTGACCAGTGTCAAACAGCAGTAGCAAAGGCAAACAAAGTCCTGTCTTGCATAAAAAGAGGTATTGAAGCAAGAGTGGATAACATTATTTTGCCATTATACAAATCATTGGTAAGACCTCACCTTGAGTATGCAGTGCAATTTTGGGCACCGGTTCTGAAAAAGGATATACTAGAACTAGAGAGGGTACAGCGGAGAGCAACAAAATTAATTAAGGGAATGGAGGACTTGACATATGAGGAACGACTAAACAAACTTGGTTTATTTACTCTAGAGAAAAGACGACTAAGAGGAGACCTTATCACATTGTACAAGTATATGAGAGGTCAATACAAGGATCTCTGCGGTGAGCTATTTATTCCAAGGCCTGATCAGGTGACCAGGGGACACCCCTTGAGATTAGAGGAAAGGAGGTTTAAACTTCAGCAGAGGAAGGGTTTTTTTACGGTAAGGTCTGTCAAATTGTGGAATTCATTGCCCAGGGAGGTAGTTATGGCAGATACAATGGATACATTTAAGAGAAGATTAGATACATTTCTTTCAAAAGGGAACATACAGAGTTATACTGTTTATCAGTAGGCTGATCAGGAAGGTCTGATAAAGACTAATTTAATTGGTAGCAGGAAAGCTATAAAATTCTCAGTTACTGAGGTATGAAGCGAAAGTTGAACTTGATGGACTTGTGTCTTTTTTCAACCTAATTTACTATGTTACTATGTTACTATGTAACAGACACTCTCTTGAACCTGACATTTATTCAGACTACCACCCTATCTCTCCTCCCTTTCTTCTGTAAACATCTTTGTCATACTCCTCCTATCTGTCTCTACCTGTTTTGGATCTGCTGTTATCTATATGTTTTGTTGAATCTCCTACTACCTATCTTTCACCTTATTTGGGCCAGCCCCCATCTGCCTATTGGTTCTTGGGCCTTTTTAGGAGCCTTGAGACCCTCATGCCTTGCTTTATTTGTCTTGTAGCTGCTTCATTCCTTTCTGCTTATTGTTACCAGACCTCAGTTCGTGAATTTCTATCTCATCTTTGTCCTGATTATTGTAACTTTCTTCTGATTGGGCTTCCACTAACGCACGTCTCTCCACTTCAGTCATCCCAAACCCAACTATCAGCCTTATCTTCCTAACTTATTGATGCTCAACAGCTGCCCCTCTTTGCAGGCCTCTATACTGGCTTCCCATTTGAATCAGGATCAAATTCAAAATCTTGACCCTGACCAACAAAGCTCTCTTAAACTCCACTCCCCAAAACATTTCTTCACTCATATATAAATATTCCCTTACCTGCTCAATGTGCTTTTCACATGACCTTTGGTTATCATCCACCCTCATAACATCTTTTGACTCACATCCAGAAGTCTTCTCCAAAATGGCATTCCAGCTATGGAATTCACTTCCGTGCCATATCAGGCTTCCCCCCAACATTATTAGTTTCAAGCTCTCCCGGAAAACACGTCTTTTTCACAAAACCTTTTCCCCCAAACTCTTTAATTTCATATGTCTTCTCTTCTGGGTTTACCTGTTCAGATGGTTAACTTTATTCTCCCCTTTCATCTGATGTCTCTTATGTTCCCCCCATCTATACTGTAAGATTTCTCAGACAGACCCCATAGTTACATTCATACACTAAAGGCAGTATGTAGTCCCCACTGTGGTCCTGAAACTGTGAAATTAATGGTATTTGTTATTTCCTTTACTTTGGGTCAGAATTGAAGTATTATTCCTCTGTGTGTTTGGCGTGTAGAAGTGGAAAGCAGAAAGTGTAGGATTAAGTGAGAGAGAGAGAGAGAGAGACAGCACGTTAAGCCATAGAGTGGCCTGCAGTATACAGTGGTGTGTCATATCTGAGTTAACCCTTTGAGTGCTGGAAATGCATCCAATGCGTTGTGCTGCAATGCATTAGTTACCTCTCTAGCACTCAAAGGGTTAAACAGAGTGCTGTTACTGTATAAAGAAGTTGTCCCAGTGACATAAATAATATAAATTCATCACCCTACGTTACTGGCCCTGGTACAGCAGAGACACTCTTCCCTCCACAATGTGCCTCACAATATCCAGATCCAGTGTGGGAGGAGGACTCCACTGTTGATTTTGAGGAAACAACCTTGAGCCTAGGGGCAGCCATGGAGAGGGTGTGCTGGGCTTCTGGGAGTTGAGGAAAGACCAGGGCATCCACTGTCCTGGGCATCCACTGTCCATATAAAAAAAAAAGGGGGTAAAAAGGCTCCAAAAAATCTCAACATGGTCGCACCGAAAAAAGTCTAGAGTATATAATGTTTTAAAGGGATAGTAATACTTCTATTAAAATTTATCTCTGAGTCTACATTTAATTACTTACAGTGTTGTAGTTAAAACTGTATTCAAGCCAAAAGCATCCCCCTCCCGCCCCTTCTGGTCGCCTCCTATTAGATGTGGAATCTAGTCGTGGGACTGGATGGATGCAACGATGGACAATCTTCTTTCAGCGACTATAATGAACCCCTTGATGAAGGAGGCAGAATTTTCCATTTGCTTATTGAAGATTGTCCCTAGCCGCGCTCCACCCGGACCAGACTGAGAGGCTGAGTGATGCAACAAAATGGGCAGGGGAGATCCTTTCGGCTTGAATATCATTTTAAGTAAACCACTGTAAGTAATTAAATGCAGTGCTACATGTTAAAAAAATATAAAGAAGACACAGAGCTAAACTTTAATAGAAGTATTACTATCCATTTAACCCTTTGAGTGGCAGGGTTTGTCAACGCATTGCAATGCGTTGCATACCTCTGTAGCACTCCAGGGGTTAACTGTTTGAGTAGCATAGGCGTCCGACATCCGTCCCTCACTTGTACGTTACTTCCCTGCAAGCTAAGAGTGTATAAGGGTTTAAACCTGTTGACACCTCTTTGTGTAACTGAATAAATTATTTGCAGCAAGACTAAAAGTCTTTTATTTACACAGACTAATTTAGAAAAACATATATTGAAGATTAACTACACATTTATATGACTTTTATTGCTGTGGAGCAATGTGATACACACTACTTCTGATTTCCAGAAATGAGGGCCAAAAAGGTAGAAAAGAGGGACAGAGGGATTTGGATCTCAAAAAGGGGCTGTCCCTCCTAACGAGGGACACTTGGGAGGTATGCCATTACATCAATGTTATTTTTTATTTCTCCTTTACTTTGGGCCAGAATTGCAGTATTATGCCTGTAAAATAAATATATATGTTTGGGTTGTACAAATGGAAAGCATAAAATAAAAGGATTGTTATACCAGCATGTTAACCTTTTGAGTGCCAGAGGGGTTTGCAATTAAATAGCAGTGGGAAATGTATTCATACCTGGGAACTTTGTCTTGTGGAGTCCCTGGAGGGGACTATCACGGTGCCCGTGCTTTCGATGGCAACATTGTTATGTCAAAACTACTTCCTGATTCTCCTTTATTGGCTACTGTGGATTGTCTCCGCCCAGCTCTAGCCTTTTTATACTGAGCCCTGTCACTTCAGAGCTGCCCTTTCGTGGTGTACCAGTTGCCAATGCTTGTTCCTGTTATTCGTGTGACTCCTGTGTATGACCCGGACTGTTTAAATATTCTGCCTGATTTAAGTTCCTGTTCTGTGTACCGACCCGGCTTGGCTGACGTTCTTGCTCTGTGTACCGACCCGGCTTGGCTGATGTTCCTGCTCTGTGTACCGACCCGGCTTGGATGACGTTCCTGCTCTGTGTACCGACTCCGATTGGCTGACGTTCCTGCTCTGTGTTCCGACCCGGCCTGGCTGACGTTCCTGCTCTGTGTACTGAACCAGATTGGCTGATGTCCTTGCTCTGTGTACCGACCCAGCCTGGCTGGCATTCCTGCTCTGTGTACCTCTCAATAATTTACTACCCAGTTGCCTGCCATTCAGAGGTCCTTCCTCCGTACCTGTGCTGTCCCTGACGGTCACTCTTGCCTCCATCTATCTACTTGCAGCACTGCCCTGTGACCCTGCGTTACTACCTTGCGCTGTTATCCTTTCACTACGGTGTTAGGTGTTGTGGTTGCACTCGGTATGCTTGACCTGCTTGTTCTTACCTACCGAGGCTGAGTGGTTTCAGGGCCCCTCGGTTCACCTCTGGTTCTAGGCAGTATAGTCCAGGTCTGAGCGTCCGTTTACCTTTATGGTTTGGTGCTACAGCACGTCAGGGTCACAGCTCTGCTCTGTTGTCCGGGAGTGTCCCGTGACTCTCTGTCTGTCGGTACCATTTGTCCTCATTACACGGCAGTCCGCCTTGTTGCCTATAGTACCCCACAGTCTGCAGCCTTCCTTAGACTGCTAGATATTTGTCTGCTGGTCTCCAGTTCCGGGCCTCGTTTTTCCATTTGCCGAGTCTCTTCCTTACTGTCCCGTGAGATAATAGAGGCTTCCTCTCAGTCACCTACGGGTGGCCTACCGATTGGGCTCACTTCCTAAGTAGGGAGTCTCCGTTGTCCGCGGCACTACTAGGGCCTGCAGGCGTTCCTGGCCTAGTAGTGTCATTGCTCATTTGTGTACCAGATTCACACGAACTGTGACCTGACCTGTGTCAGTATTGTACCTTTGGTACCTGCTGGGCCTGAGTGGGTTACTGCGCTCCTTGTGACCTGACCTGTGTCAGTATTGTACCTTTGGTACCTGCTGGGCCTGAGTGGGTTACTACACCCTTTGTGACCTGACCTGTGTCAGTAGATATGTATCTACTGGACCTGTGTGGGTTACTATTCATTTTTGTAGCCTGACCTGTGTCAGTATTGTATATTTGTATGTACTGGACCCGAGAGGGTCACATGATCATTGTGCTATTAATAAAACTGTGTTTTACCAAACCTTCTGTGTCTGAGTGTCTGTAAAACCGTAACAGGGACTCATGTGGTGCTGATGTGGGGAGACCAATGTGGCAGTTTGGCAAAATGCAGCTGGTCTGTCCTGAAGGGTATAAGTTGATAAACAACCCTGTGACAGTCAGTGGGTTAAGTGTGTACCTGATGGCTGCCTGTCCTCTGTCTTGCATGGCAAATGTTGAGACTTATAAAATAATTGAGCAATGAGGGCCTATCTTAACCATTTGAGTGCCATTATGTTCCCCTGCTGCTGCAGCTTCCCTTCAGTGGCTGTACTACAGGTCCGGCTGAGGCCACTGGGCATCAGTGAGTGAGAGAGAGTGTGTGTATGTGTGTCACGGTGTGTGTCAGCAATATTTTCTGGTTTAGCAGGATGTTGAGGGAGGGCAAACCCTGCCCAATCCTGTTGAAATCACGGCTCCCCTGTATCTCCAGCATTGCCTGTAGGAAGGAGATTTCTATATCCCCTCCTTACTTCCACCCCTGGCTGGGTGTGTCTACTGAGGAAACATAAATTATGTAATGAGGCTTTCTCTTTTATATATATATATATATATATATATATATATATATATATATATATATATTTGTCCTAATAGCTCATATTCACATAAAATATTAAAAACAGATTTAAAAGATTATTGTGTTGCAGTGGAAATAGGCAGAGTCTTCGCTCTCAATTTTTCCTCTACTGGTGATGTCAGTTGTTAAAACTGACTCAGCCGTCTCAGCATTCCATTAGTGAAAATTACAGTAGAACTGAAAGAAGGAAAAGGAAATTTAGAGGTCCCAAATAAATTATAAAATTGGTGGAAGTATAAAAATTGAATTGGACATATTTTAACCCTTTGAGTGCCAGAGTGCTATGCAACGCATTGCAAAGCAATGCGTTGTGTACCACTCTGGCACTCAAAGGGTTAAAGTGTTAGTAATGTCCCAAAAAAATATTAATAGATTTGTAGAGGCTAAAAAAAGAATTGCATTGCCACAATCAAAGTTCCCCCTTCCCTCCCCTTTTCCTGACGTCAGCGTCCAGCTGACAGCAGGAAATCCCAGTCCGGGGATCAGCTGGAGGCTCTGCAGCAGAGCTGAAATCCCATTGTTAGAAAAGAATTACTTCATTGGAAAGGTCTACAAAGTGTGCCTGGTTTGCAAGCACGCTTTGTAGACCGTTCCCATGAAGTAGTTCTTTTCTTATAACGGGATTTTGGCTGTGCTGAAGAGCCTCATGGTGTTGGCCGACACGGATCTCCTTCAGCCAGCTTTACAACTGACATCAGAGAAAGGGAGGGAAGAGGGAACTTTGATTGCCAATATCTCTCAAACCATAACAGTTTGAGAGATGGGGTTCGTGGCAATGCAATTCTTTTTTTAGCCTCTAAAAATCTATTAACAATTTTTTGGGGACACTACTAACACTTTAAGTTTGTGAGAACAATTGGGAGTGTCAAGGATAAGCTTTAAGATAAGCTTCCTTATTTATATTGTAGGGGGTACTGCCCCTTTGAATGGAACCTTTAACCACCTGTATGCTGGAGAGAAAATCTCTAGCTTCCCGTAGCATAAGCACCCCATTTAAATCAATGGGGGATCTTTATTTTTCCCCACTAATGCAGTTGGTTTGCTTCTAGAATTGTTCCGTGTTTGTGTTATTGACGGTAGACCTAAATTCAGCCTTGGACATATGTTTATTTTATGGACTGTTTACTTTGCTCGGTTAGCAAATGCAACTTAACTTACATGTTAAAACTCTGACTTAAAAGGGGGTCAAACTCCAAGTAAAATATAGATGAAAGTTTACTTAACTTAAAGGCAGAGTGCTATTTAAAAATAGTGTTATCTTGATTTATGAGACTTATGTGTAACACACACACATATATATATATATATATATATATATATATATATATATATATATATATTAAATTATGTATTTTTGGAGACATTGGCAGAGAACTATGGGGTACATTTATAGAAATGCTTACTCCAGTTCTGGAAGTCTTTACTCTCTGTAGCCAACTTTTTGTGGACGTGACGTTAGGTTTGGCAAAAAGTTGTGCAGCGGATTTATAACAGAAGTCACTAATTGTGACAATTTTGCAACAGAATTTTTGCCAAATATTTAATACCAGGTATGAAATGTTCCTTTGGAAAAGTTTTAACTCCAATTAATGCTGTATTTATAAAGCTTCCATTGTTCAGCTATAAATAACACAAAATGTTCCAACCATTAGTGAAATAATAACGACTGACATGAAAATGCATTGAAGATTTTTTTTATAAATATCCTCCATTGTCACTAAAGTTGAACTTCTATTTGTAGCAAACAAATGATTTTGAAAGTGTGTATAAAATCACTTGTATTTGTGGTAGCCATTTTTTTTCTTTCAAATATTTTCTGATTAAATATACAACTATATACCGTAAAATCTCAGGTACAATATGCACTTGTGTAAATTATACCAAAAGATATTAGGGGAAAGCAAGAGTGCCTATGCATAATACACACCCTTGTTTTCCCCCTTAATACATTTTTTTTTACAGGTGGCAGATCCCTTACCTCCCTCCCGCGGCCCAATTCACTTTCATAATAATGCTTACTTGCTCCCACTGACATCCCCACTGAAGTCCGCTCTGACAATGAGGCTTACGGTACTTCCTTTCACTGAAGTACCCATCTTCTCTGCGGGCGGCAAGCTTGCATTTGCCGCCCGCTTCCTTCATGGGCTTTCAGGACCTTCATGGAAGCAGAAGGTGCTGAAAGCCCATGAAGGAAGCGGGCGGCAAATGCAAGCTTGCCGCCCACAGAGAAGATGGGTACTTCAGTGGAAGGAAGTACCGTAAGCCTCATTGTCAGAGCGGAGTTCAGTGGGGACATCAGTGGGAGCAAGTAAGCATTATTGTGAGAGAGATTTGGGCCGTGGGAGGGTAACTGTCGCACATTTTTTATTTTTTTAATAACTCTCGTGTATATTACGCACCCCCCACTTCACACAAGGTGAAGTGGAGTAAAATTGTGCGTATTATACCTGAGATTTTAGGGTATTTGTCAGTTTATAAGTATGAGCTGGCAGATGGGAGGGAGAGCAGTATGGGATGTTACTACCTGGCAGACATGCCGGCCAATATTTTTTATAAACCTGTGACCAATATTGATATGGGGCCCTAAGCCCCATAGCAATACAACCAATGTACTGAAAAAATGTGTGAAATGGTAGAAAAATTAAACCTAAGAGTGACAGTGGGGTATGCAATGCATTGCAGAGCAATGCATATGCCATTGGCACTCTCAGGATCAATCCCTCTAAAGTTAACAACATCCAATGAAAATAAACACTTACCTGTTATCCGTTTGTCCAGTGGAGTCATGAGTACCCTGGTCATCCACTGTCAGTCTTCTTCTTGAATCTTCTGTCTTCCGTCTTCTTTCTCTTTCTCTTCATCATCATTCTTCTTATGTTCTGTCTTCCTTTCTTCTTCTTTGATCCAAATATGTCGCTGAAAAGAAATAAAACAAATCCAAATGAAAGATACTCAAAAAAATTAGGCATCAAATATATTCTGGCCTTAACCCTTGGAGTACCGGAGGTGTTTGCAATACATTGCAGAGCAATGCATTGCGTACACCCCTGGCATTCCAAGGGTTAAAAAGTATGCTTGCAGTCCAAGAAGTCCAATACAGCTGGCAGCAGTTCAAGAAGTCAAATCTTGCTGGCATTCGAGAGTTTAAAGTACGCTGCCGCCGAAAGGAATGCATTGAAAAAAATCACCCCCTCCAAAGTTATCTTTCAGGCCATTGCCCATGCCATTCTGTGGAAAACTTGAACAGAAACTGACTTTTATATGACCAGTCTCTGTTCAAAATGGTTCCCATGCTAAAATTGGCTGGGATGTGTGCTTACACACCTCCTAGCCACCTAACTTCTAGTGGGGGGGATGACAGGGGGGTTCAATGCATTCTTGTCGCCAGTGTACTTTTAACTCAGACTGCCAGCATGATTTGACTTCCTGGACTGCCAGCATTATTGGGCTTTCTGCACTGCCAACTATATTGGACGTCTTGGACAACAAGCATACGTTTAACCCTTGGAATGCCAATGGGGTACGCAATCCATTGCTCTGCAATGCATCACATACACCACCGGCACTCCAAAGGCCAGCATATCTTTGATGCATAATTTTTGGGGACATCATTAATTTGTACATTTTTTATTTCTTTTCAGTGACATTAGAAGAATGAAGATGAAGAGAAAGTTCCAGAGGGAAGATAGAAGATCCAAGACGAAGACAGCTCTGGGTTATGGGTGTTAGGAACGTGTCAGGGCTAGTATTTTTTAACTTTCTTGTTAAGGGCAGTGTAGGGTTAGTGTTTGGGAAGATGAAAGTGTGTCAAGCACTGAGCATTAGCAGTTTTCCTTTGATGTTCCCATTTCTCACACTATTTATCATGAGTTTTGGGAACAAAAAACACACTTTGAGAGTTGGGCCAAAAGTCAACTTCCTTGGCCCAACGTTTCTATGGTTTCTGTTGTTAGGGCAATTGAATACCTATGGTAGCAGTGTGTGTACCTGTTGGTATCCATTTTTTGCTCTACCAACAGTTTTAACAGGGCATATTGAATTGAGGCCAGTAGCAGATAGATCACCTTGATAGAGTGAGACAGACAGCTGGTATAAATGTTGAAAAATAGTGTCTAAGGTATGATAACTTAGATAAACATGAGATACAGTGATTTAATGCATCGCAGGGGCCCCTAACCTGCCATGTCTTTAGGAATTCCGTGCTTGAGTACAGGTGAGTTAATTAGAGGCTCAGCCAGTTTCATGAACACATCTCTGCACATGTAAGGTAATCTTAAACATATGGACTGCTAGGTACCCTTGAGGAGTGGATTGGGAACCATCCCAAACAGTGCAGCAATCAGAAATTGCTTTCTTTTTGATAAACAGATAGGAATACCACTGTCAATGTATGTCTGTATTTTCAAAAGAAACCTGGAGTAATTTTGTAACAAACTAGCTGCACTATAGGGGGAACTAAAATGTCCCATTGACTGAAATGGGGCCAGGGTTGGATTTATATCCCAAGTGCCCCTAGGTAAGGCACTCTAGGTGCCTTTAGCACTGCTCATTAGCACACCTCCACTCCTCACATGACCCCACATCCAGTTTCTGGCACAGAAAATGCCCTTGACCTACAACATACAAGAACAAAAAAAGCTTCAGCCCCCTGGGTACAAGAGAGATCTCTAACTTGCTCAGCAGTGTGTTTTGGGAATCTCTCTATCGTCTAAAGGTTTGTATAATAGCCGGAAAAAGGGGAATGAAACTGGTACAGGACAGAGATTGTTCCTTCCACACCCACAACTCAGAATGTGGGTGTGGCAAGCACAGCTCAAGCAGTCCTCAAAATGTGGAGCTCTAGACAGTTACCTACTTTGCTTATTGGGAAATATTGGACATACATGGGGTTTTTAACCCCTTGAATGCAAAAGAGGTCTTCAACACATTGTTTAGCAATAGGTTCAAGACCTTTCTAGCGTTCACTGGGTTGACAAACCCATTTAAATCAGTGGGAGTTTGGGAATGTTTATCCCCTATGTTGCACTTGTTTTGCTCAGATTCACTTCAGTTTTCTACAGCTAGTTACTGCTCAGAAGCATCATGTTTTAGCTCTCTCATGCTATTACAGAGGAAAAATTTCCATGTACATATTAGACTAATCCCACCCAAAAGGGCAGTCCAGTTCTGAAATAATGAGAAAGTCTCCTCTGTACGGAAACATCAGCTAACCCCCTATGTATGTTTGGGTCTTGTTGGGCCTTGTCATTAGGTGCAGCTTGATTCCCCAGGCACTGAGAGCAAGTGGTCCATGTTTGGATTGCCCTTCACACTCAGGGATACCCCCTAAGAGTGTTCGAAAATGCATACCAATATAGTGAGAGGCACTGAGAACAAACAAAAGCACAATGGCTTGTTCAGGTTGTCACTGCTCAGTAGCATCACGTGTTAGCGCTGTAGTGTCATTAGAGTGGAGAAATTTCCATGTACATATTAGACCAGTGATTCTCAACCAGGGTGCCGTGGCACTTTGGTGTGCCGCGGACATCAGATTAGGGTGCCCCATGTTTTCTATGAAGGCTGAAAAAAAATGTGAATATTTTTTTTTAAGTATAGAAATATGGAAATTGTTATGCACAATATATTTATTTTGATTTCTATAATTGGGAAACTTAATAATATCTATATATTTATGAATTGTACCCTGTATTTTGCCCTTGATAAATTACATTAAACATGTTATGGGTGCCCCGAAAATTCCAGATTGCATGATAAGTGTGCCTTGAGCAAAAAAAGGTTGAGAACCACTGTATTAGACTAATCCCTCCCAAAAAGGCAGTCCAGTTCCCAAATGACAGGAAAGTCCCCTCTACTATCTTCACACACACTTTTCACTCTTGCTGGGCCTCAGGGAGGTGCAGCTGGATTCCCTAGGCACTGGCTGCAAGTGGCCTCATCCTCACTCTTAGGGAGAACCCCTAAGACTATTCAAAATACATACAAAAAGTGAGAGGCTCTGAGGATGGACAAAAAGCACAATGGCTTGTTCTCAGCAGCATTACATTTTAGCTCTCTAGTGCTGTTATAGAGGGGACATGTCCACATATATATTAGACTAATCCTGCCCAAAAGGGCAGCCCAGTTCCAAAATGAAGGGCATGTTCACTCTGCACGGGAACACCAACTAACCCCCAACGTACATTTTGGCCTTGCTGGACATCAACAATGAGGTGCAGCTGGGCACTCCTAGGCACTGAGAGCAAGGGGTCCACATCTGGATCAACCTTCGCTCTTAGGGAGACCCCTAAGAATTTTCAAAAATACACATCAAAATGTGAGAGGCCCAGAGGACAAACAAAAGTACAATGGCTTGTTCTACAGCTAGTCACCACTCAGAAGCATCACACTTTAGCTCTCTCTTAGTGTGATTACATTCATACACAGTATAACCCTGTATGTTACCTTCTGATAGAAATGCATCTAATCTATTAAATGTGTCCAATGTATTTGCCATTTGCCACATCCTTCATTCCTAGGCATTCCACAATTTAACAGGCCTTTCTTACAATCCTTCCTCTTCTGCAGTTTTAAATATTTCCTCTAATTGTAAGGGGTGGCACCTAGTTAATTGATCAGGGCTTGGAAAAAAGCTCACTATAGAGTTATTTGTATGGACCGTCTATGTACTTATACAGATTAACAAAATACCCTCTTAAGTTTTTTTTGTAGAGTGAAAAAAACAGCTTGGCTAGACATTACTCCTACTTCAAATTGTCCATTATCTTAATTAATTTTGTACATTCCATTCCTAGAATATCCTTTGTAAGAGTTGGTGGCCAAAACTAAACTGCATATTCGGGGCGAGAGCTTACCAACGTTATATAGTGGCAAAACTGTGTTTTCTACTCTTGCTTCAATACCCCTTTTTATACAAGACAGTACTTTGCTTTTGCTACAGCACATTGACAATGATCACTGTTTCCAAGTTTACAGTTTACAAGGACTCCCAAATCCTTCCCTAGCAGCGAGTCTCCTAGAATGATTCCGTTAAGTGCTTAAGTAGTATTATGATCCCAAATGCTTAACGTCACACTTACCTATATTAAATGTCATATTCCATCTGTTTTCCCAAAGTGTCATTTTATGTAAATATATTTGAATAAAACAAACATCCTGCTCTGAATTTATTAACCTACATAATTTTATGTCATCTGTGAATATTGAAATTTTGCTTTTCCTACCTATTTCCAGGTCATTTAGAAACATGTTAAAAAGCAGTGGACCAAGTACAGGCCATTGAGGTACTCAAAACTCAACCTTAAATGTATTGAAGATTTTTCAGCTTAATAACAACTCACTGTTCCCCATCTTTCAAGCAATTTGCTTTTGCAAAGGTTATCCCCTAAAGCAAATTCCCTTATTTTATACACCAGCCTAATCTGTGGCACTGTATCAAATGCATTTGAAAAATCAAGATATACTATATCTCCTCTTTTACCATTATCTAAATTGCTACTTACTTCTTCACTGAATCTCAAAAGATTTGCCTGTCAAGATCTGTTCCTTGTAAAACCATGTTGATTCCTGCTAATAATTTTAATTCTTTTAATATAATCCCTTATTATCCCTTCAAGCAGGTTTCCTGCTACTGAGGTCAAACACACGCACACAGGTCTATAATCCCCATGTTCTGTTCTAGCTCCTTTCTTAAATAAAGGCACTACATTGGTTTACACCAATCTTGTGGCACTGAGTCTATGGTAAGATAGTATTTAAAGATTAAAAAGAGTGGTCTTGCTAACACTGTACTGAGCTCCCAAAGAACTTTTAGATGTATGCCATCAGGGCCAGGTGCTTTGTCAGTCTTAAATTTTGTCCAGTCTTCTCTTGTGTTAATCCTATAACTGGTAATGGTATGGGTTTCTTGTTATTTGTTAAAAGGCAGTATGGTATTAGCTGTAGAAGAAGCAGGAGACATTTACTTGAACAGTCTCTTCTACCTTTTCTTACTGCCTAGTATATACTGATGAGAAGAATGTGTTCAGGACATCAGTCTTTTTCTTATCTTCTCTGATCAACTCACTTGTACGCTCCTTCTTAAGTTTTTTGCTGTTTGTGTATTAGAAAAATGTTTTTGGATTTGTCTTGCTCTCCTTTTCATTTTGAGTTTCATTTTCTATTTTTGCTAGCCCAATAAGCCTCGATAAGGGTTTTTGTTTTGCCTAATGTCATGATCACATCTATTCCCTCTGTTTCCTTCATCATCATCATAATCATCATCAACATAATTCCATCAAGTTGTCTTTGACTTTTGGTGACCTGATTGACTAGACCTCTTTACTTTGCACATTCTTGGATGTTCTCATGCAGCTCTTGCATTGTGAGTCCTGTAGCATTCTGGATTACATCAATCCGTCTCATATGTTGCCTTCTTTTTCTCCTACTACCGTCTACTTTACCCAACATAAGAGACTTCTCCAGGGAATTGTGAGACCGCATCACATGCCCAAAATATTTCACCTTGTAGTACAACATGTGACTTCCACAGAGCATGCTGGCTTGATTTGTTTAACATTAGATTTGTTAGTCTGTTTTGCGGTCCATGGGACTCTCAGTGATCACTAACATGTCCAGATTTCAAAAGCATCAATCTTTCTCCTTTCATTTTGTCTTGTTGTCCAGCTTTTACAGCAATACAGGGCAACTGGAAATACCAATGTCAGTACAAAGTTGACTTTAGTTGCCTATGAGACATCACAGTCTTTCATAATTTTGGACAATCCATCTATAGCAGATCTTGCAAGGGACAATCTTCCAATCTCATTAGAACAAAGACACTCACTTGTGATGGCTGATCTAAGTAGATGAAATTTGTTTACAACCTGAATGTTGTCACCATCCACAGAAAAATCAGTTATCAGTGCAGCTGAGATGATGTTTGTTTTCTTGATGTTTAGGTCAGGGCTGAATTTTATACTTTCTTGTTTTACTTTCCTTAGAATCTCTTCCGGCTCCTGCTGTGTTTCAGCCAGTATTGTTGTTTCATCTGCATATCTGATATTATTGAAGTAATGTCCTGCAGTCTTGACACCTGCTGACATCTCATCCAGTCCCACTTTTCTCATGATGTATTCAGCATACATGTTGAAAATATACAGTGACAGGATACAGCAGTGTCACGCACACTTTTTAATAGTGAAACACTCTGTCTTTCCTAGTTTGGTCCTCACTGTTGCCTTCTGATCATCATACAAGTGCTTGATCAATATTGGCTTGTGTCCATCCATGTTTCGTAGCACATTCTACCATGGTCTACTCAGTCAAAGATCTTACTGAAGCATATGAATACATTTTTCTGAAATCTCTTGCTTTTTCCATAATCCGTAAGTTACATATTTGGCTTTTGTGCTTCCTCTCCTAAACCCTGCTTGTTCTTGTGGCATTTCTCACTCTATGTATGTTTGTAGTCTGTTTTGCAATTTCTTCAAAAGAACTTTGATTGCATGTGGTATTGGTGCGATTGTCCTGTGTTCTGCATGCTCTTTAAAGGGATAGTAATGTTTCAAAATAAAAGCAGCTCCAATTGATCTTCATAGTATTTGGGCCATGGAGAGTGTTATTTCAATACTGTCAGAGTTCTAGTTCAAGCGTAATTGAATGATAAAGTATCCCCCCTCCCACCCCTTTTACTGATGTAACACTGCTTACCTCAGAACAGAAAGGTGGTGTCCAGATGGCTTGCAGATAAGGACAGTCTTCAATTAGCATAAGGAAAAACCTGTCAAGGGGTGCAGGGTTTTCATTGTTCTCACAGTAAGAAGATTGTCCCTTCCTGTGAGCTGTCTGGTCTTAAGACCAGATTCCACATCTGAAAGGAGGTGGCTTACACTAGGTAAAAGGGGCGGGAGGGGATATTTTATCATTCAATTACTCTGACAGTATTGAAATAACACTCTCCATGGCCCAAATAGCTTGAAGATTAATCAGAGCTGCTTTTATTTTGAAATATTACTATCTCTTTAACATCTGGTCTAATTATTAGCAAAGATTTTTTTTCGATTCCTCAGGCCATGATAATTTCCTCCAAATCTGCTGCCATATATGGGTTAGTACTTTGATGGCCTCATCCACCCCGATTTGATTAGCGCAATGGGTATGCCATCTGTTCCTGTAACCTCCCTTTGTGGCAGGCCCAAAGCCAAGTCAACATCACACTCTAGTAGAAGTGGTTCTTCCTCGAATTCTTGCTCTTTGAAATAGACAGCCACATTGTCTGTCATCTCATCTGTAAAGTTCCTCTGTATAAACTTGCCATCTTCTTTTTATTTCCTCCTCTTAAATTATATATTTCCCATGTTTGTCCTTAGTCAATGAAATTCCAGGGGTGAACTTCCCGGTTATAGTAATTTTATTAAATGTATCCCAAGTCTTTTTTGTTGTATGTTTCCATCTCCTGACATTGTAAATTGAGATATACCTCATCCCATCTTGCCTGTCACTAAAACTTTGCATTCAGTATTTCTTCTAAAGAGCCCTACACTTTTTTCCTCTTTGGTATCAAACTTAATTGTCCCTTCATATGTGAAAAACTATTACTTTTTCAATTCTTGTCCCTTCTCCTCACTGAGGGGATTACACCAAATCCTGAGATGTTTTCAGATATTGCAATAAGCATATTGCCAGTTTCAACATTGAATTAAAAGAGAGAAATGTTGTACGCCCTGCAGGAATGGGAACCACACACACACACAAGCACACAATGCCGTAAGCATGAGAACACAGAGGAGCATTTCTGTAGCAAACTGTCTACACCAGGGGTAGCCAACACTGGTCCTCAAGACCTACCAACAGGGCTGATTTTCAGGATATTCCAGTTGGAGCATAAGGTAATCAATCAATGTCTCATTCTTTTTAAAGGGATAGTAATACTTCGTTTTAACTTTATTTTATTTTGTAGGCATTAAAAAAACATGAATAATGATATAAGTCTTATCTCCCAAACCTTTATGGTTTAAGAGATACTCACAAGCAAAGTGTCCCCGTCCCACCCCTTTTACTGATGTAACACTTTTCAGCCAGATCAGAAGGGAGCTGCCCAGGTAGACTGCAGAGAGGGACAATCTTCAATTAAGATAACGGAAAAACCTGAAAAGCTTGTCAAGGGGGGCAGGGATTTCATTGTTTTCAAAGGAATAAGAGTGTCCCCTTCTGTTATCTGTCCAGTCTATGGACTGCATTCCACATCTGAGAAGAGATTGTTTACAGTAGGTAAAAGGGGCGGGAGGGGGAAACTTTGCTTGTGACTATCTCATAAACCATAAAGGTTTGAGAGATAAGACTTATATCATTCTTCATGTTTTTTAATGCCTACAAAATAAAATAAAGTTAAAACAAAGTATTACTATCCCTTTAACTGATTCAGCTGTTCTCCAGCAGGGATATGCAGTTGGTAGGTCTTGAGGACCAGGATTGGCTAACCTTATCTACACCATACAGGATAAATAAAAATTATCTAAATCCATCTTGATTTAACCCTTTGAGTACCAGAGGCACTCAAAGGGTTAAATGGGTCTTTTAACCCCCAGAATGCATTGTGATGTTATATGTTGGAGACCAATCTGACACTCAAGGGGCTACAAAAAACCCCAACCAATCCTTTAAATCAACTGGAATCTGTATGTGTCGCCCATGGTGCATATGATTTAGTCCATAATTGTTCCTTTTTGTGCATACGGCCCAAAATGTGTTTTGCTAGATTGTACTCACAGATCAGTGTCAGGAAAAGGTGAAGGTTGTGCAAGCAGAGGGTAGAGGAGAAGGTCTGACACTAGCATGCTGTATGGCTAAACAACAATGTGAGCATTTATATAACTAAAGCGTATAATAAAGGGAAGCAGCCATATTGCAGAAGCAGCACACTGATCAATTCAGGGAGGCAACTGACTAAGTAGAAATGGAGCAAACCAAGTGTACCATTAGGGGCAAATAAAAATTCCCCAAACCCACATTGATGTAAATAGGGTTTTTAACCCTTTTAATGCTAGAGATGACCCCGATGCATTGCACAGCAATCTCTACCATACAGGGGTTAAAAATACAGTTTAATTAAATGTGAATTTTTATGTGTCACCTGTGATTGGTTTTCATCAGAATTGCACAGGTTCCTCTTAGTATAGCAATCTCGGTGACACTGATTTACTGAGTGGAATTGGAGTAATTCTGGAGCAAACCAACTGCACCATAGGTGACAAATAAGAATGACCCAAATTTCCTTTGAATCAAATGGTGTTTTTAACCCCTTGAATGATAAAGAGGTCTCCAACACATTACACAACAACCTTTCTAATCACATAGCTTTTTTTAATCCTAGCAGACCCCTATAAAATGAATTGAAAACAGCAGGTTGAAATTTGTCTGTAGGAGACTACACATATTATGGCAGGCAATGCATTCAGCAGATAAAATCAGTGAGTAGAAAGGGAGGTGTGTAATGAGACTTAGAATGGAGATAGACCAATCAGTGAGATCCTATTACAGTAGGAATTACACAACTTGTGTATACTAGGGAACATGCCGGAGTCAGTCTGTACAACATGTGATGTGATGATGAAACTTAAGCCAGGAGACATTAAAGCTAATTAGCTAGCACTGAAGAGGTTAAGCCTTCTGTCACTCCTCCTCTACGCACACTGTATAAAAACAAAGCCAGTGTCCATTCCCTGCAGTACTTTCTGTGCATCTGCAGAGAAGCGATGAATCCAAGGTGGCTGGTATTGCTGAGCCTGCTCTCCTTTTGTAGCAGCGTGGTGGCCGGTGAAGAAAAAGCCTCAGATGGAGACAAGTACCCTAGATTCTGCCGCAATCATAAATGTCCAAAGTACCAACTGGTGAAGAAGTATGATGTAAGAGTGGGCAAAAGAGTTTGTGTTTTGGGGGTTAACTGGCTCAGACACTCATTCTATAGTACACAGGATAAGAGATGTACAAATAACTATTTTACAGCAGTGATCTGTAGGGGAAATGTATTAATCTACAATGGCTAAGTTATAGCTTAGGGTTCCATATGTACTAAAAAATAGAACTGTTTGCCATAAGAGGAGATTTGGTAGTCAATAGGTTCTCACGTTTCCCTGGGGAATTCCTGAGAGAAGGCTCTTTAAGCTGATCTCTTCCATAGGATTGTACTGATGTGAGTGGGCATGCGTGCACCAGAGGGTAACGACATATGTATGGGTGATGGCTTATACATGATGACATGCCAAGTGAAAATTGGAAGGTTTTGCCTGTTGAAATCATTTGGTTTAACTTTATGCGGTTAAAGGGATAGTAATACTTAATTTTATCTTTATTTTATTTTGTAGGCATTAAAAAAACATGAAGAACGATATAAGTCTTATCTCTCAGACCTTTATGGTTTGAGAGCTATTCACAAGCAAAGTTTCCCCTCCTGCCCCTTTTACCTAGTGTAAGCCATCTCTTCTCAGACGTGGAATCCAGTACATAGACCAGACAGATAACAGAAGGGGAGAATCTTCTTCCTATGAGAACAATGAAAGCCCGGCCCCCTTGACAAGTTTTTTAGGTTTTTCCCTTATCTTAACTGAAGATTGTCCCTCTCTGCAGTCTACCTGGGCACCTCCCTTCTGATCTGGCTGAGCAGTGTTACATCAGTAAAAGGGGCGGGAAGGGGATACTTTGTCATTGAACTACTCTTGAACTACAACTCTGACAGAATTGAAATAACACTCTCCAAAGTCCAAATACTATGATGATTAATTAGAGCTGCTTTTATTATGAAACATTACTATCCCTTTAAGTTTTGCTTCCCTGTAGTAACTTCTGTGGGAAGCAGAAACTGCACTCCCTGTCAGGAGCAAACCACCTGCACCATGAGACAATTCAACATTTCCATTAATTTAAACTGGAACTTTTAACTCCTAGAATGCTAAAGATACCCCCAATGCATTGCAGGGAGGCAAAACTCCCCCGAGTAAGAATTAAGCCCATTGATTTCAGCAAAATCTTATGATGCCATATTCGAATTTTCATGTGCCATGTTGTTATGCAATCATGAATAAGCCATCACCAGTGAGTATGTCATTACCTTCATGTGCATGCATTTACATGGATGGCCACTCACATCTGTCCATTGTGTGGAAGAGATTGACTGAAAGAGCCTTCTCTCAGGAATTTCCCACAGATACAGGAGGCCTAGGGGTGTAACTGCAAGGGCTATTGTTACTTCACTCCAGAATTGTTCCAGATCTTTTAGTATCTCATCCTCCTTATTGGAATTAGCAACTATATTATTTTATTAGTAAACTGTTAATATTTTGTTAACATTTTAGTTAAATATTTTCAATTTAGTCACCCAAGAATTAAAGGTTAACATTTATCATTGTGATTGCTATTTTAAAGGCGAAATGTACCCTAGGAATCAGTGGTTCTTCATTTGTTTACCAGATTAATTTACCTAGGTAGATGCCCTTCATACACCAGTCATATCTATCTATCTATTTCTATCTTTATCCTTTGCATTATATTGACAGTTTCCCATATATAGTGATCTCTGTTCAAATGTACCTCTAGGTGGCACCTTGCCACAACTGACAATAAGCTGCAGTAGACACGAATGGTTCATGAGGGGCATAAGTTTGTATAAAATGTCAACAATAGTAAAAAGAAACAACAAGCAGTGGAGATCAAATGCCCAGCAACAAATGGTATAAATGTACCTGGCTGACTGTTGTGTGGAGGAAACCTACTTAGGTAAATCATTCTGTTACACAAATTCAGAGTCACTTAGTGCCAGGGCATAGTTCCCCTTTAAAGGGATAGTAATACTTCATTTTAACTTTATTTTATTTTGTAGCCATTAAAAAAACATGAAGAACGATATAAGTCTTATCACTCAAACCTTTATGGTTTAAGAGATATTCACAAACAAAGTATCCTCCCCCTTTCAACCAGATTAGAAGGGAGGTGCCCAGGTAGACTGCAGAGAGGGACAATCTTCAATTAAGATAAAGGAAAAAGCTGAAAAACTTGTCAAGGGGGGGGAAGGGCTTTCATTGTTTTCATATAAAGAAGAGTGTCCCCTGCTGTTATCTGTCTGGTCTCACAACCAGATTCACATCTGAGAAGAGATGGCTTATACTAGGTAAAAGGGGCGGGGAGGGGAAACTTTGCTTGTGAATATCTCATAAACCATAAAGGTTTGAGCGATATGACTTATATCATTCTTCATGTTTTTTAATGCCTACAAAATAAAATAAAGTTAAAACGAGGTATTACTATCCCTTTAAAAATTAGAGCCTTCAAAAAGAGGAATGTGACCTCAGTATTAGTTATCAAAGTTGCTAAGATAAGATAATGGTAATTGCTCTCTGATTACAACTGACATGCTCTTTGTACTTCAGTGACAACTCAGTCTGTGGCTGAACTTCTGGTCTCAGAAAAATCACTGCTGCAAACGGAACCATGGGTCTTGCTATTTTCATTAACCCTTGGAGTGCCAGATGGGTACGCAATGCTCTGCTTGCCCCTCTGGCATGCAAAGGGTTAAAGTGTAGCATTTCATAAAAAATACTCCATATCACAATGGTGAAAAATGATCAAAAACAATGACAATGACAGTACAATGACAGTACAAGTTTGATAAATGTGCTCCAACATTTCTAAAAAGTGGGCTTGTTAAATTAGGAAATTATTTTGCTAAAAGCATGCTTACATTCACAAATATAATGCCTCTGCATACATATCTGCTACTTATTTTGCAGTTGCAAATACATGACGCATATCCCCCAATATGTATTTAATTAATGATTTTATTGCTGCAGTTCGGTGGTGATCTGCAGTCATGCTTGTCTTTCAGATTGCATGTACTCAGTGCTATAAAGGCTGTATTCAGGAAGATAGAGAGGTGTATTTCTACAGTAATCCAACTGGATTATAAGGGACAAATGAAAATTCCTGTTGATTTACACCTCTGACACTGAAAGGGTTAAATGCTATTTTTAACTCCTTGAATGCTAGATACTTCTCCAGCACATTGCAAAGAAATGCACTGGAGACCTCTCTAGCATTCAGTTGGTTAAAAACCCCATGTAAATCTATGAAAGATAGGGATATTTTCATTTTCCCCTACTATCATATGGTTTACTCCAGGATTACACATTTTTAGGTTCCTGAGTATGGCTACACATCCTATATAATAATTCGCTAGGATGTTTGTCATGATGCAGTCATGCGCAGTGCCCGCATTCGGGCAGTCTCTACTGCGCATGATTGCATCGCGGGAGTGTGGCAACGCAAGAGAGGGGTACACAACGCATTTCAAAGCAATGCATTGTGTACCCCTCTGGCACTCAAAGGGTTACCATTACCCGGACCCTGACCCATGTATATGGGCTTTTACACTGGTGTACAATAATGTTTTAGTGGGGTGAACAAAAATCAGATGTAAGGATTTAAAGAGGGTGATTGACATCAGTCCCTCTCAAAAACCATGTTCTACTAGAAAAAAAAATATTACTGTATTATTAAGGTTGGAAAGCCATACTGTAATATCATTGCTCTAGCCTTGGTCATGAGGATTGCTGTTAATAATTGTTGAATAGTTTAGTTCCCTGTCAAGATTTCAGACTTCTGAGGTTTCCTCCAATTCCGTGATCAGCAAAGTCAGAATTTTTTTATCAGCATCTTTGTAATAAACATTACAAATTATACTTAATTACCACACATTTTCTGGTGTTGCCTGAGGTTTGTGATATATACACAGTGTTATACACCCACCACTCAGTGTCTGTCTTGTATTGCTGTCACAGTTCCAGGGCTCGATTCTATTAGCCCCATTATTTTTTAAAACAAGTGGTGGTTTGCTGTCTTATAAACTGTGCTGCCAACAACCAACACCGCACAAAAATGTCCAGTGGGCACAAAATTTGCACCTATTGGACATCACATAAAAGAAGGAGACTTTGCTATCCTATTCCATGTGGTGACTTCTCTTCTTCTTTTCTTCTATTCTGTATTATTTAATAAAGGCATTTAATTCTGCATATGTTTTTTTTTTTTTTTAATTAAGCCCCCAAAGATGTGACAGTTAACCCTTGGAGTGCCAGAGGAGTAGCCCTCTGGAGCTCAAAGGGTTAAAAATAGGTGGCATCTTCTTTTCAGGTTTAAAAATTAAATGTTTATTTAGTTTGTCCATTTGAAATAATTGTGTCCCCCTGTCCTTTGCCTCCACTGTCTCCTCTGGCGGCAGAAGGCATTTGCAGTGGCAGAAACCCCATCATGCTCTACCTCTCGGGCTGTTGCCCGAGTCAGACTATCAGAATTTTGAACCTAGACTGCCTTTTATATGCCAGTCTCGGTTCAAACTAATTGGCAGCCTCCAATTGGCTGGGAGGTGCTTATGCACCAGCGCTGGGCTAGAAGTAATATCCCAAATATCACCTGGACCCTAGTAGAAGATAATGTTCTCATTCTGGGCTTTTGGGGGGTTTCCTTAACAGGCATTTCAGAGTGGGAGTTTTGGGCATGTCATTGTTGTTGGGGACAGACAAGGGCTGAGTGACAGTAATTGATGTTTTGGAAGATGGTTTAACTTTGCCAGCATAGCCACAGATGGATATTCATGCTTTAGAAAAGACCGAGCAAAGCGAGGAGGAGGTGTAATCATATACATATAGGAGTTAATAAACTTTGGACTTCTAAATGACTCTCATAACTCTGATTCTTATGAATACATTGCTGGCAAAATTTGTCTTCCTTATTCAAAACAAATCATAATTGTTGGCATCTACAGGCCGCCAAATACCGCAGCACATTCCCTTACAGACATAGCTGAACACCTAAAGGAGATTGCCACTCAAAACAAGAAAAGTGAGCTGATGGTTCTTGGAGACGTTAACATTAATTGTCTAGACTCCAGGAATGAAAAATGTTGTTCATTATTTAAAATATTGAACATATCACAGCTAATATCTTCCCCCTACTCACATAAATCTTAAAACATCCAACCATACTCTGTTATACCGGATCCTTTCATCCTGCACAAGCAGAATCCAAGATTCAGGTGTACTAGCAAACGTGTTTAGCGACCACTCCATAGTTTACTGTGCCCGCAAAATAAAACCAGTCAAGTCATGTTCCAAAGTCATACGCACAACATCATTTAGAAAATTTAGCCTTCAGTCCTTCCTAAATGATTTAAAAGATTATAGAATACACCCAATACCTGACCTTGATTCATCTATTGACTTTTTTAACTCAGAATTCCTGTAATACCCATGCCCCACTAAGGAAGGTGAGGGTTAGGGGGGCACATCTACCATGGGTCTCAGCTGACTTGATTCAGTTATACAGTTTAAGAGATTGTGTATGGACAAAATTTAAACAAACCGGCTCCCCTTGATCACACTATATATATATGCAAGTAAGGAATACATGCACAAAAAAAGCAAAAGCACAATATTTTACTGTCAACTTGGACAATAATATTTCAAAGCCAGCCAACTTTTGGAAGGTTATTAAGAACATCTACAACCCCCCTAACCATTCTCACCCATCAAATATATCAACAGACAAAGAAACAGTGCCCCATAGCCATAGACAATGCATTTAACAGCTATTTTGTTGGATGTGCCACCACCCTGATTAAACAAAACAAAGGTAACTCTGAAGTTCTGTCATATACAGAACAGTCACTGACACCTGTTGCCTGGTCCAACACTGCAAATGAATTCAATTTCATGCCAGTAAAATAAGTGAAATATATGATCGCCTCCTCAACCCAAAACTGAAATCCCAGTCGAGCCCTAACCAACTACCAGGTGGCTAGAGTTGTTCCTATCCACAAAAGTGGGGATAAAAATGTAGTATCAAATTACAGACCAATATCCCTCCTCCCCACTTTATCTAAAATCCTAGAGAAATGTGTACACATGCAACTATATAAGTATTACCAACAGACCAGTTTCTTCACCCCTCTTCACACAGGCTTTCGACCAAATCACTCAACAGTCACGTCTCTTCTAAAAGTAACCAACGATATCCAGACTGGCATGGAAAATGGTGAACTCACTGGAGCTGTTTTCCTAGATTTTGCTATGGCCTTTGACACAGTAGACCACAACATTCTTATAAGCAAACTCCAAAACTCAGGATTGGTTCCGATCCTATTTATCAGACAGAATGCAGTATGTGTCAGTTGCTGACAATGACTCCCTTCCACTCAAAGTAACAAGTGGAGTTCCCCAAGGCTCCATTCTTGGTCCTCTTGTGTTTTCTCTTTTTATAAATGATCTGCCCACAGATTGCAAATCATCTTCAGTACACATGTATGCGGATGACACCATAATCTATGCTAAAAACTCAAGCATATCACAATTTGAAACCATATTACAACACGATTTCTGCAAAGTTGAAAGATGGATAACAAAGAACAAACTTTTCTTAAAGGCAGACAAAACGGTCACAATGATATTTGGCACAAACTGCGTAATCTCGACAATATCCACCTATCCATTGTAACAGAGTCTAATCGCAAATTGGCCCCAGTGGACTCCTACAAATATTTTGGTATGTGGCTTGACCATAACCTCACTTTTGGTCTCCATATTGACAAATTAACCTCCAAACTTAATCCCAAAATAAGTACTCTTTTTAGAAACAAATCATGTTTAAGTACCCTGGTGAGAAAACGTATTGTACAACAGATGCTGCTGCCAGTCATAGACTATGGTGACGTAGTATATGCTCCAGCGCCAGAAATCCATCCTAGTAAACTTGACACTCTATATAATTCATTATGCTGCTATATCCTCTAATGTAATTATACTACCCATCACTATGATATGCTTAAAGAACTAAACTGGTTAACAGTCAAATCTAGACGTGCTCTTCACCTTTCTTGCTTAGTACACAACCACTTATCTGGAAAACTACTAGACTACCTGAGCAGTATGCTCACTCCTGCTCTCCATACTAACTATAACCTTCGCTCCACTGCTAACAACTCTCTGCGTATACCACAATACAAGAAAGAAGCAGGAAGATCTGTCTTCTCCTTCAGAGCTCCAAAGGCCTGGAACAATCTGCCTGAAATAATCAAATCCGCTCCCAGTCTAAAATCCTTAAAAGTAAATGCTTCTTTAAATCTAAAAACAGTGTGTAACTGTATATAATTTCAATATTTTATAAGTATGTATATTAATAAGTTTATGTATGTATATATAAGGTTTCAAAATTTGAGTAAATATGTAACCCTTTACTGATAATTATCCAGGACATACTTGAAAACGAGAGAAATCTCAATGTATTCTTCTTGATAAAACATTTTCTAAATAAAATAAACCTTGGTTATGGTTATGTTGGATGTGCTTAATAAGACCAGATATTCCAAGGCGCAATCCCTTCTTCTCCTCGTCACAAACTTTTCACACACTGTGCAAATTGCAGTTGTTGATAACTACACAGTCTCTGCCCCAAGGAAAAATATTCCCACACCCATTATTTCAACAAGTAGCTACTACCAATACTTCTCAAGCTCCCTCTCGTTGCCTGTCTGTCTACACTAGCTAGCATGAAAATGTCATCAGAATTCTCTTTCTCCCAATAACAGACTGACTGCAGTAAACAACATGCAGTAAACTGACACCCCTTTTTACTGGCCAGTAAGCATGATGGGACTACATGGAGGGTAACTTCACATATTATTATTGATTTCAATGCAACAAAAAAACAGAAAAAAATTAAACACTGCACTTTATACTGAAATTCCTGTGGAAGGTGGGAAGTAAGCTTTTTTTTTTTTTTTTTTTTTAACATGTTTTCCTTTTATAGAGAACATTTTCATCCCTCCCTAATCTTTTGTGTGAGCCCAGAGGTAGGGAGGTCTCACAGGATGGCAGAAGGATTCTGTCAGAGATACAGGAGACTGGATTCCAGTAGAAGGACAAAAGGCTGTTAAGAAGCCTAAGGCTCAAGTCAAATGCTTAGCTTTAAAGGGATAGTAATACTTAAATATTATTAATCCATATATTGTAGCTATTTGAAAAAGAATTGAATTGTCCCCAGGTTCATCTCTCAAACCTTTATGGTTTGAGAGATAACCGAACGCAAAGTTTCACCCTCCCTCCCCCTTCCCTGAAGTCAGCTTTGTACTGACTGCAGGGGAACTCTGTCATATGACAGGCTTGCGGCTCTGCAGCTGAGCCGAGATCACGTTAGTGAAAAATAATTATTTCTCTGAAACGGTCTTCTACGTATGCTTAGTTTGCAAGCACACATAGAAGACTGTTTCAGTGAAGTAATTATTTTTTACTAACGCGATCTTGGCTCAGCTGCAGAGCCACCTGATGAAAATAAGACCGGATATCCCTGCAGTCAGTACAACACTGACATCAGGGAAGGGGGAGGGAGGGGGGAACTTTGCGTTTGGTTATCTCTCAAACCATTAAGGTTTGAGAGATGAACCTGGGGACAATTCAATTTTTCTTACCATAGCTACAATATGGGGATTAGTAATATTTAAGTATTACTATCCCTTTAATGTGATATTCTGTGTGATATGCACCGGACTGAGACAAAGTTTATCTAACACATTGCAGTGATGACTCTTGTATTCAGGTGGTTAACAATGCCATCTAATTATTACATTTCAGATTGCCAAATAGTGCCCAATCATGGTTATGTCTTTCCTTGTGAACAATGTATGAGGCAGGGCTAGATTTACAGAGCCCGTAGGCAAAGGCTCCCTTAGCCCCACCTATGACCTCACCATCACTCTGCACTTCACTTTGCCCTAGCCTCATCCACTGTTGCCTGACAACTGTTAATCCATAATATAGAAGCAAAAAGCTTGTAATCCCTTGTCTGCTATAGAGGTATCCATATCATTGATCGAGTGTATTGGAGGACTCTCTAGCAGTCATGGGGATAAATAATGATTAGTAAAGAGGTATGAAAACTGATTTAAAACATGACCACCATAAATCCTGGGGTTACTATTTTTCTATCCATACCCACAACTAAGAATGTAGGTGTGGCTGACACAGCTCATGTACCCCTCAAGACTTGGTATTCTAGGCAATTACCTACTCTGCATAATGGGAATTCCATCCTTGTATGGAGGCTCATGAAAAAGTGAACATGATTTAATTTTTGGAGCTCCTTGGTAGATAATAGATATTTTTTAACTGGATCTACATTGTTTTTCAGACCTTTGAGCATCGAATTTATGAAGCATCTAACTGGGTGACGACAACACTAGAGTTGGATTTCCTTGGACTTGGAATTGCTACCAGCTTCAGGCACCTGTTTGAGTATATCAGCGGGAAGAACTCTGAAGGTACAACATAGTTTTTGTATATATTGTCACTTCTGTATGGTATCACTGCCTCATTCAGCCTTCCACAGTGTTTAGTTGGAGGAATATGTGCACTGGTACCTAAGCTTTATGCATATGGATAATAAATGAATTGCTTCAGGCTTCCTGAACAGCTAGTATACACTTATGTAGCAAACTTTATGCATATTGTTGGATTTCTTATTAAGCAGAAAAGGCAGCTGCCAAAGCTTGAAATTTTGTGGGGCTGTTCCTCAGCTGTGCTTGCTACATCCACATTCTGAATTGTGGGCATGGCCAGTGCAATCTTAATGTCCCCACACCAGTTTATAGGCTGTTTAAAGGCTGTTATGTAAACCCTTGGATGCTAGAGAGATTTCCATTGAATTTCTGAGCAGTGCATTGGGGAGCTCTCTGGCATCAAGGTGTTAAATGTCTTTTTTGTTCTTGTTTGTTATAGGTCAAAGGTATTTTCTGTGCCAGGAAATAGTGGATGGGACTGGAAGAGGGGTCATGTGATTAGTGGGGTGTGGTCATGGGTGGAGCTAAGGGCACATAGAATGCCTTGCTTAGGGATAACTGGGATGTAAATCCGACCCTGTGTCTGTACCATATGGGACAAATAAATATTTCCCAAATGTTCATTAATTTAACCCCTTAAGGACACACGCTGTGCCAGGACTGTCACGCCGGTTCAGCACTTAATGATCGCTGACGGTTGTGGCATGTCATGGAATTCTGGGTTGACAACGAGGCTTAAGGGGTTAAATAGGGCTTTTATCCCCTGTGAATGTTAGCAGTGCATTGGAAACTGCACTAGCATTCAAAGGGTTAAAAGTCTGATCTAAATCAATGGAATTATTAATTTGTCCCCTGAGGAGTAGTTGGTTTACTCCAAAATTAACGGATACTGCAGAAATAAAAATATGAGTAATTCAGGAGCAAACCAACATGCACACTATAGGGAGAAAAAAAAAATTCCCTTTATTTTAAATGGAGCTTTTAACCACTAGATTGATAGAGAAGCAAAGCAATGAGTTGAAGATCTTTCTAGCATTCAATGGGTTAACCCTTTGAGTGCCAAGTGGGTACATTTTACGAGTTTGGACAGCTGTACCCGCTGTGCCAAGCTCGTACAATGTCCCCACTAAAATGCGGTCACTGCATGAGCCGGTATAACCGGCATGCAGTGGCCGCATTTAAAAAAAAAAAAAGCTGGGCAATCGTGGGGGGGCATGAGGATCACTCCTCATGTCCCCCCTGTTATTGATCTCCCAGCCGATCGCGCTGGGAGATCAATAAAAGCAGAGGAGAAGCGCAGCAAAAGCGCAGCTTCTCCTCTCCTGTCTCTCCTACCCGAACTTCCGGGTAGGAGTGGGCGGGACCGGGGGAAGCCTCCCAACGTCATCGGTGACATGGTCACCGATGACGTTAGGGAAGTTTCCCCGGTCCTGCTCACTCCTACCGGTGGTAGGAGAGAAGGGCAGGAGAGCTTTTGCTCTCCTGCAGTCGCCTCATTGATCTCCCAGCCTATCGGCTGGGAGATCAATGACTGAGGGGACACCAGGAGGGGTCCTGATGTCCCCCACGAGGTCTGAAGAGTTAAAAATAAAAAATAAAAAAAAAATAAAAAAAATAAAAGTAACCCTGTGAGTGCCACAGGGTCCCCAGCACATTGCTTTGCAATGTGCTGGAGATCCCTGTGGCACTCACAGGGTCACTTGCTTTGGGGTTTTTTTTTTTTTTCTAAAGACCTCATTGGGGGGATCAGGGGGGGTCCTGATGCCCCTCAATGAGGTCTATAATTTAAAAAAAATATATAAAAATTTTTTAACCCTGTGTGTGCCACAAGGGGGTCCAATGTGGCACACACAGGGCTTTTATCATTACTTTGTTATCAGAGATTGTTGGGGGGTCATCAGGATTGGTCCTAATGGCCCCCCAACAAGCTCTGATTACAAAGTAATGATAAAAAAAAATAACCCTCTGAGTGCCACAAGGGTCCAATGCATTGCTTTGCAATGCGCTGGAGACCCCGGTGGCACTCACAGGGACACTTTTTTTGATAACTTTTTTTTTTTTTTTGGTAAGACCTCATTGGGGGGATCGGGGGGGTTTGTATACCCCTCAATGAGGTCTATAATAAAAAAAAAGTAAATAAAAAAAAATTAACCTTGTGTGTGCCACGGGGGGGGGGGGGGGCAATGCAGCCCCCCTTCTGCGGCACACACAGGGCTTTTATCATTACTTCGTTATCAGAGATTGTTGGGGGGCCATCATGATTGGTCCTGATGGCCCCCCAACAAGCTCTGATTACCAAGTAATGATAGAAAAAAAATTAACCCTCTGAGTGCCACACGGATCCAATGCATTGCTTTGCAATGCGCTGGAGACCCCTGTGGCACTCACAGGGTCACTCCGTTTGTGGACATATATTTTTTTTTTTACTAAGACCTCATTGGGGAGGAATCAGGAGGTCCTGATGCCCCTCAATGAGGTATATAATAAAAAAAAATTAAATAAAAAATTAACCCTGTGTGTGCCACTGGGAGGGGGGTTCAATGCAGACCCCCTTCCTGTGGTACACACAGGACTTTTTATCATTACTTTGTGATCAGAGCTTGTTTGGTGGCCATCTGAATACAACGTAACGATAAAAAAATTAACCCTTTGTGTGCTGGACACCCCTGTCGCACATAAAGGATTTTTTCCCCCTTTATTTTTTATTTAGACCTCATTATATGGGTTCTGATGCCCCCAACGAGGTCTACACAAAAATATTGGGGGAAAAAGCCCCAAAAAATGCACGTGCAACAGGAAGGGGGTCCAACGCAGTGCTTTGTATGAGGGGACATACAGTGCACAATGGTAGTCAGAGATCTCCCATATACTCTATCAGACACTGCCCCACCATCACCACCATCCTTGCTCCTCTGCTCATACCCACACACACTGCCTAATCCCTCACCCTCTCACACATTTTGTTAGACTTGTAGTCACGGGTCCGCACGTACACCGGCTGACGTCCTAGCTTCTTTCATCTGTTAGCCATAAAATCATACATACACTGTTTGCTTTCCCATTTCTGTTTCACTGGTAGCTACGCTCTTGTAGCGTAAATTGGTATGTCAACCCAGAGCAGTGGGGTACCATTTTTTTTGGCTGGCAAGAAGTCCTCCTAGGAAATCCCACGCCATTGAACCATTTTAGTATCTTTGAAGTGACTGATGTGTAAAACAAATGTTTGTTTTTCTTTCCTGTAGCACCACATTCTGGAAATAGTTGTGCCACTTAACTTAGGGGTACAAAGGCAAGTGACCCCTCATTAGATGCGGCAGGTTGTCTTCTTTCCAAAATGGTATGGTTTATCTACCTTTTCTTCAATTCTGAAGGTGTTATAGCCATTTTCGTACAGGCAAGTCAGGTTTGAGAAAATGTTTGAAACATCAGAGTTTGTAGTTGGTGTAGTTTTCTACTTCTAGCACCCCCTAAGGTAGTTCAACTCATACCAATGGGGTGTCGTTTGACTCCTAAGAGCACTAGCAAACAAATGCAGTTGAAAATTCCATGGTTTTCACAGAGCGCCATACATTTGAAGTGGCAGAAATGTAAGAAAATGCCTTTTTTTTCATTAGCGCCACCTCCTGGAAGCATTAGTGCATACCAGCCTTTAGGTAAAAAGGCAAGTGACCCCTCATTAGATGCGGTAGGTTGTTTTCTTTCCAAAATGGCATTGTTTCTCTAACTTTCCTGCATATCTATTATGGTTATAACCATTTTAGTGCAAGCAGATAATTTAAAAAACAAAAGTGTCAGGTTTACGTACGTGTTCCTAGCACCCACATGTTGTATGTTAACCCACACAAATGGGCTACCATTTTTCTCATGTTGGTATCAGGTTCTGAATACAGCAGGAAATGTTATGGTTTTCAAAGATTTTAGTATCTTTGAAGTGGTGGAAATGTAAAAAAAACATGTATTTATTCCCATAGCGCCACCTTTTGGAAATATTTGTGCACTTCAGCCCAGGGGTAGAAAGGCAAGTGACCCCTCACTTGATGCAGGAGAATGTCTACTTTCCAAAAAGGTATACCTTTTATACCTTTCCTTCATGTCTCTAACAGTTATGGACATTTTAGTACAAGCAGCCATTTTCGAAGAAGCAAACAGGTAGGTGTAGTTATGTGCTTCTGGCACCCCTAAGGTAGGTTGACTCATTCCAATTGGGTGTCATTTTTCTCCTAAGGGCACTAGCTAATGAATACAGTTGGAAATTCCATGGTTTTCACAGATTTCCATACAGATGAAGGAGCAGAAATGTAAGAAAATGCCATTTTTTCCTAAAGTGCCACCTTCTGGAAGCATTTGGGCACAACAGGCTTGGGGTAATAAGGAAATTCACCCCTCATTAGATGCGGCAGGTTGTCTTCTTTCCAAAATGGTATAGTTTGTGTAGCCTTTCTTCACTTCTCTAGTTGTTATAACCATTTTTGTACAGACAAGTAATGTTTGAGAAAATGTTAGAAAAATTAGAGGTTGCAATAGGTGTAGTTTTGTACTTGTAGCGCCCCCTGAGGTAGGTGAACTCATACCAATGGGGTGTCATTTTTCTCCTAAGAGCACTAGCTAATGAATACAGTTGGAAATGCCATGGTTTTCACAAATTTCAGTACATTTGAAGGGGCAGAAATGTAAGAAAATGCCTTTTTTTCCATTAGCGCCACCTTCTGGAGGCATTTGTGCACTCCAGGCTTTGGGTAACAAGGCAAGTCACCCATCATTAGATGCGGCAGGGTGTCTTCTTTTCAAAATGGTATGGTTTGTGTACCCATTCTTCACTTCTGTAGTTGTTATAACCATTTGTGTACAGACAAGTAATGTTTGAGAAAATGTTAGAAAAATTAGAGTTTGTAGTAGGTGTCGTTTTGCACTTCTAGCGCCCCCTGAGGTAGTTAAACTCATACCAATGGGGTGTCATTTTTCTCCTAAGAGCACTAGCTAATGAATACAGTTGGAAATGCCATGGTTTTCACAAATTTCAGTACATTTGAAGGGGCAGAAATGTAAGAAAATGCCTTTTTTTCCATTAGCGCCACCTTCTGGAGGCATTTGTGCACTCCAGGCTTTGGGTAACAAGGCAAGTCACCCATCATTAGATGCGGCAGGGTGTCTTCTTTTCAAAATGGTATGGTTTGTGTACCCTTTCTTCACTTTTGTAGTTGTTATAACCATTTGTGTACAGACAAGTATTGTTTGAGAAAATGTAGAAAAATTAGAGGTTGCAATAGGTGTAGTTTTGTACTTGTAGCACCCCCTGAAGTAGGTGAACTCATACCAATGGGGTGTCATTTTTCTCCTAAGAGCTCTAGCTAATGAATACAGTTGGAAATGCCATGATTTTCACACATTTTAGTACATTTGAAGGGGCAGAAATGTAAGAAAATGCCTTTTTTTTCATTAGCGCCATCTTCTGGAGGCATTTGTGCACACCAGGCTTGGGATAACAAGGAAAGTCACCCCTCATTAGATGCAGTAGGTTGTCTACTTTCCAGAAATATATAGTTTTATATAGTTATTCCACTGTTTTAGGGTAGATTTACCACAAAAACCCTAGAATTCGCATTTTAGTTTATAAAGTTGAAAATGTCATTTTGCGCTGCTGGTGATTAGGGCTCTACGCTAGCCATGGACGTAGGTAAAACTATACAAATTTGGTATTTTTTTACTCGGGGGACTCGGGGCTTTTTCAAATAATTGAAACTTTTTCAATCAAGGTAAATGTTTTTGATACATAGTATGTGATTTTAGCAAAATGAGTAAATTTTCACTTTTTTTTGTCATTATGACATCATAGCTTTTTGCACGATGTAAAATTCTCTTCATGTAAGGTACCACAAGAAAGCTCAATTCGTTCTGAAAAAAACAATATATAGTTTTCCATATTTAACTAAAAATCCCCAGAGGAAATCAAGCATAAACAGAAGGATAGCAAAAATGCTGAAAAAGTGTCTGGCCTGCAGGGTTCAGAAAATGGCCCGAGCCTCTGGCACTGAAGGGGTTAAAAGCCCTATTTAAATTAAAACATACATTTGGGCAATTTGTGTTTGTCCCCAGTGATGTAGGTGACTTGCTCCATAATCGCTCCTCTATAGCTCACTGCATAATGACCAAAGTACTTAAAACAGGGTACATTAATTAAAAAATGTAATATATTGTGTTTTTCTTTAAGTGATCTAGATGTAGAGATCAACACATCCTTAGGGAATTATGTTCAAAATAAACTGGGAAAAATCAACTGTACCACAGGGTTGAAACTATATTTCCCCAAATTCCTTTGATTTCAATTGGACTTTTAATTAGGCTGACCAGACCTCACCTTTAACCGGGGACATGTAGGAAATAGGCATATTTCAGGGCTGCACTGATATTAAAGCAGCCCTGCAGTATGCATTTTTCATATGTGTCCCCAGTTAAAGGTGAGGTCTGGTCACTCTACTTTTAACACCTTGCGTACTAGAGTACTCTGCATTCATGCAATGCACTGGTGACCACTCTAGAGGATACTTTAACCCCTTAAGGACCGGATCATGCACACGCGGCTGGCACTTGAGGACCACTGGGCTTTTTTTTCAATTTCCAGTTCAGGGCTTCCGGAGCAGCGTGCAGCCGCACTGGGAGCCCTGAACTCCATGACGTGTCAGGACCGTCACTGGTCCTTAAGTGCCGGACCACCGTCACGATCCTGGCACGTCAGTGTCGTTAAGGGGGTTAAAGGTTTAGTAATGTTTCACAAAAACAGTAGCTACAATTAATCTTCATAGTATTTGGGCCATAGAGAGCATTATTTCAATACTGTTAGAATGATAACGTAGAAGGATATTGATAAAGTATCCACCTCCCACCCCTTTTACCTAGTGTAAGACACCTCCCCTCAGATGTGGAATCTGGTTCTGGGACCAGACAGCTCACAGCAAGGGACATTTTTCTTACTGTGAGCATAAGGAAAATCCTGCCCCCTTGACAGGTTTTCTCTTATGCTCTCTGAAGATTGTCCCTCTCTGCAATCCATCCGGACAGTCTTGCTGCTCTGAGGTCAGCAGTGTTCATCAGTAAAATGGGCGGAAGGGGATATTTTATCGTTCAAGTACTCTTGAACTACAACTCTGACAGTATTTATAGAAATAAAAAAAGTACACTATTCCTGGCCTTTATAAGACTCCTGTGTACACATTGATTGAACTAAACAATATATATGCATAGAAGTCTCCTGCAGTGGAATACTCTGAGGCTACTTAACCCATTACCTGTGTTTCATAAAACACTATTACATCACTATTATTCCCTTGGGCTTACTATATTTATATATTTATATATTTAGTTGATTGAAACTCTTTGAGGAACAGTTTTCATTAAAGGGATAGTAATACTTAAGTATTACTAATCCCTACAGTAAAGCCCTACTAAAAAAAACGTATTGCCCCCAGTGTCATCTCTCAAACTTTTATGGTTTGAGAGATGAACGCTTCTAAAGTTGCCCTCTCCCTACCCCTTCCCCGAAGTCAGATTTGTAGCTGACTGAAGGGAAATCCGGTCATAGATCATCAGGCGGCTCTGCAGCAGAGCCGCAATCACGTTAACTAAAAAAAATAACTTGCACTAAAACGGTCTTCTACGTGTGCTTGCAAACCAAGCACATGTAGAAGACCATTTCAGTGAAATTTTTCTTTTTTAGTAACGCAATCAGGCTGTGCTGGAGAGCCGCCTGAAAGTCATATGACTCTCTCCTCTGCAGTCAGCTAGAATGCTGACTACGGGGAAGGGGGAGGGAGGGGGCAACTTTAGAAGCATTCATCTCTCAAACCATAAAGGTTTGAGACATGACACTGGGGGCAATACGTTTTTTTTTTAGTAGGGCTTTACTATAGGGATTAGTAATACTTAAGTATTACTATCCCTTTAAGAGTTGGACAATACGATAGGGAGCGGCTGTGATATTTTTAACACCCTGTTGGCTAATTCATTAGCACAAATGGTTTTTAAATCACAAACTCTAATATTAAAGAGGAACACTGTTTACACAACTTCTTTTTAATCATTATCAGTAAAGGTTATGTCTTAGACATACAATAAGGCCTCTTAATATATTAGTACCGAACGGGTCATAGAGACCTTATAAATAATAATAACTTGACTATTTAAATTTATAGTCAAGAGTTTTTTCAAGATTCCCTATTATCTCTTTTTGAGAATTAAATTATTGAAATAACATTCTCCACGGCTCAAATACTATGAAGATTAATTGGAGCTGCTTTTATTGTGAAACATTACTATCCCTTTAATATGGTATTTAATGTGATGTTAATATCTGACTTCTGTATTAAGGACACCTATCTAGTAAGTCCATCTACTAAACATATTTAGATACATGTTTCCTTAAAGGTATAGTTCTGCTTTAAGGTAGCAATCTTTGGCTCATGACATGAATTACTTTACATTAATCTAAATATACATTTTAAAACGAATCCAGTATTTGGCAAATCATTAGTAAGCTGGCTCTCTGCATTTCACATGAAAATGCTTTGCAGGTGCTGTTTTTAATTTCTGACATGAAGAAAAGTCCATTTAGCAGTTTTCTAAAAATGCTTTACTGGTGTTGTTATTCCCCTTTGTCCACATTGCCACACTCCCATTGAGAGCAGTATGCTGGGGCAGTAAATGTGTGACTGCACTGTCTATATGAATTAGAAGTTATCTGATTTGTTTAGTGACTCTTTGTAATCACTGTGTGGCCCTATGACCTCTGTTTAGTCACCTGTTGTCATTGAGGCAAAAAGAGCTGCTAGAAAATGTTGATAAGAAAACTTGTCTGCTTTCAAATAATCCAGTTTAGCATTGAATGGCAAACTCCCTTAGACAATTTGCATACATTGCTCAAATAGAGTGACCACATTTCTCTTCTGCTGTTCAGGGACACTGTTGAGATAAGAATGTCAAAGTACTTCTTGGTTCTTCTGTGGCTGTGCTGGTGGGGTCATGTGATATCACCTGATCCTGATTAGATATCACCGGATGTCAGAGTGCAATTGGAACTCAGTTCTGTTCACTAGAGGTAGACTATGGACTACTGTGACAGCCTTTCAGTGAGGGGCAGTTGGTTTGACTAAGCAATGAGAGCAAGAGGTCCATGTCTGGATTACCGTTCCCATTAGGGAGAGACCCTGATGTGAGAGGCTCATTAAGAATGAACATAAGCAGACATTTTGCACCATTTCCATGCGCATAGATGAATCTTGCCCAAAAGGGTGGCCAGTTTGAAACTAAAAAGTAAGTTCCCTCTGCACAGGAATGCCAGCTAACCCCCGACCCATGTTTTGGCCTTCATTGGGCATTGTCATAAGGTGCAGCTGGTTTCTCTTGGCATAGAGGGCAAACAGTCCATGTTTGGTGTTTTGCTGTCAGGAAGTGGGTCTCTGTTCTCACTCTAGTGTTTAGCACTCTGTGTGGAGGCCATTTTTGTAGCCTAACACACATGTCACTTTCTGTCACAGCAGTCAATGGGCAGTTCTTCCTGTAGTTTTTACAGCTCTGGTCTTGGAGTCTTTTTTTCTGGGACTGGGTATTCTGACAGAAAGCGACTGCTTTGGATGCAAATTTTAAAATACTTGATGGTCCTGGGTAAATTGGGACACAAGAGGGTACATTCACTAAGCAGTGATAAAGAGGTGATAAAATGGAAATGACCTCTCCAGTTTAGCACTTCTCCAATTCCTATATTATTCTATGGAGCCTATGCACTACGATTTCTTCAGATTTGGAGATCTTAGTGAATAAGCTCCATAGAATAACCTAGGAACTGGAGAACTGATAAACTGCTGAAGTAATCTCCACTCTTTCACATCTTTATCACTGCTTAGTAAATCTCCCCCAGTTCTCATTGAGTAAAAACATCTGCGGCAAACGTGTGTGGGGGAGCACAAATCCTCCTTGAGTAAAAACATCTGTGGCATACTGGTGCACGTGCTCCACCAATGTTAAGACTTTAATATAAGAACACCCAATTGCCATTCCAATAGAAGGTGTAAGGAAAAGGAAGAAGTGTCCCTGATTTCATCAATGCTGTAAGTACATGGCAAGAAACAATGTATCATAGGAATAGAACTCCCAAACACTCCTGCAAAGTTCTTACCTTAGTGCAATTGGCATAAATATTTTTTGAGTAAAAGCAATGTGTTGTATACCCCTCTGGCATTCAAGAGGTTAATGCCTCATGACCATACCTGACAGAGCTTTACCGGGTCTCCGGGGCAGAGGCAGATTCCTCCGGATGTGGAGAGTTTCTATTGAAACTCTGCCACATCTGCTTTTTCTCCCGTTGTGCCTCCGTCCCCAGCCTTCTGTGTGACACATTTAACCCTCTGAGTGCCAGAGTGGTACGTAATGCATTGCTTTGCAATGCATTCCGTACCACTCTGGCACTCAAAGGGTTAAATCCCCCAACACTCGAGTTAAGCCCTGCCCCTTTTTGTGGCGAGTAGCGTCATTTTTGTTACCCCCTGCTAAACAGAGGACTACCCTCCGGGTAGCCCTCAACTGAAAGTTCCCAGGTATGCTCATGACAGCAGTTAACCACTGTATTTCCTTAACAGTGCAGTTGAATTTGAGATTCTCCATATTGCAGGGGTGTAGAAGTTCAGTCCAAAAGGACCACAGACAGGTCAGAATTTAAGGATATCTCTGATTAAACAAAGGAGAGGCAGTCAGTGACTCACTTGGTTTCAAGTAGAAAAATCCTTACAGGACAATTATCATGTTTTATTCAGCCTGTTTCTATGGGAGCAAACTTAGCAAAAAGTCTGGGGCTGCACTCCTATCAGCAGTTAGGTGGGGTCAGAAAACTGACCCCCCCCTTGGCCAGATTGCAACCTGAAAGTGTGGTTCTTAGCCACAAACTTCATATTTTGTTTGAGCAGCCCTCATAGAGCCTCTGTGTTGGGAATTCAAGCAAGAAGTAGAGGGTCTATGTGGACTGCATCAGCAGAAAATAGTCTGAACTGAGAGACATGTCTTGCAGGTCAGTCTCACAAGAGCAACAAGGGTGCTCTGGTGAATGATGATCTCTTTTCAGTCCCTCATGTTGTTCCTCTGTTGGACTACCGGGGCTCACATTACACCCTCTGTGTTATCTGCAAGTCTGGTTGCAAGGAAGCAGACCTAGCGATAGTGAACTATATGAGTAACAGTTTCCCTTTGCATTCTAACCTTTTTGTGGCCCTTGAGAACAGAACATAATGGAATCTGAAGATGCTTCTACATTGATTACATCTCAAGAGTTTTGTGTTTTTTTCTCCTATAGAAATACATTATATAAAATAATGTCTTTTGGGCACTCACTGGAGCAGTTGCTAACAGTTTGATTTAAAAATGTATAAATCTGAGCTATGATAACATTTGAATTAAATATCTTCTAGTAGTAGGAGTACATTTATGTTACTCATACAAAAGTTAACAAACTTTTAAGTCTTTCACTGCTAGGTTGCCTATCACATGGTGCAAAGGCAAGGATGGTGAATGATCAGTAACATTAATTGCTGTACAAATACCTTAGAGCAGGGGTGGGCAATGATAGGTCCTAGATAGTGATGATCGAGCACCCCAATGCTCGGGTGTTCGGGTGCTCTGGCCGAGCACCCCCGGAGGCTCGAGTGCTCGGCTGAGCACCCGAGCCCCATTGAAGTCAATGGGAGGACTCGAGCATTACACCAGGCACCCCCTGCTCTGATGAGGGGAGGGTGCCTGGTCCATAGGAAAAGGGCAGAAAATGATGGAAACACCACAGAAATGGTTCAGGGACAGCATAGGGAGGATGTCTGGATGCATCTTGGACTCCAACGTCGCTGCTGGGAACGATGTTTCGCCCGTAGTACGCCATTTTTACAGACTGACCGTAAAACACACAAAAAGGAAGATAAAAACGACTTTAGGCGAAAAATTGTTACCAAACAGTATTTGCTGTATATTTACTTGTATATCATCTGCAAATTCTGCAAAAAATTTCATAGATTTTTCGGAACTGGGGCCATGATTAAGAGGGAAACGTGCGCAGAGGCAAATTCTGCAAAAAATTTCATCGATTTTTCGGAACTGGGGCCATGATTAAGAGGGAAACGTGCGCAGAGTAAAGCAGGTGTTCAACGTGGTTATGGCCCGGGTAAGGTACAGCATTCAGGAACGGAGGCCGCAGCTACCACAGGTTTTACAACATGTCCGTTTGCCCTTGTTAAGTCCAAAATTTATAGTCGGAACAGTGGGGTCTGATCCATTCAGTAAAAGTGACGAAGTGACTTAGTGGATGAAGCCAAGAACTACCTTCTGCTCTGTCGAACACCCCAGCCCTATTTAATTCAATGGGAGGACCTGAGGCACTCCGATACAACCTGTATATCACAAAATGGAGGGCCTCATTCACATTGTGGTACAATAGTTCAGGTAGTGGTCCAACACTCATAAAGCCGATGCACTAAGTGAAAGGGCTGCCAAAAATTAGACTGAAATGTCACACCAATACACCCTTTATTACACATAAAGGAGGGCATCATACACACCCTTGAAAAATTAGGATTAATAGCCTGCTGGTGACCCTCTAAAACATTAGGGGCGAGGGCATGCCGCTAAGCTGACCATCTAAAACATTAGGAATGAGGGTCTGCAGCTGAGCTGACCATCTAAAACATTATGGGTGAGGGTCTGCTGCGGAGCTGACCATCCTAAACATTATATGCGAAGGCCCGCTAGTAAGCTGACGCTATAAAACATTATATGAGAGGGCCCGCTAGAGAGCTGACCCAATAAAACATTATATAAGAAGGCCCGCTGGTGAGCTGACCTATACAAAAAGTTGTCAAACAGGGCCCGCTGGTGAGCTGGCCCTATATAAAAATTATATCACAGGGCCCGCTGGTGAGCTGGCCCTATATAAAAATTATATCACAGGGTATATGGAAGAGAGTCAACCATATACCCGTTTTTTGGGTGGAAGGGGTGAATGGGAATACAGAGTATTCCCATCATTGTAAATAACATATCTAAAGTGACTTTATGTTCACCCGGGGCTTTCCTCCAGTGGAGTGGAGAAGTCAGGGGAAATCCAGGCCTTGTTCATTTTTATAAGTGTCAACCTATCAGCATTTTCGGTGGAAAGGCGGATACGCTTATCTGTTATGATGCCACCAGCAGCACTAAATACCCGCTCAGACAGAATGCTGGCGGCAGGGCAGGCCAGCACCTCCAAGGCGTAGAGTGCCAGTTCATACCACGTGTCCAGCTTGGACACCCAGTAGTTGTAAGGCACAGAGGGATCATTGAGGACGCTGACACGGTCTGCTACGTACTCCTTCACCATCTTACAAAACTTTTCCCTCCTTGTGACACTAGGCTGCGCATCAGGGTGAGGGTGCTGGCGGGGTGTCATGAAGGTGTCCCACGCCTTGGAGAGTGTTGCCCTGCCTTTCTCGGAACTGCTGTGTGCTCCCCTTTTCTCCCCTTCTCGGTTGGCCAAGGTAGCACGTACTCTGCCGCCAGCGTTGTCAGATGGAAAATTTTGGAGCAATTTCTCAACAAGAACCTTCTGGTATTGCACCATTTTGCTTGTCCTCTCCACCGGAGGAATGAGAGATGAGAAATTCTCTTTGTAGCGGGGGTCCAGAAGGGTGAACACCCAGTAATCCGTGTTGTCTAAAATGCGTATAACGCGTGGGTCACGGGAAAGGCAGCCTAACATAAAGTCAGCCATGTGTGCCAGAGTACCAACAGGCAAGATTTCGCTGTCCTCACCAGGAGGATGACTCTCAATCTCCTCATCCTCTTCCTCCTCTTCTGCCCACCCACGCTGAAGAGATGGAACTAAAGTTCCATGGCTACCCTCTGTAGCGGAGGCAACCGTGTCTTCCTCCTCCTCCTCCTCCTCCTCCGCCTCCTCCAATTGTCGCTGAGAAGACGAAGTGAGGGTGCTCTGGCTATCACCTTGTGTAAGCTCCATTTCCACCTCTTCCACATGCAAAGCGTCGGTTTTAATTGTGAGCAGCGAGCGTTTCAGTAGACACAGAAGTGGGATGGTTACACTGATAATAGCGTTATCGCCGCTCACCATCTGTGTCGATTCCTCAAAATTGCGTAAAACCTCACAGAGGTCTGACATCCATTCCCACTCCTCACTTCTGATTAGAGGAAGTTGAACGGAGAGGCGACGACCGTGTAACAGCTGGTACTCCACTACTGCCCTCTGCTGCTCACAAAGCCGGGCCAACATGTGGAAGGTGGAGTTCCAGCGCATGATCACGTCACACAGCAGCCGGTGAGCTGGCAATTGTAAGCGCTGCTGCAGCTTCAACAGGCCGGCTGAAGCTGTTGATGACTTACGGAAATGTGCACACACGCGGCGCACCTTGGTCAAGAGATCATGCAAATTGGGGTAGGTTTTTAGAAATCGCTGAACCACTAAATTAAATACATGCGCTAGGCATGGTACGTGTGTGAGCTTGCCGAGCTCCAAAGCCGCCACCAAGTTACGCCCATTATCACACACAACCATGCCTGGTTGCAGGTTGAGTGGCGAGAGCCACTGCTCGGTCTGGTGACTAATCCCCTGCAACAGCTCTGAGGCCGTGTGCTGTTTGTCCCCAAGGCAGATCAGCTTCAGCACGGCCTGTTGACGCTTCCCCACTGCAGTGCTAAACTGCTTCCAGCTACCGGCTGATGGGTGAGTGGCGCTGCGCGCAGAGAATTCGGAGGTGGAAACGGAGGAGGAGGAGGAGGAGCCAATAACGTAGGTGCTGGCGGAAACCCTGATGGAGGTAGGGCCCGCAATCCTCGGCGTGGGTAGCACCTGTGCCATCCCAGGGTCCGAGTCGCTCCCAGCCTCCACGACATTCACCCAGTGTGCCGTCAGGGAAATGTAGCGTCCCTGGCCACAAGCACTTGTCCATGTGTCAGTCGTTAAGTGGACCTTCCCAGTAACTGCGTTGGTCAGGGCACGGGTGATGTTACGGGACACATGGTGGTGTTATGCGGGGACGGCACACCGGGAAAAGTAGTGGCGGCTGGGGACTGCGTACCGAGGGACAGCTGCTGCCATCAGGCTGCGGAAGGACTCAGTCTCCACAAGCCTAAATGGCAGCATTTCGATGGCCAGTAATTTGGAAAGGTGTGAGGTTAGTGCTATGGCCTGTGGGTGGGTGGCTGGGTATTTTCGCTTGCGCTCAAATGCCTGGGGTAACGACATTTGGACGCTGCGCTGGGACAGGGAAGTGGATGTGGTCGCTGATGGTGCTTCAGATGGTACAGGTTCCGGGGCGGGAGGTATGCGGGCCTGCGCCTTCGACAGGCGATTGGCCGGCACCGAAAACAGGGGAAGAGGAGGCAGTGGTGTGGCCTGCAGACACAGATTGGCGATCCAGGCGTTCCTCCCACTTATTACGGTGCTTGGATGCCATGTGTCGGATCATGCTGGTGGTGGTGGTGAGGTTGCTAGTGTTCATGCCTCGGCTCATTCTGGTGTGGCACAGGTTGCAAACTACAATTCTTTTGTCGTCCGCACTTTCCTTAAAAAAACGCCATACCGCGGAACACCTAGCCCTTGGCAAGGGAGATTTACGCAAGGGGGTGCTCCGTGGAACATTTGCGGGCCGGTTTGGTGCGGTCCGCCTTCTTTCTTTAGCCACACCACTGCCTCTTCCAGCCTGTTGCGGTGCTGCAGATGGCTCACCCTCAGGACTGCTGTCATCGCTCGGCTCTCCACCTTCCCAGGTGGGGTCAGTGACCTCATCGTCCACCAAGTCCTCCTCCACTTCCTCACTCTGATCATCCTCCTCATTTCTTGATCCCACCACATACTCAGTCATTGACAACTGTGTATCATCCTCCTCATCAAGGTCTTGAGACAGTAATAGTGGTTGATTTGATGGCAACTGTGTCTCATCATCATCATCATCCACTTCCTTTGCCGTTCCCCTCTGTCATCTTCTTGTGATTGGGTACCCTCTAGAGGTTGTGAATCAGGGCACAAGATCTCATGTTCCTCTGCAAGCGTGCTTGGAGAGAGGTTCAAATGAAGGATTGGTGATGAGACGAGCTCCTCACTATATCCCAGTGTGGGATCACTTCTTTGGCCAGACCCTCTATGGTGGGAGGAAGGATGATCAGGGTGAGGATTATGTTGACCAGACTCTTGGCTACTGAGAGTGGACTTGGTGGAAGACAGGGTGGTGCTTAACCGACTGGAAGCAGTATCAGCTGAAATCCAACCGACCACCTGTTCGCAGTGGTCTGACCTCGAGAGTGATGTCCTGCGACGCCCTGTAAACAGAGACATGAAGCTAGGTATGGTGGATGTCTTTCTTTCTTGTGCTCTGGCACCAGGCACAGTTTCTACGCATCCTGACCCGCGCCCTGAACTATCAGGATCACGTCCACTTCCCCGTCCCTTTTTACCCGCCTTCTTCATATTACACGGAATATGTGCTGCTAATCTGCAACTTTGCACACTAAACAGAATGTGCTGCTAATCTGCGGCTAGGCACAGTGAACGGAATATGTGACGTTTATTTTTTACACTTTGCACACTAAACAGAATGTGCTGCTAATCTGCAACTTTGCACACTAAACAGAATGTGCTGCTAATCTGCGGCTAGGTACAGTGAACGGAATATGTGACGTTTATTTTTTACACTTTGCACACTAAACAGAATGTGCTGCTAATCTGCAACTTTGCACACTAAACAGAATGTGCTGCTAATCTGCGGCTAGGCACAGTGAACGGAATATGTGACGTTTATTTTTTACACTTTCCACACTAAACAGAATGTGCTGCTAATCTGCAACTTTGCACACTAAACAGAATGTGCTGCTAATCTGCGGCTAGGCACAGTGAACGGAATATGTGACGTTTATTTTTTACACTTTGCACACTAAACAGAATGTGCTGCTAATCTGCGGCTAGGCACAGTGAACGGAATATGTGACGTTTATTTTTTACACTTTGCACACTAAACAGAATGTGCTGCTAATCTGCAACTTTGCACACTAAACAGAATTTGCTGCTAATCTGCGGCTAGGCACAGTGAACGGAATATGTGACGTTTATTTTTTACACTTTGCACACTAAACAGAATGTGCTGCTAATCTGCGGCTAGGCACACTAAACAGAATGTGCTGCTAATCTGCGGCTAGGCACAGTGAACGGAATATGTGACGTTTATTTTTTACACTTTGCACACTAAACAGAATGTGCTGCTAATCTGCGGCTAGGCACAGTGAACGGAATATGTGACGTTTATTTTTTACACTTTGCACACTAAACAGAATGTGCTGCTAATCTGCGGCTAGGCACAGTGAACGGAATATGTGACGTTTATTTTTTACACTTTGCACACTAAACAGAATGTGCTGCTAATCTGCAACTTTGCACACTAAACAGAATGTGCTGCTAATCTGCGGCTAGGCACAGTGAACGGAATATGTGACGTTTATTTTTTACACTTTGCACACTAAACAGAATGTGCTGCTAATCTGCAACTTTGCACACTAAACAGAATGTGCTGCTAATCTGCGGCTAGGCACAGTGAACGGAATATGTGACGTTTATTTTTTACACTTTGCACACTAAACAGAATGTGCTACTAATCTGCGGCTAGGCACAGTGAACGGAATATGTGACGTTTATTTTTTACACTTTGCACACTAAACAGAATGTGCTGCTAATCTGCAACTTTGCACACTAAACAGAATGTGCTGCTAATCTGCAACTTTGCACACTAAACAGAATGTGCTGCTAATCTGCGGCTAGGCACAGTGAACGGAATATGTGACGTTTATTTTTTACACTTTGTACACTAAACAGAATGTGCTGCTAATCTGCGGCTAGGCACAGTGAACGGAAAATGTGACGTTTATTTTTTACACTTTTCACACTAAACAGAATGTGCTGCTAATCTGCAACTTTGCACACTAAACAGAATGTGCTGCTAATCTGCGGCTAGGCACAGTGAACGGAATATGTGACGTTTATTTTTTACACTTTGCACACTAAACAGAATGTGCTGCTAATCTGCGGCTAGGCACAGTGAACGGAATATGTGACGTTTATTTTTTACACTTTGCACACTAAACAGAATGTGCTGCTAATCTGCAACTTTGCACACTAAACAGAATGTGCTGCTAATCTGCGGCTAGGCACAGTGAACGGAATATGTGACGTTTATTTTTTACACTTTGCACACTAAACAGAATGTGCTGCTAATCTGCAGCTAGGCACAGTGAACGGAATATGTGACGTTTATTTTTTACACTTTGCACACTAAACAGAATGTGCTGCTAATCTGCAACTTTGCACACTAAACAGAATGTGCTGCTAATCTGCGGCTAGGCACAGTGAACGGAATATGTGACGTTTATTTTTTACACTTTCCACACTAAACAGAATGTGCTGCTAATCTGCAATTTTGCACACTAAACAGAATGTGCTGCTAATCTGTGGCTAGGCACAATGAACGGAATATGTGACGTTTATTTTTTACACTTTCCACACTAAACAGAATGTGCTGCTAATCTGCAACTTTGCACACTAAACAGAATGTGCTGCTAATCTGCAACTTTGCACACTAAACAGAATGTGCTGCTAATCTGCAACTTTGCACACTAAACAGAATGTGCTGCTAATCTGCAGCTTTGCACACTAAACAGAATGTGCTGCTAATCTGCGGCTAGGCACAGTGAACGGAATATGTGACGTTTTTTTTTTTAAATTTGTGCCCCCCCAAACAAAATATAACTGCTGCCCCCACACACAACAGTCCTAAAAAGGACTTTTGGGTCTTTATATGGTGTTCCAATACTTTTCTTCTCCCTACACTGACTTTCCCTTCCTATCCTCATCTCTCCCTGGCTAAGACTGAGCCGAACTCGCTGGTCAGGTGCTATACAGCACCCGATCACGGGTTCTGGCCAGCCAATCAGTGTAATGCCAGCAGCCAACATGGCTGCTGGCATTACACTGATGTCAGAGCCTCCCCGCACATTTATTGGCTGCGCAGCAGCCGCGAAACGTGCGGGGAGGAGACCCGAACATGGCGGGTGAGCACATGCGGTACTCGTACGCGTACCGCCATGTGCCGAGCAGAGCGATGCTCGAGCCGAACCGAGCTTCGGCTGAGCATGCTCGCTCATCACTAGTCCTAGACCAACACCCATCAAAGCCTAACCAAGAGGCTTAGCAGAAAATCCCTTTAAAACTAGGCACATAAGAACAATTCCTGCTGCATGCTGCAGTGGTTATTACTGGTTTGCAATGGTTACCATGCATCAATGCAGTAGGGATTTTTTCATCTGTGTCCAGTATTATAAGGGTTGATATGGCAACCCTAGTGCAGAAAGTTGGGGTCCAACGTCTGTTGGGGGGCATCACATTGGCCAACCCTGCCTTACGGACTATTGACCATATGTATAAAAGCAAAGTAGAGCAATTGTTGTGAAAACCAACTGCACCAAAGAGTCAAATAAATATTTTTATTAATCCTTTGAGGGACACTTAAAGGGTTAATTCAAAATCTACTTTTAATTCCATGGCTGTTAGAGAGGTCTCCAGCGCACTACTCTACAAATGGGAACGTTACACTAAGAATGAGTGACTCATTAGTTTGGACTTATTAATGTAGGTGTCATTCAGTCAGTCAGATCTTTATATTGAATTTATATTGCTTTTGTTTCAAGTTTTAGCCTCCTAATTGTTTAATTTCTACTGGATACGGCCATACCTGGGAACTTTCAATTGTTATCTCGCCAGAGGGGAGTCCTATGGTGCAGTAGGGGGTGAGAAAAATTACACGAATTGTGTCAAAAAGGGGCGGGGCTTGACACAGGTTGGGGGTAGGGCTTAAAATTGTGACACATAAATTAAAAGAAGGCTAGGGAAGGAGGAACACGGGGAAAGAGCAGAAGTGGGCAGAGTTTCAATATAAACTCCCCACATCCGGAGGAATCAGCCTCTGCCTGGAGACCCAGTAACGCAGTGCCAAAACAGGAGTCTCCGGGGCAGATCCAGAGAGTTCCCAGGTATGGTACTGCCGATGGAAAAAATAGACAGCTATACCTGATTGCTGTGTGTGAAAGAAACCTGCCTGTGTATGTCAACATGTTAAACAAATTAACCTCATTACGACAAAGGACGTACATGTACGTCCTGCAAATCTGTCATTTAGTGACAGAGGACATACATGTACGTCCAGGAAGTTGTAGAAGGTAATGGGGGAAAAATGTTCGGTGGGCGTTAAGTTGCGGCCGCGTGTGAGCGTGTGGCTGGTCACTAAGGGGTTAAGAACGACTAATTCCCAAGGTACAGTTCCCTTATAAAATCCCAATTAACTCAATTGGAATTCTGATTAATTTCCCGTGGGTTTAGTTGGTTTGCCCTAGAATTCCAACAGTTTGATTTTATACTTATGTTCCTATGATTTGTAGAGGAAGGATAATATGATAGAACTTGTTTACAAGTACAAATGAGTTTAACCCCTTAACGACATGTGCTGTACATAGTACGTCACGTACTTTTTACTTACAGTGCTGTACCGGGAGCGCTGTAAGTAAAAATGGGGCCTGAAATTGACCGCTCCAAGATCGGAGCGATCTCTATCAGGCCCCATAGTGACGCGCCGATACACGCAACAGGTCACATGTACCGGCGCGTCCACGTGGTTCAATGCGGTCCTTATGGGATGGAAACGTCCCAGGACCGCCAGTCGCTAAATGGTTAAGGGACATTATGGACTCAAAATGAATAGAAGTCATCCCTTTTGAATATCATATACTTTTAGCCAGTTTGTAAACATTAGTAAAAATTTTTCTTGGGTGTATAAACATCAAAACATGTTATATAGGTGATTTTCATAAGCTGAGTATGACAATTTGACACTGTCTGTTTATACAATCATAAGTGCTTTATATGGCATGATTACGGTAAACAAATAAATAGAGAAATGTTTTGTTGATCTGAACTTGATGGGTCCTAATCTCAAAATAATTAGTTTTGTTCATTGATTTCTACATTTTTTTAAACAGTCTTGATAACTATAGTTACTTTCAGACATTTTTTACTTTATTTTGAAAGATTTTAGAACTTCTAAACCAAAGAAAACATTTTGAAGGGGATGTTTACCCCCTTCACAACTTTGCCTAAATAATTTCCTTATAAATGATAAATAATGGAAAGTGTATCCTTTTTTTAAAAAAAAATCCGCTCATTTGGAAAAATTAAAAGATTAAATGCAGCTCTGTGCCTACTTCAGGCAGACAGTGTTGACCGGATCTGTATGGTAGTCTGAGCTTCTATCCAGCCTCCTCCAATGACGGAGGCTGTCTGTCTGTAAGTTGGAGCACTCTCATTGGCCAGAAATCGATCTCTGCCAATGAGATCACTCCAGCTTAGAGACAGACAGCCTCCGTCATCAGAGGAGGCTGGATAGAAGCTTAGACTACCGTACAGATCCGGTCAACACTGTCTGCCAAAAATAGGTATTTTTTAATTTCTCCAAATGAGTGGATTTTTTTATCATTTATAAGGAAACGATTTAGGCAAAGTTGTGAAGGAGGTAAACATCCCCTTTAAAAAATGCTGTCAGGGACTAGCAAATATAAAATGATTATGGACTCCTTTCATTTTTTAATGATAAAATCCCTTTAAAGGAACCTAACACCTAAAAATAATCAGGGGTTATACATACCTAAAGGGATAGTAATGTTTCACAAAAACAGCAGCTCCAATTAATCTTCATAGTATTTGAGCCATGGAGAGTGTTATTTCAATACTGTCAGAATTGTAGTTCAAGAGTAATTGAATGATAAAGTATCCTCCCTCCTGCCCCTTTTACCTAGTGTAAGCCACCTCCCCTAAGATGTGGAATCTGGTCCTGGGACCAGACAGCTGGCAGCAAGGGTCAATCTTCTTATTGTGAGTATAAGGAAAACCCTGCCCCCCTTGACAGGTTTTTCCTAATGCTCACTGAAGATTGTCCATTTCCCTGTGATCCATCTGGACAGTCTTGCTGCTCTGAGGTTACATCAGTAAAAGGGGCGGGAGGGGGATGCTTTATCATTCAATTACTCTTGAACTATAACTCAGACAGTATTGAAATAACACTCTCCTTGGTCCAAATACTATGCAGATTAATTGGACCTGCTTTTATTGTGAAAAAATACTATCCCTTTAAATCTACATAGTAACATAGTAAATTAGGCTGACTAAAGACACAAGTTCATCAAGTTCAAACTTTGCCTCATACCCCAGTGACTGAGAATTTTATAGCTTGCCTGCTACCAAATAAGTTAGTCTTTATCAGACCTTCCTGATGTGTCTACTGATAAACAGTATAACTCTGTATGTTCCCTTTTGAAAGAAATGTGTCTATCCATTGTCTCTGCCATAACCACCTCCTTGGACAAGAAATTCCACAATTTAACAGACCTTACTGTAAAACACCCCTGCTTCTGCTGAAGTCTAAACCTCCTTTCCTCTAATCTCAAGGGGTGTCCCCTGGTCACCTAATCAGGCCTTGGAATAAATAGCTCACCACAGAGATCCTTGTATTGACCTCTCATATACTTGTACAATGTGATATGGTCTCCTCTTAGTCGTCTTTTCTCTATAGTAAATACACCAAGTTTGTCTAGTCGTTCCTCTACGTCAAGTCCTCCATTCCCTTAATTAATTTTGTTGCTCTTCGCTGTACCCTCTCTAGTTCTAGTATATCCTTTTTCAGAACTGGTGCCCAAAACTGCACTGCATACTCAAGGTGAGGTCTTACCAATGATTTGTATAATGGCAAAATAATGCTATCCACTCTTGCTTCAATACCTCTTTTTATGAAAGACAGGATTGTGTTTGCCTTTGCTACTGCTGTTTGACATTGGTCACTGTTTCCAGGTTTGTAGTTGACAAGGATACCCATGTCTTTCTCTAGCAATGAGTCCTCTAAAATGATTCCATTAAGTTTATAAGTAGCCCTGGGATTATTTCCTCCCAAATGCATGGCTTCACACTTCCCCACATTAAACTTCATATTCCATTTGTTTGCCCAATCTGCCATTTTTTGTGAATCCCTCTGTAGAAAGCAAATACGTCCTCGGGCGGATGTCCCTTAAGGACAGAGGACGTACATGTACGTCCTCCATTTTTGGGTCCCCGTGCGGCTGCACGCCATTTGGGGACTCCGGAATAATTTTAAAAAATACACTGCGTGTGCACGCGGTCGGTCACTAAGGGGTTAAAACATCGGCCTTTTCCTTATCCTCACTAATCAACTCCCCATCTAATTTTTGAAAGGTCTAATACACTCCCTCTTAAGTTTTTTGCTATTTATATATTTGAAATACTTTTTTGTATTGATCTTACTTTCTCTTGCAATTTGGGTTTCATTATCTATTTTTGCTACCCTAATTGCCTTTTTGCAGTCTTTGTTGCACTCTCTGTATTTTAAGAAAGGATGGTCAGTTCCTTCAGACTTAAATAGTTTGAATGCTTTTTTTCCTTGCCATTTCCTTCTTTACATGTGCAGTTAACCACATTGGCTGAAACTTACTTCTTTTGCATTTGTTCCTCATTGGTATATATTGTTGGGTATATTTCTGCAACCTAACTTTGAATTCTGACCATTTTTCCTCAGTATTTTTGCCTTTAAATAATGTATCCCAGTCTATGTGTTGCATTGAAGCCCTTAACAATTTGAAGTTAGTTTTTTTTAAATTTAAGAGTTTTGGTCGAACCTATACAGTGTTGCTTTGCCAGACTGATCTTAAATGTGACTATGTTGTGATCACTGTTTCCCAAATGTTCACTTACCTTAATACTGGATACCATTTCTGTGTTATTCGTTATCACTAGTTCCAATACATTGTTATTTCTTGTTGGCACTGCCACCATTTGTGACATGTAGCTTTCCCGAAGTATGCTCACAAACCTGCTACCCTTAGCACTCTGGCAGGTCTTATGTTTTCAGTTGATATCTGGATAGTTAAAATCGCTCATAATTCTAGTATGCCCAAGCTGGGCAGCTTTCCTCATTTGCAACAGTACTTCATGTTAGCATGAAAATTCTCCATTTGTTTTCTGAGACCTAAAATCCAGTGTTGCATGTGATCCCTGGGGGTATCCCAGTAGGCAGAGTAACATACCTGTGAACTCTCCATATCTACCCTGGAGACTGAATTACCGAGTCTCCAGGTACAGAGGCAGATTCTCCATTGGTGGAGGTTCTTCTCCTTTCCACCCTGCTGCTTCCACTTCCCACCCACTTTATCTCCTTCCTCCCTGTTCCACTCACTTTACGATTCAAATACAAGTAAGTCCTGCCCACCCAATTAAGCCCCACCCCCATTATGATGTGAATAGCATCATTGACATCCTCTCGTCGGCAGCATATGACCCCCTCTCCAGGGGCTTGAGATGAGCAATTTCCCAGGTATGCAGATTAAGCTGCTGTCCAGCGCTCCACATTTTGAGAGGCACCTCACTGTGCTGGCCACACCCACATTCTGAATTGCGTATGTGTTCAGAGCAATCTCAATGTCCCTGCACCAGTTTTATATCTCTTTACACAATATTATTTAACCCCTTGGATGCTAGAGAGATTTCCAACTCATTGCAAAGAAACCAAGAGATTAAAACTTAATTTTTAAGGGGTTAATGTTCCATTAAAAGAAAAGTATGATAAGTAAATCAATTGAATTTATTAACATGCAAAATTCTGCATAAATAATTCATAACTAAATTAACTGCTGAATGGCTGTTTTTGTGTAATCTAAAGATTTAACCCTTTGAGTGGAAGAGGGTTGTGCCCCCCTCCCCCGATATGATTCCTAGAGACACCACTGGAGATTTCTCTAGCATATAGTGGGTTAATTATTTAGTCATTCTTCTTGAATTCCATTGGCATTGACAACTTTATCAAGGGTTTTATAGTCAAATTTCCCCATAGGATTCAATGGGAATCAGTTAGATAAAACCCATGACAAATCTTATCAACCACAAAGGAATCTATACATTAGTCTCAGACTTGTGATGAAAAGAAAATGGCATTTTCTGATGTTTATTTGTTTCTCATTAAGGTATGGAGATTAAAATGACTGTCCCTGTGCGTATACAAGTACCATCAAAGAACGCTTCATTTGCCAATGCCACCATGTCTTTGTTTGTGCCACCAACAGTGGCCAATCCCCCAACTCCAAAGAACCCTGCTGTTTATCTTGAACATTTCCCTCCAAAGTCTGTGTATGTCAAGTAAGTGTCTGCTTTACTCTAACTCTGATGATACTTTTAATGTTATATTATTTGTTGTCTTGCCTAGATAACATTGCAGCAGTTATCAATGGTTTTAGCTAACATTACATAAAGTGGTAGAATGCGTCGTTCACTGTGAGCCGTAACCGCACATGCGCAGTAGAGAGTCTCTACTGTGCATGTGTGGTTTTGCACACAGGGAGCTTCACTGTGAGCTGTCTGGAGCTCCCCGCTAAGGATCAGCGCATTCGGCATTCATGCGAAGTAGAGACTCGCTGAACGTGCTGCCCCGCTCCAGATGGCTCACGTCCTGCACTTTAGCCCGTGTATACGGGATTTCATACTAGTCTAACATAATTCTACTGTATTCTATGGAGAACTTTGTATATAAAACTTTGATAACTTTGATAAAGTTATCAACTGCGATAGAATACAGAGTTTAAAAGGGAAATCTTGTTGAAAACATGATTTTTAAAGTGGACCTGTTACCTTAAGGTACGTTTAGCAAAATTTAACCCATTAAGGACTAGTTGTGCAGCATACTTCTTTGCAATGCACACCCCTTTCATCATTAAATGTTTAAAGCAGATAAAACATTGTATATACAAAGTCACCTTTTAATCCTGCTTCAGGGAAGTGTGTGACGTTACAGTAGAAGATCCGATGAGACATCATGTTTGAAAACGATGCACAGAAACATTGCTACATATGGACATGCAGTTAATTCTTTACTCACATCCTGTTGTATGTGAGCCTCAGGTGCACTGCATGATGGGATGCATAAATGGTAAAGCAAGAGTGCAGCAAATTCAAATTTGCTGCCCTGCTGGATTGGATGTTCTACCTAGCAGTCTTCTTAGATCAGATTTTATACAGGTACTTCACACACTTGCTTGGATGCATAGACACTAGGAGAATAAGAGAGACAGAGGCAACAATGGGTCACCTTATAATGAGTACTTTTCTTTTAAGCTTAAAGATTAGAATTAAGAGTAGTTGCCTTATATTTGAGGCAAATGCTGTAAATCATTTTTGAGAAATCTATCTTTATTAACCTTATGTAATTTGTTTCTGTGGTGGGCAAATATTACCTGTCATATACCTGCCAGAAGACGATATCACACACCTGCCAGAAGACAAGCTTTCGCACGCAGGGAACTAGTCTAGCATGTAAGCATATGCATTACTTGTCTCTAAGCTATTCCGGGCATATGCTTGCATTTAGGCACAAACAGCGAATGATCTAGTACTGTTGCTGTTTGGGTTAATGCCCCCACATATGTGTCATGCATGCTTTCTGAAGGCTTTTGCTTCCATTTGCCTTTTTAAGGATGCTTGACACACAGTTGTTCCATTTTGATCTACTGTTGTGATTTCAGCTTGCCTTCTGACCTGGTGAACCTGTGCTGCTCTCCCTAACTTCAGCTTGTTATTTGTCCTGTGATCTATTCCTCTTGCCCTGACAGCTTTTTTTATTTTTGGACTTTGAGACAGTATTTCCTGCCCTGACCATTGGATTGTTCGTGTCTTGTCTCTGTCCAGTTATGCTGTAGAGGTCTGCCACCACTTGCTACTTATCAACCTGCAGGTACACCTATCCTGATCTGATTCCTGTTCAATTGGAACTGTACATTTGACCTTGGGGTCAACACCTTTACCATGCCAACTGGCATCTACAGCAAGGGTCATCTATAGTCAACACCACTCACCAGAGTCACACTCTAGCCTTGCTCTCAAGCCTCCAACAGTGACACACATTTCTGGTCCTGCCAGATGAATATTCTCTGCTTTCAGGCTCCATCTCCTGACTGATTGCTGGCTTCCTCTGAGACAAGTAACCTTACATTACAACTGAGTCAATCAGTGGAAACTGCAGGGATGCCTCAAGCCTTAGCCACCTTGACCCAGCAGTTGTAATGCATTGGAATCAACAATCCATAACAAACCAGTTTCGCTTGGACCTCTTTGTGAATCTAAAGACAAGCTGTCCCAGTTTGCTGTTCCTGACAGTCTGCAGGACCATATCCACCTGAGACAGACCACTGTAAATGTTGCCAAGAAAGGATATGATCTTTTGCCTACTTCTGGGCCCTGTACAATCATCAGGGTGCTGCTCAGGCTGCCTCTACTCCTGCTGTATCTGCACCAGAACCTGTGAAGTTTGGGTTGGCTAGAGGCAGACTCTCTAAAGGAACAGTCCAGATGAAGAACACAGAATCTGTGTCTCTACTGTAGAGCTGCTGGGCATCTCCTTCACTCTTGTTCTATTCAGAACATGCCACTTAAGGACCATGTTCCTTCCTATGGCTGAGTTTGCCTACAATAATGATAACCATAGCTCTACTGGTTAATAACCTTTTTTTACCAATTAGATTCCCTCCTACCTCCATATCCGTTATTCTGCCTGTCTCAGCAGTAACAGAAGCCATGGATCGCATCACGTTTCTTGCAGAAAAACTTCTACAACTTCAAGACCTGCTCAAGAAGTCCCAGGAATGATACAAATCATTTGCAGAGGGAAGAGACATCCTACTCATACATTCAATGTAAGGGACAATGAGTGGTTTATCCTTAAACTCAACTGTCCATCAACGAAGTTGGGGACACACTTCAGTGGCTTCTTTCCTGCTGATGACATAAATATTTTTGTGACAGTCTGTATTCAGCTTCCAAGCTTTTTTAAAAGTTTCAGTGTATCTCTCCTAAAGTCTTATGTTGCCAATCCCTTCCCCAACCATGTCCACTCCCCTCTCAAACTGATTTTGGTGGATGATATGCAAGAATTTGAAGTGGAATACATCATGTCTATAATACCTAATCCAAGGGAATGGAAATGATCATGGAAAAAATTCCTGGAAACCCGTCTCTAATTTGCTTATTTCTCAACTTATCTGAGAATTTCATAAGAGACATCCTAGTCATCCAGGCTCTAACAGTGACTGGAGGTGGCTCTTGGGGGGGGGGGGGTTGCTGAGGCAATGACACATCTGCCAGAAGATGTGCTCGCAGGCGCGTGGGTTATCAGTCTTGTGTGTATGTGCATGCCCCTTGCATCCAACATATGTAGGCCGTATGCTTGCATTTAGGTTCAAACAGCATACTTCTTAACTAAGTCACTGATTGGGTGAATTTTCCCACTCACATACGGTGTCTGATTTGCTCAGGTTTTTGTGCCCTGTTTTCTTTTTAAGGATGCTGCACTCTACCACCTGTGCTCATTTGTCTTTGTCTCCTATCTTGACAATTTAAATTGCCTTTTCTTATTTTTTTTCATCTTCTCCTATTTTTTGTCACTGACATTGTAGAGAGTTTTCTGTCCGTGATTATGAATGCAGATATAGTGTTGCAATGTAACAGTGTCCCTGCAGTGGAAGAGCCTGCCTCCAGTTTATAAAATACAGCACACAGTGCTGCAGGGATAGTGTTACATTGTACCACTATTCCTGCTCTTGCAGTCCATGACAGGAAGCTCATTTGAAACACAGATCCAGGGAGCTCACTTTTAGAGACCAAAAAGTGCAAAAATATAAAAGAGGAAAAAAATAAATAAATACGTAAAAGGAAAGGCAAGTTGATTTAACACATTCTGCACTTTCATAATATGTAAAGTAAAAAAGAAGGTTGACTGTAACTTTAAAGGGTTAAATGTCAGGTGTGATTTTAATTGTTTACATATATGCATCTAGCGACTAACAAGATTTCTTTCCAAATCTATTGGAAATTCTATAAAGCTCTACAGAAAATAAAGTGTACACAGGCTTATCTGTTGTAAAATGTAGCTGCAGCTTGCCATGCACTTTTTATTAAAGACAAACAACAAGATACCATAGACAGTGAACAGTGAATCTAAATACAGCACCACCTACTGACTGAACAGTATATAACACTTAAACATTATACACAACAGTTGTTGTAATAGAATACAAATACACAGTATTCCAACACCCCAACTCAACAACTATTCCTTATATTAATCCCATTTTGGATCTTAGTTCAACAAATCTGTTTCTTGTGAGTGGTTTGGTCACAGCATCAGTTATCATGTTATCAGTCTCACAGTATGTAAGCACAATCACATTTTGTTCAACCAAATCATGAATTTAATGAAGCCTGACATCAATATGCTTGGTTCTTGCACTGATCTTCTCACTGTTTGCAAGTTTAATGCATCCTTGATTGTCCTCCTATAAGACTGTGGGGTGGGACATTGGCTCTCCAAGATCTTCAAGCATCTGACGCAACCAAACAACTTCTTGACATAGGAAGCAGATATATATTCAGCTTCTATAGAAGACAAAGTCACTGATATCTGCTTCTTGCTGGACCAGGATACAGGACTGTTTCCTAATTTAAACAAGTATCCACTTGTAGATTTGCAAGTATTGAGGTCACCCGCCCATTCAGAGTTCACATATACTATGAGGTTCAAATCACCTGTTGCAGACAGTTTCAGAATTAAGTCTTTTGTTTGTTTGAGATACTTCATGACTCTTTTTATTGAAGTCCAGTCCCTTTGACATGGTTCACTTACGCATCTACAGAGAAGCGACATGGAAGTTAAGATGCCTGGACGTGTAGTGGTTGCAATATATAGCAGTGCCCCCACTGCTTGTTTGTACTGATAATTTGTTGGAAGAAGATCTTCTTCTTCAAACTTTAGATATGCTGTGTCTATGAAGAATTGCATCAGTTTTGGATTTCTGGTTTAACAGAAAACTACTGTCTTTCTCACTCTGTATGTTTATTCATAGATAATATGACACGTCTCCAAGGTCTTTGGTATCAAAGTGCTGGTGGAGCACTGCAGTCAACTTTGCAATTTCCTCATTCCTTTTGTGTGTGATAATCAAGTCATCCACACAGAGTAATATATACATATACTCAGAATCTACACAATTTGAATATACACATGGGTCAGCTTTGCTTCTTGTGAATCCTTCATCTAGCAGAACTTTGTTTAGTTTTAAATTCCACGCTCGAGCTGATTTCTTAAGTCCATATAGGGATGTTTGCAATTTTCACACAAGATGCACTTCTCCATCTTTCACATATCCTTCTGGCTGTATCATATATATTTCCTCTTCAATATCACCATTAAGAAATGCTGTTGCGATATCACGATGTTTCACAATCATATTCCTTACAGCCGCCACTGACATCAGTGTTCTGAAAGTACTTTGTTTTGCAAATGGAGCAAAAGTAGCATCATAATCCTCACCGTATTTTTGTGAGTACCCTTTTGCCACTAAACGTGCTTTGTATCTACAAACTTTACCTTCAGAGTCACATTTGGCTTTAAAGACCCATTTACATCCTATTGCACTTTTACCTTGAGGTAGCTCTGAAACTGTCCATGTCTTGAGTTCACTAAGAGATGTCATCTCTTCATCAGCAGCTCTGATCCATTTTTGCTTCTCATTGATTGGCAGTCTTTGCATCTCATCCCATGAAGGTGGCTCTGGCTGTAATGCTACATGAGCCATATAAGACAGACGTTTGGCTGGAAAACCTTTATTACTTCTGGTGGATTTCCTAACTGATGTCACTTGTGACTCAGTTTCTTCTTTTTCAGCATTTGGATTGTCTTTGTTAACTTCTATGTCTGTTTCACTTTGTTCCTTGTCTTCCTGTAGCTCTGGTATGGAGTTTGAACACATAGAGGTTTCATCAACAATCACACTTCTGCTGACTGTTACCTTATTTGTATCTTGGTGCAGAATTCTGTATCCCTTTTGGGACTCACTGTAACCCACGAGTACAACTTCTTTTGCACAAGCATCCCATTTTGTGCATTTTTCCTTTGGAATGTGCACGTAGGCTTTGCTTCCAAAAATTTTTATATGTCTCAAATCCGGTGCTTTGCCATTCCACAGTTCGTATGGAGTTTTCTCGGTTGCTTTGCACGGCAGGCGATTTTGGATATAGCATGTTGTCATAATTGCCTCTCCCCAATATGTGGTTGGAATATCCGCATCAAAAAGCATGCTCCCTCCACTCTCACACAGTATGGTTCATTCTCTCTGCAACCCCGTTTTGTTCTGGGTTGTATGGGACAGTAGTCTGGAACATAATTCCGTGCTTTCAGAGAATAGCTTGTGTGATACTACTTGTATACTCAGTTCCATTGTCTGTACACAATATACCTAGCATTTTGCCAAATTTGTTATTTATTTCAGCTAGATATTGTTCAAGCTTCTCTGGTACTTGATCTTCGTTGTGCAACAAGTACAGTTTAGTATACCTGGAATAATCATCAATGAAAGTGAGAAAATACCTTTTCTTTCCTGGGGTCAAGGTTTTCATTGGACCACAAAGATCTGAATGAATTAAGTCCAGAGGCTTTTGAGCTCTGCTGTTGCTCTGATTTGGAAAATCTTTTCTTGTAATTTTTTCCTTTAACGCAGCTGGTACATTTCATCAATTGATCACATCGACTAATTTTTATACCAGTTGCACAGTCATTCTCAGCCATTTTCTTTATTGCGTCAGGATTTCTGTGTCCAAGTCACCTGTGCCAAGTGTGGATGCAGTTTGAATGTTTCTCTTCTTTGGCAATATTAACCATTTCACTGCAGTTCAGCTGATACAGTTCATCTGTGATTTTAGCTTTTGCGAGTAAGCAATCCCCCTTTGTGATGAAACAACTGTCTCCTTGGAAGGAAACAACATTACCTTGTTTTGTAAGCTTCTTTACTGACAAAAAATTACTTTCAAGAGCAGGCACATACAGAACATTCTTCATAAGTATCTTTCTGGTGACACTTTGGGAGATAGGACAGTAAAGAAAACCATCTCCTATTCCTTCTGATTCTATTGCTTGCCCATTAGATGTGGTGATTTTTTTCTGTTTTGCTTTGATCAAGTTGGGTAAAGAAATTTCTGTCATTGGCCATATGGCTTGTAGCTCCTGAATCAACACACCATGTATTCAAGGATGAGGTGCCACATTAGGATTGAAAAACATATTCAGTTTTATCTGTTTCTTCCTTCACACTTTTGGCCTTCTGCAATTTACCTTGTTTTTGCATTCTAGCTTTCCAAATTCTGCAGTCTGACTTTAAGTGACTGCTTTCTTGCACACAAAGCATTCACTCTTTTCTAACTGCACATTGCTGTTTTTGTTCCTATTTTTCATCTTTAAAGTGATAGTAATACTTTACTATTACTATTCCCCATATCGTAGCTATTTGAAAAAGAATTGAATTGCCCCCAGGTTCATCTCTCAAACCTTTATGGTTTGAGAGATAACCGAACGCAAAGTTCCCCCCTCCCTCCCCCTTCCCTGGAGTCAGCGTTGTACTGACTGCAGGGATATCTGGTCTTATTTTCATCAGGCGGCTCTGTAGCAGAGCTGAGATCGCATTAGTAAAAAATAATTATTTCACTGAAACGGTCTTCTACGTGTGCTTGCAAATCAAGCACATGTAGAAGACTGTTTCAGTGAAATAATTCTTTTTCACTAACGGGATCTCGGCTCTGCTGTAGAGCCGCAAGCCTGTCGTACGACAGACTTCCCCTGTAGTCAGTACAACGCTGACTTCAGGGAAGGGGGAGGGAGGGGGGAACTTTGCTTACGGTTATCTCTCAAACCATAACGGTTTGAGAGATGAACCTGGGGACAATTCAATTCTTTTTCAAATATCTACAATATGGGGAATAATAATAATAAAGTATTACTATCCCTTTAATGCAGATTCTGCACTGGAAGCACTTTCACAGTTAATGCTTTCTGTTTTGCACTTATATTCATCCGTAAGCTTGCCTTTAAAATATTCCAATGTCAGTTCATCATCTGGATGTGCATCAAGTGCTGTAACCAGTGTTTCATAACTTTCAGGTAAACCATTAAGTAACAGTGCTGCAACATGAAAATCTTTTATTTCTTCTCCTATACCTCTCAGTCCTTCAACCATTTCCAATGTATGTCTTATATAATCTTGCATATCCTGGTTTTTCATCAGCTTGGTCTGCTATAACTTTCTAATTAAATACAGTTTGTTACTGAGATTAGCTCTTTCATGCATTTTTTGTAGTTCTTCCCACATTTCTTTAGAAGTTTCACAGTTGCATACATGTATTATTTGATCATTGTCTATGCAGAGGGAGATAGTGCTTTGAGCTTTAAGATCCTTTTCAATCCATTCATCTGTGGGTTCTGCAGGTCTGACTTCATTTCCACATTTCCACGCACCTTCTCTTATTAGCAGCATCTTCATCTTGAATTTCCAGGACTGATAGTTCTGGTTTGTTAGATTTGCAAATTAAAGTTTTGTTGAAGCTGTGTTACATGCCATTTTTCTGCGTTTTCCTGTTGCAGTCTTTATCTGTTGCTGTATCCGGCACTTATTTATTGTAGCAGGCTTTACCTGGGCCCATAACCTATTGGAAATTCTACAAAACTCTACAGAAAAAAAGTGTACACAGGCTTATCTGTTATAAAATTAGCTGCAGCTTGCCATGCAATTTTTATTAAAGACAAACAAGAAGATACCATAGACAGTGAACAGTGAATCTAAATACAGCACCACCTACTGATTGAACAGTATATAACACTTAAAAATTTTACACAATAGTTGTTGTAATAGAACACAAATCCTATATAATAATTCGCTAAAATGTTTGTAACGCCACAATCATGCCCAGTAGAGACTGTGCGCGTGCTGCAGTCATGCGCAGTAGAGACTGCCAGTGACAAGGCTGACACAGAGCGGGGCGCTCCGAAGGAGAGTCTCACTCTGTATCAGCAGCGGCGCGGGCAGTCACTACTGAGCATGACTGCACCGCAACCGACTGGCACTGTATCAGCCGCGGCGTGGGCAGTCTCTACTGTGCATGAATGCCCCGCGACCAGCTGCCAGTGGCACTGTGGCCCGTGTAACAGGCTCTTTAACTAGTACACAATATTCCAACAAAATCTGAACTGGAAAGGGAGGAAAATGTGGGCTTTAATTAATCCAAGGGTGTCCAAAACATGTGCTCAAGAGGCATTTTCTAATGATTTAAAGTGGAACTGTAACTTTGTAACAACCAGAAGATTTTTGAAGAGCAAACTATATTTATGTTAGGCATTGTTTTATTTTTTTTTTGAGTTTTGAAATGATTTATTGGAAAGAAAAAACAGTACAAAGTACAATATTCCCATTCATTGATACATTAAGAATACAAAGAAGATACAGTGCATGAACACAACGAATAGGCATAAAGTATAGGCATAAGTCAAAAGTGGTCATGAGGCTATAAAGTCAGGCAGAACTATCAGGGGAGTTCAAGACTGTGCAGCATCCAATTCGAAGACAGTAAACATATGTACATAACTGCTAATAACTTGAGTCAGATCCCAGAAGCACTACTACCTCATAGAAGCAGAGGTACCTCGATCTCATTGTCACACATCAGAAGAAACTCAGCAGAGTAAGATAGTCAATGAGAAGAGCTACAAGTGTGAGAGGAGAGATGGAGCTGGAGAAATGGGTAAGCAGGAGAGGAAAGGTGTGTAGAGAACAAGGCAGAAAAGGGAAAGTAGCGAGGGAAGGAGGCAAAGGGGAGAAAGAGCCAAGCAAAAGGTAATGCAAGGCCCTCAAGGGAGGGATCTAGCTTAATTGTCAGTTAGTGTACATCCTCCAGGCATTCCTGCAGCACTCAAACATTCTGCATAGCTCTGCATTACCAACTGCCATTTCCTACAAAGAAGTGTTAGCTCAGTTGCATAAACTGACACATAAGTAAAGCTAAATATCTCAGAAACTATTGTTTGAAATTAAAAATGGCTAACATAAATATAAGTGATGTTGAACACTCTTTTCAAAATCACCTATTATAAAGAGGAACTGTGACCTGTCAAATACTCACCCCAGTGTCTATTTTGACATAATTTGCATTCTTATTTTTCTCCATCAATTTAATGGTTTTAGATGGGTTTTGGTATAATAGTTAGGGACTCTGACCTCACCAAAGAGGTTACCTCTTTGGTGAGGTCAGAGTCCCTAACTATTACACCAAAACCCATCTAAAACCATTACACTGATAAACAAAAAGCACAAGGTATATGCATTTTAGATACATACCTTTCCTGACACTGAAGTCAGGGTAACAACAGATCCACATTAAGAATACAATTCAGTAATGTCTTGCATCTGGCCCTCAAGGACAGGTTTGAATATCATAGACATGCTGTGGATTTCCATAAAGGGTTTTCAAATTATAAACTGTATTTAAAAACAAAAGCCAATGTAGCTGCCAATGGATAAACCAACAGTTGAAATACAATAGCTGTTGGACCAAAATTCCCATCATTCTCAGGTGGCCAATGGCATTGTAGGCCAACAGGCTGATGGGTGCACACCCCTGGAATACACAAATATCAACCAGAGCAATAATTTATCATTAGTGCAGTGCTGCAACCTTGGGGGTATGCATTAAGGCATGGGGAAGATTTCATAAAATGGAGATTATTTATCCAGTGATATCACTTCTCCGGTTCCTGTGTTATTCTGTGGAGCCAATGCACTAAGATTTCTCCACCTTTGAAGTACTTAGTGCTGAGGCTCTATAGGAACTGGAAAAGTAATAACACCAGAAAAAAGTTATCTCAGCGTTATCACTAGTGTTGAGCGAGCACCCCGATGCTCGGGTGCTCGGGTGCTCTGACCGAGCACCCCCTGAGGCTCGAGTGCTCGGCCGAGCACCCGAGCCCCATTCAAGTCAATGGGGCGACACCAGGCACCCCCTGCTCTGATGAGGGGAGGGTGCCTGGTCAATGCCCCCTTCATCTCCGCTATGCCCCCTTCATCTCCGAATGCCCCCTTCAGCTCCGCAATGTCCCCCTTCATCTCCGCTATGCCCCTCTTCCACAATGTGCCCCTTCATCTCCGCTATGCCCCTCTTCCACAATGTGCCCCTTCATCTCCGCTATGCCCCTCTTCCACAATGTCCCCCTTCATCTCCTCTATGGCATAGAGGAGATGAAGGGGGACATTGTGGAAGAGGGGCATAGCGGAGATGAAGGGGCACATTGTGGAAGAGGGGCATAGCGGAGATGAAGGGGGACATTGTGGAAGACGGGCATAGCGGAGATGAAGGGGGACATTGTGGAAGAGGGGCATAGAGTCTATGCCCCTCTTCCACAATGTCCCCCTTCATCTCCGCAATGCCCCCTTCATCTCCGCAATGCCCCCGTACCTCCAGTCCCTGGTGGTCCAGCGGAGCGTCTTCGGATCTGTGCCTCTTCCGGCACAGATCCCCGCCACCCGAACATGGCGGGAGAGCACATGGCGGTACTCGACGAGTACCGCCATGTGCCGAGCAGAGCGATGCTCGAGCCGATCCGAGCATCGGCCGAGCACGCTCGCTCATCACTAGTTATCACCTCTTTATCACTCCTTAGTGTGTAACCCCCCACCTTGTGTCTCAAGCACAAGACCTTTGCCTTTGCTGATTTAACCCCTTGGATCCTAAAGATGACTTTACAAGATTATGAAGCAATATATGACACACATTCTGCCACCCAAAGGGCTAATAATAATGCAAATATTAGCCTAGCAATGCTATCAATATGAGAAGTATTTTAATGTCACCCACAGATAGTGTGATACAGTTATATGTCACCCAGAGATGGTGTGATACAGTAATATGACACCCAGAGATGGTGTGATACAGTTACTGTATATGTCACAAAAAGACGGTGTGATAGTTATATGTCATCAGGATATGGTGTGATACATTTATATGTCACCCAGAGATAGTGATATGTCACCCAGAGATAGTGTGATACAGTTATATGTCACCCAGAGATGATGTGATCCTGTTATATGTCACCCAGAGATGGTGGGATACAGAAATATGTCACGCAGAGATGGGGTGATCCTGTTATATGTCACCCAGAGATGGTGGGATACAGTTATTTGTCACCTAGAGATGATGTGATACAGTTATGTCACCCAGAGATATGATATAGTTATAGCTCACACAGAGATGGTGTGATACGGTTATCTGTCACCCATAGATGGTGTGATACAGTTATGTCATCCAGAGATATGATACAGTTGATGGTGTGATATGGTTATCTGTCACCCGTATGTCACCCAGAGATGGTGTAATACAGTAATATGTCATCCAGAGATGGTGGGATACAGCAATATGTCACCCAGACATGATGTGATCCTGTTATATGTCACCCAGAGATGGTGGGATACAGTTATTTGTCACCTAGAGATGATGTGATACAGTTATGTCACACAGAGATATGATACAGTTATATCTCACCCAGAGATGGTGTGATACGGTTATCTGTCAACCGTATGTCTTTCAGAGATGGTGTGATACAGTTATGTCATCCAGAGATGGTGTGATACAGTAATATGTCACCCAGGGATGACATAATAGTTATATCCCAAAAGTTTCAATTACAAACATGTGTTTTATATTTGCAAATGTACTGGCTATAAAATGAAACTGCAAAAAATCGGGTTCATTGTGTTTGAAGAACCCTTTTTGGTGCCTCCGTTGGACATTTTTCCTTCATTCTACATACCAGAAACAAATGCCTCACTTTGAATGAATTACATTCTTGCAGATGAACCACCCCACCATCTAACATGACACTGTTTGTTATCTGGTGTTTATTAAATACAGAAAGATTTATGCGGAAAGCAATTCAGCTGCACACCAACTGTATCATTGGGGACAAATAAAACTTCCCCAAATTCCCACTGATTTACATTATGCATTTAACCCTTTTAACGCTAGAGTGGTAAAGCAAAGCATTGGAAACCTGTAGCATTAAAGGGGAAGTAACACCTCCTAATAATAACTTTCTACCTATCTTACTATGGGCAGAAAATCCTAATACCCCTCTGATTTTTTTCTGTGCTCCTTGATTGAAGAGATAACATATTAAAACAGTCCTGGTGTCATGTCCATGGAGGCAGACATGATAGGTGCCCACAGGATTACAGGACACAAACTCCCCTTTAAGGACTGTAATACTTTGCACACTCCTTTGGTTCTTCATTGGTTAGGTAGGTTAATGCATTCTGCCTACTTCAGTTTGAAAAAACTACCAACAGATGTCATGGCTATCTCCATGGACAAGACATACAGGAGTGATTGACAATGTTATCTTTAGCACAGAGGGAAAATGGGCAAATTCATAGGGGCCAAGAGGATTTTTTGGCTATAGTAAAGTAAGTAGGGGAGTATCTTTAGGTGTTACTTCCCCTTTAAATGGATATTACATCCCATTTAAATCAATGGGGATTTTTCTGCCCCACATTGTAGTGCAATTGGTATGCTCCAGAATTGCCAGTACTCTTTAGTGTTCCACAAACAGCCCTTAGGCCACAGCAGTTTCCATGTGTTCTACTTGACAAGATTTCATTTCTTTTCTGTTTTTTTTCAGGACTTTTGGTGGCTATGCACTAAAATCTGACTTTGAAAAGATGGCCAAGGTTCTAGAAAAAGATCTGGTGGCCCAAGGCAAGCCATTTGATGATTCGTATGGTACAGCTGCTGCTTACAACGACCCATTTACATTTTTTGATCGGCACAATGAAGTGTGGTACACTGTGCTGGAAATATGAGAAGCTGACGCCTACAGTTTGCACAGTCTGTTGAGAGACACATTTCGTGGTGAACACAGCTGAAATGACTGAGTGTTGGTTTTCATACCTTTTGCTGTGGCAAAATACTTTGTTTAATGGAACACTAATTCCTCCTAATAATAAACCCCTACTATCCTTAATCTAGGCAGAAACTCGTAAATGCTATTGTGAATCAGTTCTCCATGGACGGATTCTACAAAATTAATTTTTAATTAGTACTGATGTCATATCCATGGAGGAATACAGGAACCTTTTTTGCTAGATTCCAGAAACTCAGATTCCTCCCACTGAAGTCTTCATCAGGAAGAATTTGATTTTTGTAGGACTGCAATAAAGAATCATGTCTTCCTCCATGAGGATAGATTTATTTGGTAGAAACAATCAACACAAAACTGAGTATTAGTGGATATTAGTATGTGTCCCCAGATTACAGTTAATGGGGGTTTATTATTAGGTTATAGGGTTTAACACAATTTAAATGTCTACTTAAGCACAGAAAAAATAAGAGCAATTTGAGAGCAAATCAATTGCACTATAGGGAAGAAAGAGAAATCCCACTGAATTGGGGCTTTTAACACATTGAATGCTAGAGAGGTCTCCAATGCATTTCAAAGTAATGCACTGGAGATCTCTGTAGCATTCAAGAGGTTAAAAGCAACATTTAAATAAATGAAAATTTTGAGAATAGTTATATTTTCCTTATGGTGCCCAGAATGGATTTCTCATAAGGCAGATTAGGCAGCTGCCTAGGATGCTGATTTAGTAGAGGTGAAACAAAGAAGAACAAAAGAGACACTAATTCACAGTGAAGTATATAAACATTGTAAGTAGCTCATCAACTCCATTGCATGTCTCACAAGGTGCTGACTTTCACCGGACCTCCAAGATATCCTTGAGACGAACAGAACAAAAACAGAATCGCACTCTTGTACTCAAGATGGATGATGAATAAATGTGTTTTTATTGGAATTGGAAAAAGCAAACAGATACACCAAGCACTCACGTCTTACGCGTTTCGCACAAAACTGTACTTAGTTTTGTGCGAAAAGCGTAAGACGTGAGTTCTCAGTGTATCTGTTTGTTTTTTATGATTCAGATAAATGCACTTTTATTCATCATCCATCCTGAGTACAAGAGTGCGATTCTGTTTTTGTTTGGTTAAGCAGAGGTGCCCAGCATGCCTCTGCTATGCTCAATGGCATTACCACACCTGCCCATTTGCTTCTTGCTCACAACCGCTCTTATAAATTTGCTCTTTTTTTTATTGGATCTGCAGAAAAAAATGTCTGCCAATGAGAGAGAGGAGAGTGGATAAGGTACACCTGTTGTATTGCACACACAGCTGTCTCAGCTCTGCCCAGCCTCCACTCATATCAAAGTGAGTCACACAGACCCATTCCAGCAGAGACTGGCCTTCAGCAGCTCAGTTAATTTCAGAAGGGAACCCTAAAGTACAGAAGACTTTAACTTGTTACCCTTCAGTCTCCATTGTGTTACATGGTTTTAGCCCTTTGGTTGCTAAAGAGGTGTTAAAGGCATTGCTAAGTAGTATGTTGGGCACCCTTTTGAAACTCAGAGCTTAACTGTTACTCTGTTGCCTGATTGCAAGACCAACACATATGAAAGCGCGTGGATCTGAAGCTTCAGGTAAATGTGACTTGTGTCAGGGATTGCATTTTATTTATCCTTTGAGTGCCATTGCTTTGCAATGCATTGGACACCCCTCTGGCATACAAATGGTTAACCCTTTAGGTGCCTGAAGAGTGCAATGATTTTAACGGACAAACATATGGCACTCTATAGGTTAAATTCACTAATGAAGGATTCACTATTTATATGTGTGTATATATACAGCAGAATAACTGAACACAATGTTAATCACCCAAGGGTATGCACAAGAAAGGGTGTGATAAATTATGTGAGGGAGTGGTTAGGGGCGAGGCCGACGACACTGGCAGATTTCTTCCCTAGGGGTGACTGAGATATAAATGTGGCCCTGCATGGTGCATTTGGTTTGTGCCAGGGTCTCCCCCCCTCTCCATTTATGTGCATTTGGCTCCAAATCTATGTTGAAACCTTAATAATCAGATCCTGTAAAACAATACAGATAGCAAATGTATTTACTCAATAAGTGATACTGTGTAGCCTAAGATGAAAATCAAGTAAAAGTTAGTTATGTTTTTATAACAATTTTAACCATGTTGGCAATACCACTGATATATTTTTCTAAACTGAGAGGGTAGGTTGTGGTGCCAGTTTAAAGAGAAACACACACTCAATGTGTTGAAGACCTTATTCGCATTCAAGTCAAAAGACATTTAAGTCAATGTGAATATTTAGTGCCTTCTTATGGTACAATTTGCAGTCTCCAGAATCTCTCATTTTTCTTTCCGAACATGGCGCGGCATGCCCTGAAATAACAAATAATAAACAGTAAGCATGTTTTTTTTGTATCTGCATTGAGGCACATAAAAATCAATGACAAGCAATGTCCTTGATAAGTAATTTATGGTGTATATTGCCTCTATTGAGACTGGGCTACTGAACATCTGTTCACATAGGCTAAAACTGATTTAAGCTGAGGGCCTGAAGTGAAAGAGAAAATATATGAAAACATCTGAACTGCTACATCTAATCCCCGTAGTAAATACAGCATAGTAAGTAATGAGAGATAATCTCCCCATTCACCCCACCACTGTTTTTCACATTTTTCATTTTAGTAAATAAAGACAATTATGAAAAACCCTATGTTAATGCCAATATTTCTGTTGTAGTGTTGTTTCTTATATAGCAAATATTTAAGTGAATTAAAATGTCAAAGCAATGATAAAAAGCTGTGCAGTCTAGTTGTACTACATTTTCTTCCAATACATTTTCTACTTCACATTTTCATTTCTTTGGGTGCATGTATATCAGTGATTCCTGATCATTTCTGTGGAAAATTGGGGGTATTTACAATCCAGGGCATGATGAACTTCACCAATCCCTTGTGGTCTTCAAAGCAATCCTGTTTGATGTAAACATTCCAGACATTATTTGGGACTCTTTGAGTAGGGGATACCACTATCAAACATATGGGAGACAAATGAACATTATAGGGGAACTACCTTGCAAATAGGTGAGTCATCTTGACCCCTCTCTCTGTACATCTGGGTTATTCCCCTATTCAATGAGGGTCTACTCAGAAAAATTTGTGGCTTGGCATCAAAAATAGACCATATAATTAGATGCCAATGAGAAAGGTCCCATTACTGTTGGGAGCAGTCACTAATGTTCTCCTACAACTAGGTGGGTGGTGTAGATATTTTATTGATGTAGGTGGGTTGGCTTAGTTACTTCCACATCTTCATAATCCCTTGTCTTCTCATCTTTCACTTTCAAAATCCTTCCATGTGAAGTGTTTGCCAGTATAACCCTCTGTCACATACAAGCACTCATGACTACAAGAGGTTACTCACAGTCCAGGCACAGAGATTATACCTCATCTTCCATACCAGACCTAAATGTGAGGCTGAACTACCTGTAGAAACAAACGAACCATCGGTACTACAAAGAGTCTCTACCGGCTTCTCATATCAATAAGGGTTAGCAGGCTTGACACTTGATCCTCTCGTGGAATGTGCTCTCCGGGGTAGTCTTCTTATACCCTCAAAAGCATATAGTGATAGATGAAAGCTGCACCAGTCAAACGAGAAATGCAATAGTAGTAAATGATAAAATGTATATATCTTTTATTATCAAAATCGTTAAAATGCAATCAATTTCTTACGGACAACCATCATGATGGTCATGATTAAGCGCATTTAGCGCGAAATGCGTGGACTATGTAGCTTTTGCACTGTATGAGATATGAGACTTCACCTCTGTTGTCCGTAAGAAATTGATTGCATTTTAACGATTTTGATAATAAAAGATATATACATTTTATCATTTACTACTATTGCATTTCTCGTTGGACTGGTGCAGCTTTCATCTGTCACTATATGCTGAACTACCTAAACAGACTTGCCACATGCTCAACTACCTAGGCCGTTATTACATTAAATTCACTTTACCACAAGCACATATGATTAAGGAAAATCCAGAATTAGGATACAAAAGGAGAATTAACACATTATAATAACCCCACTTACTTTATCATGTAAAGAGAATTCTAATTTCCCCTATAAATGTTTCCCTTGTACCTTTGTTCAAGAGAAAACATCTTCAATCAGTCCTGCATGTAATGTCCATAGAGGTGGACATGACAGTTGCTTAACCATGTTTACCATGTACTTAACCCTTTAAGGAACAGAAGGGTTAAGATTTTCATGTGCAATTAACTGTGTGTAACATTTCATGGTCCTGCTATTAACTGCCATGTCTCCATAGACATGACTTTCAGGACTCATTGAAGATGTCATCTCTTGAACCAAGGATCAAGGAAAAACTTCATAGGGGCCATACTGATCATTAGTAAGGTAAGTGAGAGATATTCCTAGGAAGTATTTATCCAGCTGAAATACAGGTTACCTTACCTAATCAAAGTATTCTTCATTAGCTGAGTTCGGTTAGAAGACAAAGGTGAAACATATTAAGTTTTAGTGAACAAAAAAATTACAATGCTGTACTTAAAAAGGTACTAAAATAATATACAAATAGGTGCATCCAGTTATAAAATTCAGTGGGATTTAAACAACAGAAAAACATATTCACATACCATATTCTCTGTCAACCTTCAAGACTAGGATGATGGACCTGCAGTGGACCTGGGGTACAGATACTGGCTGGCAATAGCAGGGTTGCTTGAGCATGCAGACACAGGAACTGACCTGGGCTAGACACTGTTTGAGGTAACATAAAAGTCGGTAGCACAGTACTGAAGCTTTGGCAGTTAAAGCTGGTTTGGTACAGAGGACAGTAAACTATAGTCTGGAATATAGTTCCCAGTCATTATCTAAGATAAAATCTTTTAAGGAAATCAAATGGTTATCAAGCATATGAAGCAACACAGTAGCACTATAGGCATTCTTGGAAGATATTCTAGAGGCTTGAGAATGTAGTCAGTTTGAGACTGCAATACCACTGAGAACCACAAAGTGGTGATATAGTACAATGATAATTGACATCTCAATCAGACTAGTGATAGAGACTGAGAACAGGAAAGTCTGATGCTAGGGATTGTTGGCAGCAATGGTACGAACAAGCACTTGAAAGCAGAGACACAAGTGTGAATGCACAATGCTGAATGCTAAAGTAGGGGCTGAAATTGCTGTGATGTTCTTACACCTTCCTGACAATTTACTATTCTATGTAAGCCATAAAACTTCCTCTTAATGCTGCTTGCACCAAAGGCAGGACAAGGGGGTAGTCAGTGGGTGTTTTGGGGCATTCCACAACTGAGTGCTAAAATCTATGCCATGTTTTAACTTTTATGGGGCAGGAGTACATGGCTTGCTGGCATTCATTCAAACACTAGCAGAGTGTGTGCGCTACAGAGATCATATCTTGCAGTGCATACCTATAAGTGCAGCCTTGGGCATTAGAAACTAATGCTATGAGCCTGCACTAGTGCATTAGAACATATGTTCCACATTCACAAGGAAATGTTGTAATAAGTGGTAATATCTGACAAGGATAAACTAGTTGTACCTGGAGTAACAGACTCAGGGATTACATGCTTTTCAATACATAACAATACAAATGAAAAAAGAGAGAACATTATAAAAAAAATGTGTGTGCCTGTGTGTATGTGTGTGTGTGTGTGTGTGTGTGTGTGTGTGTGTGTGGGGGAGCCCTGGGGGGAGGTGGAAGCCTCAGATTGGTTCAAATAATATTTTCCAGGGATAAATGCAGTCCAGGAGCCTTATCCTCACTATCAGGAAACACATCATCCATCAACCCCAGGCAGACAACCATTGGATCCAAGATGTGTGGGAAGCTGGGAACTCCAATTCCTCCTGTAAAAAATAAATAATATCAGTTCAGAATATTGTTATTACTGGGCAGGACCAAAATACATGACACGAGACCTGGATGTCACCTTACATCTATCACATTTATCATATGACCTCCAACCCCTCTGAAACAGCTGACAGGATATATAGTATACTCTATGAAAGAACTTGATTTGGATCAATTTATCCCTAGATAACGCCAAGGTTCTAAGAATGGAGACCTGTGGTTAACTCCGAAATGTCTTGCTGCCATTACACTAAACTGCTGATTAGAGCTGGGGAATTGTACAAAGTAAGAATCAAGCATATCCTGGACAGTGCCTTCCCCAAGAATTCTTTCCGCAGCAATATTTCTACAGGATGCTGCTCAACCCTCATATTGCACCTGAAAGCATGATTAAGCTGTAGGTAATGAAACTGCATAGAATACCCGCAAGGAATAATATTTTATAGACTGACTGCCAACTCTTGATGGTAGTCTTTATGCAGGTATAGGAAAGTCTGAGGAGGCACAACTTTGAAACACCAAATTTGAAAGGGCCTCCTACCAGTGTAGCCTCCAGAACATGTGCTGGGTTATGCAGATGTAGGGAAAACCACCAAATGAGCATATGTCAATTATCCTGCCAGGAAGTAAAGACAAAAAGCAGGAGAAGCTACCCCCCCATCTTAGACGGTAACTTCATTGTCTGTAAGCTCAGGTGAGTAGTACCAATACCCCAAATTATACAAGTCTTGGCAGTGTAAACTAATTTAAAAACCTTTTTTGGTACCCAAATTGGAGAGTTACACAAAAAGTAGTAGTTTAGGGAGGAATGTTATCCATAGTTGTTAAAGACAAAGATCTCTCTCTCTCTCTCTCTCTCTCTCCAAAATGATGCTACTTTATCTCTCCATCTCTAACAAGCACAGAATGTGTATTATATTTGTTGGCAAAGAAGGGTTCTACTCTCAGGAAGTGCCATTGTTTTGTCTGTTTTGCTTTTGCTCACTTATCCCTAGTCCCTAAGCAGAGACATAAGTAGTTATGAATTCACCAAATACCAGATCAGGGGAGATCTAATTTAGTTTGTAGCTTTTATGCATAGACTTTTACCCTCATTGGTTTCAGTGGGATACACCATTCAGAACCTAGCATGTCTATGGAGTATCTTTGCACTCACTTGAAACGTGCTCTTATATGGTTATAGCAGTGTTTCACAGTATAAAATGGGGTGAATTCTTTGTTATGACAAATATAGCTGAAAAAACTAAATTTCTGTGACATTTGTTCAGACTAAAATATGTATTTGAGTTGTGACAATTTAAAGAGTGTTCCACCTTATTTTGACTTTACATATTCTGTAAGTACATAGTATGTAAAGTCAGACTTTAAGTTATATTATTATTTTTCTTTTCACCTTCACCAATTTTTTTTATTTTCTAATTTGTTTACATTTGTTTATGTCCCTCACAGGAAGCTCATTGAATTTCTGTTTCCAGAGAGCTTTTTGACTGGGGATGTGAAAGCAGAGATATTTATACTATGTTTTCTTCCTGCAACACCGATTGAACTGGATTCTGTAGAGGCTGGCTTTTCTAATCAAAAGTGGTGCAATTCAATAGCAAACCACTTGCTCCACGGGTAACAAACCCTTTTAAAGGGATAGTAATACTTCGTTTTAACTTTATTTTATTTTGTAGCCATTAAAAAAACATGAAGAATGATATAAGTCTTATGTCTCAAACCTTTATGGTTTAAGAGATATTCACAAGCAAAGTGTCCCCCTACCGCCCCTTTTACTGATGTAACACTTCTCAGCCAGGGCAGAAGGGAGCTGCCCAGGTAGACTGCAGAGAGGGACAATCTTCAATTAAGATAAGGGAAAAACCTGAAAAGCTTGTCAAGGGGGGCAGGGATTTCATTGTTTTCATAGGAATAAGAGTGTCCCCTTCTGTTATCTGTCTGGTCTATGGACTGCATTCCACATCTGAGAAGAGATGGCTTACACTAGGTAAAAGGGGCGGGAGGGGGAAACTTTGCTTGTGAATATCTCATAAACCATAAAGGTTTGAGAGATAAGACTTATATCGTTCTTCATATTTTTTTTAATGCCTATAAAATAAAATAAAGTTAAAACGAAGTATTACTATCCCTTTAATGCTAGAAGTTTCCAGTGCATTGCATTGTGATCTAAGACCTCTGTTACATTTAAAGGATTAAAAGCACAACATAACCCTTTGAGAGGGTTAACCCCTTAGTGACCGGCCGCGTGCACGCGGCCGTCACTTAACGCCCGCCGAAATTTTTTTTTCATGTTTTAGAATGATTTCCGGGACATACATGTACATCCTCTGTCCACCTGGGACATCCGCTCAGGACGTACATGTACGTCTTCAGGCGGTAAGGGGTTAAATCTGTGTGAATTTGTTATTTATTTATTTTTTATTTGATCCCTATAATGCAGCTGGTTTGATCCAGAATTGCTCCCTTTTTTCTTAGTACATCAGCCTATCTTTTTTACGTTATCGTTTTACATTGCTCCACGCTCACTGCTTTCATAGTCCTGCACAGAATGCTCTCTGAAAGCAAATTCAGAAAGCTCGAGTCAGGGACATAAAAGTGTAAAAAAATAGGGGAATATGAAAAAAGTATTAGCAAATTTAACTTCACATACTATGCACCGCAATAATATGTAAAGTCAAAGTAAACTTAGCACTGAGACACATAAATGTGCTATGACATGACTGCTGGGAACCATTGGGTTATAGATACTGCAAAGGTATCCTAAAGTCTTTTGCTGATTCTGGCTTGTTTTTCAGAATTTTGAGGTTCGAGCCTATGAAGCAACTAACTGGGTGTGGACATCTGTAAAGCTGGATATTGAGTCCAGTGGAGTTCGTAAAAGCTTCATGCACCTGTATCAGTATATGAATGGAGAAAACTCAAATAGTGAGTGATCCATTTAATTGTTGCATTAACTGTTTGCTTTTGTTTTAGTTATATATATACTGTAATGTTATCTATCAGTGATAAGCAATCAGATTCCCAATGATAGTCTTGAGTCAATAATGGGCAACATATCTTGTTTGACCTTTTGCTTGCCCTACATGCACTAAACAGTTTAGTATTTTCAGTAGAGGATGGAAAAAGTAGATTAATCCCTAACATGCTAATGGGGTCTCTAATGCATTGTTTATCAATGTTCTTGGGAATTTCTCTAGCATCCAAATGGGGCAACATGAGAGTGGAGGGAAAGGTGCAATGAGGCAAATGATAAATGTAATGCTCTCTGTGCAATGAAAATGGTGCATATGTGATGAAGAAGAAAACTATCGATTTTTTCCATTGCATCTGAAAACAGACAGGGGTCCACAATAGAAGCCACAGAGTACTGCATTTGGAACCCAGACTGCCTGTTGTCATTGTGGTTGCATATAATTACATAGTCAAATAGATTGAAAAAAAGGCATAAATCCATCAACGTCAACCTCTGGCACGCTATATCCCAGAAAATGACAACTACATAATCATTCTTGGCTCCAAAATGAGTATTTAATCTTTTAGATTACTAATAGTAAATCCTATTTAATCTATTAGAATATAGTATGAGTCATTATGCCTTCTTCTGCTAGAAATATATCAAGTACCTTCTTAGAGAGATCCACTATATCTATCATCACCACATCCCTAGATAAAGAAGTCGACAAATTAAACAGATATTAATGTAAAAAAAAACCCTTCTTCTTATGAAGTTGAAGTTTTCTTCCTTTAATCTTAGGGTGGGGGAGTTAGTTACCTGGAATTATTTGTATTGAGTATGCATATACTTATTTAATGTAATAAGATTGTCTCAGGGATCACCTTTAGATCACTCTTGGTGAATTTGTTGCCATAATGAATCCCAACAGTTTATAGACAGGCACAGTGCTCCTTTTCAGTGGAGGAAGACTGAGTCTTTTGCCTTTCGGCTAACTTTCTGGCCATGTCATCATCTGTCTCTCTCAACTTCATCTGTATCCGAACAAGAGGAAGATGCTGGATGGATATATTCTAGATCTACATTATCACCATCAGTCATCATTAGTTCATCCTCAGGATCGCCCACATCTTCTTGCCCACTACCCTTATATTCCTCTAAACTTTTAGAGGTGACAATTTAATTTTATTTTTACTTTCACAAAGTTCACTACTACTTTGAGTACATGTGTTTTAGTGCTTATTTGTCTCATTGTCAGATGCAGTTGGTTCATCTGCTACAGCTTCCTCCATTATGTCATCATCAACACTAGAATCAGTGTTCTTCTTATATGTTTTTTTTATAGTACTGGTGCTGGTGGTGGAACTTTTGGTGGGACCTTGACCAACTGAATCTCCCTCTTCATCATCAATTACTGCACACGCTGCAGCAACAATGGCTGCAGTTAACCTTTGAACTACCACTTTACTCCCATGTCCCTGCACTGTTCCTCCTTGCCCTCTCTCCCTGGCTCTTGTGCGTTTGCTGGACATTACTCAACTTCTGTGTGTGTTTTTACTGTAAAGTACACAACACAACTGATGGAGTGTGATGTCTTGCCTTGGTCCTCAACCAAATTCTATCTGCTATGTATTAAGTCTGGCTTAGTCACACAGCTCAAGCCAGGGTTCCAGTCAGCTGTCACCTAATGTCCAAAAAAGAAATAATTAAAAACACAAAAACAACTTCTTTCCCCAGACTTCCCCATAGAGACAATAACAGCAAGATCAGCAAGGATATTGTCTGGACAACGGCTGCCTGTGTCTTTCAAAACAAATCAGTCAGGCAGAATGTTGGAGTATTTGGGGTCAACCTCCTTTGCTCCCTTCTCACACCCCCAAACACATCTAACACAGAGATAATAATAACACCAAGATCAGCAAGGAAATTGGACCCCAGATGCCTATGTCTTGTCAGTCACACCAAATAATTTGAGTATTTAGGGTCAACCTCCTTCCTCCCTTCTTCTCCCCAGACTCCCTTAATACAGAGAACAAATGTCCTACCTAAAAGACTCCCTAAACTAAGCTTCAATTCCCCTTTATTTGCCTATCTTCTCTAGCTCAAAAATGTTCTGCTTTCTCCTCTCAGAAACATAGAATGGTATGCTGTGAGACCCTGACATCCTTTTATATGATTGCAGCACAGCAGGGATTTGTATATAGAAGATTACAAGAAAGTGACTTATATTAATTACAATTACAGTAGAGACTACAGCTTGAGATAGCTCCACTATCCACTCATCCCGTCTAAACATTGATACTCATCTCATTAACATCTAATGCACATTAATATTATTTCAAGGTCCCCTCCATTCTCAATTTAGTTTAATCTTGTTTCATTTCATTACCATTCCATATACTGTATAACTATCCAAAGTTTTATCCACTTACGGTACACTGTTTTCTATATTCTCATCCAGAGACAATTATTGAAATACAAGGGGTGTTATGCACTAATGTGTGATAAAGTGGTGATAAAGTGGAGATAAATTCTCCAGTGATATAACTCCTCTAGTTCCTAAATTATTCTATGGAGCCTGTGCTCTAAGATTTCTCCAGCTTTGGAGATCTTAGTGCATAGGCTCTATAGAAGAACATAGGAACTGGAGAAGTGATATCACTGCAGAAGTTACATAGTAACATAGTAACATAGTAGATAAGGCTGAAAAAAGACATGCGTCCATCAAGTTCTTTATTACTCTCCCTGCTTATACTGACTTCTAAATCCATTTACTCAGAATTGAGCCCTTCTGGCTGCTTAAATATTTTAATATTTTAGATATACCATGAGTGCCTAGAATGCTGTGTTTACTTTAATATGGAGGCAAATATAGTCAAGTTGATACCTTTATTGGCTAACTAAGCAGATTTAGGATGCAAGCTTTCAAGACTTCTTAGGTCCCTTCCGCAGGCATGTTATACAGATAAATATGAAAACATCTCTCTGATATACAAGTACATATTGCATTGTTTAGAATGGAAATCAGATACTTTAACCCCATCGCTACAATGGACTTACCAGGTACGTCACGCAAAAATGTCACTTAGTGACAGAGGACGTACCTGGTAAGTCACGGAAGTAGTTCACTATAATGCGGATAAAAAACCCTGTCAAGTGACAGCTGCGTATGCGAGCGGCTGGTCACTAAGGGGTTAATCAGCTGATCACTGGGTAGCCAGCTCAGCTGGTTCGGTGAGTAAAGAGGGCAGAGAAGTTGTGATATCTAGCTTTTCTCTATTTGGAACCCTTTCAGTGCCATGTTCGTGTGCATTCCACATCCTTATAGTACTGAAAGGGTTAGGGGGTTATGCTGTTTGTGGTGCTGAAGTATGAGCTCTGCTCCCCCTGTAGGGAAATTGGGAGGCAGAAAGGATGCTCTCAGACGTGTAGAACTGTTGGTGATATGTAAGGGAGAACATCCCTTACACACAGCTAGCAGTTCAACACTCCTGCATACTGAGTGAATTCTCCCTCCCCTTACGTCCGTAATGCATATGGCGATGTGCATCTTCAAAGCCAAGGCATGCACTCACCACACATTTCCATAGCATCTCCCCTTAGTGCATCTCCACCCTGGAGTTTTTGTGGCACAAACCAGCTGCACCACAGGGGACAAATATAGATTCCCATTGCATTAAAAAACACATTAAAATGGTCTATACCTGCCTTTTCTCCAGTGAACAATTTGTGAGTCCAGTGGAGCATAGGTCTCTGTGTTTCCAGTCTGATGTATAACTAGAATAGGGCACTACCCAGAGCACTGGAAAGAAGCTGCTGGGGGGGGGGAGCATTGGATTTTACTCACTAAGCTAATGTGGTGCAGTTGTGGAGCAGACTTGTAATCAGTTAGATGCTAGGGACATCTGGAACATAACAGGTTGGAAACCTTTCTAGCATTCAAGGGGTTAAATGCCTCAGTAAAATGAATACAGATTTTAATTTGACCATTTATGGTGCAGTTGGTTTGCTCCAGAACGGCACCACTTGATGGTTAAGGCCAGCTGTTTTACAAAAAAAGAAAACAAAGTTTATAAATTGTCTCAGGGCGTCTAGTGCTGCATGTATTCAATGGACAAATGTCTGTACATAATGCAGCTTTTTATATCCATTAACTACTTAGGGACCAGAGGGGTGTGTAATGCATGCAAATCAATGCATTGCACACACATCTATTCCTTTAGGGGATAAAAAAAGCAACTCACAAATAGATTAAATGTATTTGGATCTATTTCCTATTTGCTCTGAGATTTTCAATGTAAAACTTTGTCCTCCGTTAAACAAACTGATAAATACACAAACTGCTAGAAAACGATAAAAGCTCATACTAATTTACTGCATGAGGAATAAAGTCCCAGTGGAGAAGGGTGAAACAAGGACCATGAATAATAATGTTGCACTGTAGATTTGTGCAGTAATGAATAGGTTACACCCTCTGACACTCCCCTGACAGTATAAAGGTAAAGGCGATTGCTTCTACCTGCAGTACATCAGTGTATCTTAAGCGCAAGGATGAATCCGTGGTGTCTGTTACTCCTGACCCTGTTCTCTCTTTATGACATTGTGGTGGAAGCTGAAGAACCATCTGCACCTATTTCTCCACTTCCTGAATTCTGCCATAATCTACAATGTCCCAGATTCACGCTGATTAAAAAATATAAAGTAAGTGAGATGTAGTTTTTGGTGGGAAGGAGAAGTGCAGTTTTTTCCAGTCACAGCGTTTAACAGTTGTAGTGTAGTTGTGTGCCCAGTGCATTGTGATCAACGCATTATCATCACTCTAGTGCTCGAAGAGGATTACAGATGTGCTATATGGGACATAAGTATAATTATTTATTCATTTATTTATATTATTTATGTATTTTAATGTGTTCTAGTTCTCTGCTACATGTATGTATAGATACATTTACAGGTATAGCACCATTGGTATGCAACACTTCATCATTAACCCCCTGATGACCTGAGAAGCAATGTATTGCACACCCCTCTGGGCCTCCAGGGGTTAAACAGACGAACAATACAGGGGATGTATACATATACAAAAAAATAAAGAAAAATACATTTAACTGAAGTAAAGAAAGCAAAAGGAAGAGTCTTCTGTCCCAAAGAGCTTACATTCTAATTAGGTATAACCCTTTGTGTGCCAGGCATGTATCCAATGCATTGCAACCTCCCTGGCACTCAAACGGTTAATAGAGAACTAAAAAAGCAAAATATATCTATATAAGTGCAAACTGTGGGACCACACAGACGACTAGTTTGTGTATGTTTGTGTGTATATGTGTGTGTGTGTGTGTGTGTGTGTATATGTATGTGTGTGTGTGTGTGTGTGTGTGTGTGTGTGTGTGTGTGTGTGTTTGTTGGGTGGGTGGGGGTTGCAAGCCCATACATCAGGCTGGCTGTCTATTATAGTGCATATATTTATATGTGCAGGGGAAATGGGGACAATCCATTCCTTCATTCACAGTGTGCCCAATATATTTGCTTATATATATATATATATATATATATATATATATATATATATATGTTTGGGCATTCTCTACTGAGCATGACTGCATTGGAAAAACATATATCTGTTATAAGATAATAGTGAAGAGAATGAACCACACTCACAGGTCTTGTTGATGAATCAGTCAAAGAGATGATTTATTAATCAATGTTTTGACCCTTGTTTGGGGTGAAACGTTGATGAAAACATCAGCACTTTGATTGATTCATCAACAAGACCCATGAGTGAGGCTCATTCTTTTCAATATTATATCCTATTTTCTCCATGACTGGCACCCAGGCAAGTTTTCTCCATATAAAGTGAGAGCTCTGCCAATTGACTATATATATATATATATAATTTTATTTTTAACATAACTTCTCAAGACAAAGCATTCAGATGTGATTTTCTAAAATAAAAGGAACAAGGTCACTTTATTCTTGGTGGAAAAGGTTCTAATACAATGTACCACATCACCAACAAAAGGTACCGGGTCACTGATCTGGCATGGTGTGATTAAAAATCATCTCTGCAGGCATTAGGGATCCTGTATAGTTAATATAGCATAATTTACTACGTTTTTTTTTCCAGATTTCTGTGTTCCGTGACTTGTAGCATTAACCCTTTGTGAGCCAGAATAATTAGAAATAATATGGGGAAGATAAGGAAATGAAATAACTACCATAATTATGGAGCACACTAACTGCACCAAAGGAGACAAAGTCCCTAAACTGACACTAATTTAAATTGGATTTTTATTATCTTAAATTATAATGACATAGTTGATGAGGCTGATAAAAAAGACGTGTGTCCATCAAGATTAGCCCATGCCACATCAGCTCCATTGATCCAGTGGAAGGCAAACCCCCCATTGAAGCCATTTCCAATTAAGCACCAAGTGGGAAAAATTCCCTTCCTGTCGGATATTTTCCTGGCTTAACATCCTATCTGCTTTGAAACCAAATATATCAATATTATTCTGAGCTAGAAAGGTATATATTTCTAAAAGCAACTACAGTATCTGCAAACACTGAATCCCAGGGCAATGAATTACACAGTTTTCTGCCCTTACTGTAAAAATCCCATACATTTGTTTAGTCATTAATTAATGGATGTCCTTTTGGCTTGGCTCAGCTATTTGAATAAATTTTTTCTCAGAAAGATATTTGTTTTGACGGCAAATATATTTGTAAATGGTAATCATATAACCCCTTAATTATCTCTTTTCTGATTTAACCAAACCCGGTTTGGCTAGTCTCTCTTTGTAACTTAGATCTACGGGTGGGCGAAAGATCTCGCCATGTTCCCATGAGAAATCCCACAGAAACCACGTTGTTGTCTGCTTTTTCGTGGGAAAATACGTTTTTAAACTAGCTATTAAAATCTTTGCATTTTCACCCATTGGCCAAAATTCCTTCCACATCACCAGCAGTTTGAAAACCCTGTATGCTAATAGGGAACTTCTCCTTCCCTCCCCTTGTATCCCTAAGTTTTAGTGCATATGGCAATGTGTGCCTTCATAGAAAAGGTGAAGTGCTTTACACACACTGACAGCATCGACCTTTAGTGCAATTCGCCCATTATGTCATATGAATATGTAAGTAGATAAACCTAAGAATAGTGAATTGGTGTATCAAGGTTGTGTTTGACATGTAGCTATCAGTACTCATGCCGGATAATGTCCACATTCCAATGGTCTATTCTGGTTACTAGCAGGAACAGAGTTACAGATGATTAGGGAAATCACATTTAGTGAAAAGACAGTTATTTTAACATTTAAAGAGACAGATATTAGTTGCATTAATTCTAACATGCACCCCTTTTTATGGACTAAAACCCATAAATTGTGCTAACTTACTCTCTCACCTTTTGTGTCACATTTAAACATTATCCAGGAATTGTACCTGAGAGTCAGTATCAGAGAAGTCTCTTAACCCCTTAATGACCCTGTGATGTGCCAGGACCGTCACCGGGTTTTTCCCTAAAGGACTGTTGACGGTCCTGGAATGTCACATACTGTAATTAAAAACAGGGTCTGAAACTGACTTGTCCAAGACTGGAGCAGTCTCTCTCAGACCCCCGTTCTGCACTCTGGTACGCGTAATGAGTCATGTGTGCCGGCACACTGACAACTATCAAATCAGTCCTTAAGGGAAGGTAACTTACCTGACTGGTGTTCATTAAGGGGTTAACAGACAGTTCATTTTTGATGCAGGAGGGACCCAAATCCCTCTGTCCCTCTTTCCCACCCTGTTGTCCCTCTTTGCAGGAGATCAGATTGTGTATTGTTATAAGTCTATCACATTGCCTCACATCAACAAAACTCATTATTGTTTGTTTAAACTTCAGTATATGTGTTTATAAATTAGTATGTGTAAATAAAATACTTTGATCTTGTTCTAAATCATTTATTCACTTACACAAAGAGGTGTCATTAGGTCATGAAATAATCTAAAAGTTCTAATTATTGCCCAGCCTAGCAACCACAAATCCAGCAACACCCCCAGTACAAAAATGTCCCTTTTTGTCCATCTGAAATGTTGGAAGGTATGAGCTTAAACTATTATTTAGGACTACGAAGCTTTGCCTGCTCATGCACTGCCAAGTGGACTGTAGGTAGAAAAAGAAATGGGGTAATAGGTTGGGGGCTGCCCTAATTTAGTGGCAGCAACAGTAAGAATAGTCAATGACGGATGGCAATATCCTCTTATTTTATGCATAAATTGGAAATACTTTGATCCTAGGAAGCACTGACCCATAACCATGTCACTGCCATTAATACACTTTGGTCCTAGGAAGGACTGACCCAAAACATAACGCAATCTTTAAAGCATGTTCTCCTCCTACCTAGGATGAAAGTGTTCTAATGGAAGAGGAAGCCAGGAAGGGGGCCTGGGCCACAGATGCACTGTAGCTGAAAGGCTTAGCCCAGATACTTGCAGTTAAATGTATAATGCAGTCTCCACCATTACCTGCTTTGGGGCCGTTGTATGGGTGCCCCTCTTGCCCAGGCCAGGGACACCATTCCCTTCTTGCCCCCCCTTGAAGGTGGCCCACAGCAGAACTACAGTATAGGTACAGTGGGGCCCTCTGACCAAGTTGGGGCTCTAAGTAGGTACTTAGTCCGGGTTATATTATAGCACTATAACTGCTTGGAACTCATAATTGGTGGGGTTGCACCAGCTCATACTTTACAAGAGCTAGTGGAGTGGTTCCCAACAATATCCTCAGGGGCACCAAATAGGCCACGTCTAGGGTTTCCCTGCATGAGTACAATATGTTAATCAAAGGCTCAATCATGTAATTAACTCATTTATTCACAAGGAGGGAAATCCTAAAGACTTGGCCTGTTAGGTATCCCTGAGGGTCAGGAAACACTGAGCTAGTGGGAAAATCAGAGGGGATGAAGAAGAGCTGGAGCAATTCAGGGGAAACCAAATGCACCAAGGTTGGCAATAAACTACATCCATTGGTCTAAATGGGACTTTTAACTCCTTGAATGTTAGCAGTGTCTCCAGTGCATTGCTATGTGAGGCACTTGTCACCTCTTTTGCATTCAAGGGTTTAAAAGATGCATATGAATAAACATAAATTTGGGGAGTTTTGTTTATCCCCTATGGCACAGTGTTCCATCTCTACATAGTACATCAATCTCATTGTCTTCATCATGGTTTGGGATGAGGGCACTACATAAGAAAAAAGCTACAAAAGCATGTAAGGAGAACTATTTGGAAAGTCCTACTTACACAGGTACTCCTGTCTATCATACACCTGAACCTGGCATCCTTCTCAGTAGTTTTTCATGGAGTTGCTTTGTACTCATTTATGGCAACATGAAGAAGAATATGAGAGCATTTACCTCCATGCTTAGCTTTCATACTTTAATACATTTTACTATTACATTTCTATAAAGACTATAAAAGTATCACAAAATCTTCTGCTGTTTTTGTGTGTTTTTCAGCATTTTGAGCATAGAGCCTATGAAGCAACTTGCTGGGTTAGGACAGCTGCAGACCTGACGAGGCATAGTAGTGGAATACGTAAAAGCATCTTGCACCTGTTAGAGTATATAAATGGCAAGAACTCAGAAGGTGAGACATCACATAGATCATGGGTGATGAAGGATTGGTACCCCAACTAATATTTCCATTGCACTAGAAAATACACTATGAGCCATATAAAGGCTTGTCAGGACTGCATGTGGCCCCTGGCTTGTCTGTTTCCTACCACTAACATACATCCACAAAAAGTCTCCTTTTGAAGACTTTGTAGTGAAGACAATAAGTGCATGTTACTATACTGGCTCTATAGAAGATTAGTATTTATTTTTAGATAATTCTCAGTTCCTAAAATGCTATTGTTAATTTCAATATCTCACTTTAACCAGATAATATTAAACGGTTAGTAAACCCCCTAAAAGCTGTTCGCAAATTGATAGGAATAATAAAAACACATGTAATGCCCTTATTCCCATCTCTCAAACCGTTATGGTTTGAGAGATGTAAGAAAATAAAGACCTCCGCTCCCTCCTCTTTCTGCCTGATGAGCTATAAAGCTGTCAGAGGCAGAATTCAGCCGATCGACTTTAGGCGGCTCTTCAGGAGTGCTGACATTGGGATATCTAACTATAATTACTTCATCAGTATGGTCTACGTGTGCCTGGCTTGCAAGCACACGTTGTAGACCATTCCGATGAAGTAATTATAGTTAGATATCTCGATGACTGCGCTCCTGAAGAGCCACCGTCTGGTCCCGGAAGCAGGATCTCATTACGTCCTCTATACAGTGGACACATGAGAAGGGGGTGGGAGCAAAGGTCTTTATTTTCTTACATCTCTCAAAGCATAATGGTTTGAGAGATGGGAATAAGGGCATTACATGTTTTTTTATTATTCCTATCAATTCTCGAACAGTTTTTTGGGGGGTTTATACAAGTGATATACCATTTTTAATACAGGATACATCTTTCCAGCGTGTAAGTATGTTTGACTTTCAATACTTTTTCTACAATATCTATTCTGTTGGTGCACCAGTTTGGTATTCTCACTGGTGTGCTATTGTCAAACAATGGAATAACTGTTCTACCTGTAGCAGATTTATCAAACGGAATAAGGAAACAACAGATGAAGTAGCCACAATGAACTTCTTCTCATACTTTAGAAAGTAAACAAAAACAACATAGGCCTGATGCACTGGTGAGCAATGATACTGAAAACATAAATACCCATAAAGAGATCACATACAAACAAATTATCTAATGAAGCTCCACTAAATCTCATTTACCAACAATCTTTCCAGGGACTAAACTTAATAAAATCAGTATTTATTTGCACTGAAGTGATAAAGGGATAGTAATACTTGAAAATAAGTTTATTTTAAATTGTAGCCCTTAAAAAACTTGAAAAATGATATAAGTCTTATCTCCCAAACCTTTATGGTTTGGGAGATATTCAGAAGTAAAGTTTCCCCTGGAGTGACGTCATTGCTCCACCCTTCAGATCTGGAATCCGGTCCGGGACCGGCTGTGCCTCTCCAGAAGTGCTGAGATCACCATCTTTAAAAATAATTTCTTAATTGGAATGGTCTACAAAGAGTGATTTCAAGCCAGCCACACTTTGTAGATAATTCCAATTAAGTAGTTCTTTTCAAAGATCGTGATCTCGGCACTGCTAAAGAGCTGCCGGTTGCTCTGTGGACCGAATTACAAATCTGTCCACTAGATGGCAGACTTGGCTGAAACAGCCAGGAAAAGAGAACTTTACTATATTTCACATGTGAATATCTTCCAAACCATAAAGGTTTGGGAGATAAGACTTATATCATTTTTCATGTTTTTTTAAAGGCTACAATATAAAATACAATTATTTTCAAGTATTACTATCCCTTTAAATCCACATGTAACCAGGCACATAACTAAAAACCTGATGTGAATTGGGGTACGCAAAATAAAATATATAACAATGTGTAGGTAAATTACATTGCTTTTATGAAGATGTACAATCCTGCTTTAAAACTGATACAACTGAGGTTTATTTTATTTTTATTTTTATTTAGAAAATGTTTCATCAGGAAGAATACTTTGAGATTTATTTTGTTTTCAAGTATGTCCTGGATAGTTTTCAGTAAAGGGTTAAATATTTACACAAAAGGTGAGGTATAAATGAATAAATAGAGGTAGATACTGTCACAACACTGGAGTCATCTATGACATCATCTACAAAGGGCTGTATGGTATAAATAAAAATTACTACAACTAAGACCTTCTCACCTGAATCACCTGTGCAATAACCTGAACACTACTATTTCCAGTTTCCAGGTCACCGCAATAAAATACAAACATTATCCACTGTAGTAATAGAACCTAAAGATATACACTGATCTAATATCTAAAAAGGTCTGAAAATATGTTTTTATAAGTTAGATGGCGCAATCGCTAACAGAAATTAATGAATGATAAGGGTGGACAATTGTTGAGATATCACTAAAGGTGCTCTCACAGTGCTGTAGCCTATGTTATACATTGTATGGTTGCTAGAAGTGAAAGTAAAGTTTTGTTTGTTGTCAACTTCCCCTTCCTGCTGTAACAGGAAGAGAAACAGTGAGCAGTTTTTTTCTAAAAAATAAAGACACAGAAGCTAGAAGTACCTGTGTGTGTTTCTGCCTCCATATTTATATAACTTGTTTATATACCCGGTTATCCTATCCTTATAATACAAATGGCAACAGGTTATGGGCCCAGGAAGGATGCAGGAAACCGATGGAACAGACTTTGTTTTGATGGAGAAGAAAAGAAATATGAACTTTGGGAGAATAAATTCTTGGGACATCTGAGGTTAATGAATCTCAAAACAACCATCCTGAATGTGCCTGCAGACACTGAAGATGAGGATGAAGATAACAGTAAGAATGAGGAAGCATATGCTGAATTAATCCAGTTTTTAGATGATAAAAGTTTGTCTCTGGTTATGAGAGAAGCAGCTGATGATGGAAGAAAAGCACTTCAAATATTGAGAGACTATTATGCAGGTAAAGGAAAGCCCCGCATTATTAGTTTATACACTGAACTAACATCCCTTCAGAAGGCTGTAAATGAAAGTGTGACTGACTATATTATACGTGCAGAGACAGCCATTACAGCACTGAGAAATGCTGGAGAGACATTAAGTGATGGACTGTTGATTGCAATGATTTTGAAAGGTTTGCCTGAATCATTTAAAATGTTTGCCATCCACATTACACAGGGTGATGAAAAAATAACTTTTGCAGAGTTTAAAACACAGTTGAGAAGTTTTGAGGATACTGAAAAATACCGCACTAATGAAAATAATGATAATGTATTAAAAGTGAGTAACACAACAAGATTTAAAGAGACAGACAACCCTAACATTGTTTGTTACAGTTGCGGCCAAAAAGGACACAGGGCCAGAGTATGTTCAAACAATCAAAACAAATATAAATCACTGTGGTGTAGCTATTGCAAAAGCTCAACACACAAAGATGCAAATTGCAGACGCAAAAAGAAAGACAATGCCAGACAAGCAAATGATGACGCTGATGACAGACACTCCTTTGCTTTTAAAATTAGAGATGACCAAGTAGATGGCTTAAAACCAAAAGGGTTAATGGTTGATACAGGAGCAACATCCCATATAATTACTGACATCAGAAAGTTTAAAAGTTTTGATAACACTTTTAAACCAGAGAAACATTCAATGGAACTTGCAGATGGAAAAAAGACGACTGGTGTGGCGCTGAGAAGAGGTGATGCAGAGGTGGATTTGTTTGACAGCGAGGGGAAGCGAATAATGGTAACACTGAAGAATGCATTGTACATACCTTCATACCCTCAAGACATCTTCTCTGTAGATTCAGCAACAAACAGTGGAGCATCAGTCAGCTTCCAGCAAGGCAGGAATGAACTCATGCATAGGAACGGTACCAAATTCACAATCCAGAAGTATAATAGACTTTACTATCTGAACACTTTTGTTGAAAATGATGACAGTTGTAATGGATGTTATGATATACAAATGTGGCATGAAATCTTAGGTCACTGTAATTATGATGATATTGCAAAGCTACAAAATGCGGTAGAAGGAATGAAAATTAAAGATAAGATTGATAAGTCTAACCTAAACTGTGAAGTGTGCACTCAAGGAAAATTTGTTCAGAGCAGGAACAAAGAATCTGATACCAGAGCAACAGCTATATTACAGCTAGTACACACTGATTTAGCAGGTCCTATAGAACCACAAGCTAAAGAAGGTTTCAGATATACAATAGCATTCACTGATGATTACTCTGGAGCAGTATTTGTATATTTCCTAAAACACAAGAGTGATGCAGCATTAGCCACTGAAAGGTTTATTGCTGACACAGCACTATATGGAGTCATAAAATGTATAAGATCTGATAATGGTACTGAGTTTACAGCAAACAGCTTTAAGTCACTGTTAAATAAGCAAGGCATAAGACATGAAACCTCAGCACCTTACTCACCCCACCAAAATGGGACTGCTGAGAGAAATTGGAGAACACTATTTGAAATGGCAAGATGTCTATTAATTGAGAGTAAATTACCAAAAGAATTATGGACATATGCAGTAATGACTGCCGCTCATATCCGAAACAGGTGTTTTAACAATCGTTTAAAACAAACTCCATATTATCTTTTAACAGGCAGAAAACCTAATCTTTCTAAGATGAGAGTTTTTGGGTCAGAATGTTTTGCATACAGATATGACAGAAAGAAACTAGACTCAAAATGTGAAAGAGGAATTTTTATTGGATATGACAAAAACAGCCCTTCTTACCTAGTGTTTTACCCAGACACTGGAAAGGTCCTTAAACACAGGCTTGTGAAGTTTATCACAAAGAGAGTTTTTGAAAGACAGACTCAAACTGATGTGATGCATGATGATGAGGATTACCATAGGGAGAACCATGCACCCCCTATACCAAAGACCAATCAGACTGAAATTGAGTGTCCAGAGCCAATTCAAATTTCTGAAATAGAAACTTTAAGGAGTGAGAACGATGGTCAGACAGGGAATGACCACAGTACACGTTATCCTAAAAGGGACAGAAAAACTCCTCAGTACTTGGAGGACTATATTTCAAAATTGGAATGTGATGACCAAATACTAACAAACATTGATTACTGCTATAAGATATTTGATGTACCACAAACCTTTAAAGATGCTTCAAATTCACCTCAGTCACAGAATTGGCTGAAAGCTATGACAGAGGAAATGGATTCATTGAAAGAAAATGACACATTCACTTTGACAACTTTACCAGAAGGTAAACGTTTAGTGGGGGGTCGATGGGTGTATACAGTGAAAAACAACGTTGATGGATTAGAAACGTACAAAGCCAGATATGTTGCTAAAGGTTATAGTCAAGTAAAAGGAATTGATTACAAGGAAATTTTTTCTCCAACTGCAAACATTACATCAGTACGTATTTTTATGCAGCTGGCAGCACAGTATGATTTACTTCTTCACCAGATGGACGTGAAAACAGCCTACCTACATGCCCCAATTGATTGTGAGGTTTATGTGGAACAACCAGAGGGATTTGAGGTAGAGTCAAAACAAAACGAGAGACTAGTTTTAAAACTGAACAAGTCATTGTATGGTCTAAAACAATCAGGTAGAAATTGGAACAAGATGCTGCATGATCATTTAAGTGAAAATGGTTAAGCCTGTAACAAAATCTAAACTAGAAAGATTTTTGAGTTATATGTTTGGAATGTAAGTCATGTAATATATTAAAATGTGACACTTGAGAGCAAGTGGGGGTGTTGAGATATCACTAAAGGTGCTCTCACAGTGCTGTAGCCTATGTTATACATTGTATGGTTGCTAGAAGTGAAAGTAAAGTTTTGTTTGTTGTCAACTTCCCCTTCCTGCTGTAACAGGAAGAGAAACAGTGAGCAGTTTTTTTCTAAAAAATAAAGACACAGAAGCTAGAAGTACCTGTGTGTGTTTCTGCCTCCATATTTATATAACTTGTTTATATACCCGGTTATCCTATCCTTATAATACAAATGGCAACAACAATCCTTGTTACAAAGAAACAAAAGAAAAAATTGGTGCTTTGTAATTATACTTGTCGATTATTGCAGACTAGCTTGACCAATCTATTTGCAGGGGACCAGAGACCAGTTCAATAAGAGAAATCTAAGGCTGTGTAATGTCACTAACACCTAACTTTTATTAGTTTCCACTTTAAAATCACTACAATTACTTTTTAGATTAATACAGAGAGAGATTAAAACTCAAGGCACAGATGTTTCAAAAAACACCTATGGAATTAAAAGAAAATACATGATCCTGAATGATTTAAAGACCGATCTTCCCTAATCAGACCAAGTAATTCTTTTGACTAGCTCTTCCGGTATATAAATGAGCAGTATTATTTTAATTGAGTAGGTATGATTAATCATCCTACTGTATCCATTTTTATCACATTGGGGATAAAAGATATTTCAAAGTGCTAGATGGTAGAAGTCTCTGAATGCTTAGACAGTCGTATCCCCGAATGTTAATATGCATGTTTATTTAACACTACAGTGTCCATACACAATTATTTACTAGAGATTGTATCTCTTTAAATTGACCTAGTTTTAAATGTAACCATTTAACTCCTCAAGTGCCGATATCGTTCTAAAGATTATCCCGGAATTCTCTGTACATTTCTTGATTATTAAATGGTTTAATTCAGTTCCATTTAAGTCTCATCGGCTTAATATGTATTGACTGCCTCCAGAAGACAATTTCCCACATCCCTGTGGTGCCCGTATGGTATTTTTATGAGCCGGAGTGGACGGTCCCTATTGCTTTCCCTATGACTACTTAAATCCGCATGCCATGCAAGCTGTCCATAATATATATTCTGACCACTCACTCATTCATATTTAAGTTAGTTATAGATTGTTATTTATCATTGCTGTCAGTGCAAACAATGGATCCAAGTGGAAGGTCCCTTTTATACATTCCCTCGTGGTTTGCTTAACTCAGCGTGCCACATTCTGGTCCCTAATAGTCAATTCCGACCACTTCCATTGTATTAGCACTGACTGTTGTCTTGGGAGATAAATTATTTTACAGATAAAGGAGCGTAGTAACACCCAAAGTCTCAGCGACCATCAACCTCGCCATTTTTATAGTGTTTATAGAGGCTGTATTAAATTGGATTTCCTCTACATCATCATATTGGGGTGGGATCATGTCCCGATATCTTAGTTATGCTGTTGGTTGTTTTCTCCAGACCATTTAACTCTATTACAATACATAATAGCAATTCGGAAACTGATATTCAGACAGTAAAGTGAAGTGAAAGCCAGGAATAAAGACAATAAAGTAACCCATCCAAAACAAGGACCCATAATACTATATGTTGTTCATCTCACTATGATGTTTTATTGGGAGATCATATATCTCATGTCCAGATATACTAGCTGCCATAATCCTTTCTCCACGACGCAATTATTGTACATCACATTAACGCTTATGACAGGATAAAATTACTACTTTTGTCATTAATGGTCAGACCGTACAAGCATCTTACATTGTTGAAGATAGGTGAATCTGTCACCGGAATTCCAACTCCAGCTCAGTTTAAAAAGACTCCTTATCTCTGTTGTGCAGTATCCTTATGGCAGCAAGTACAGAAAAAATAGGGGTTAACTGTAGGTATTAACGACAAGAGACTGCTATACAGTAGAAAACATTTAATTAGAGACACTGCAAACCAATATCCAATGATGTTATTTTTAATGGGACTATAATTCAATCGTTCATCCATTGGTGTATAATCATATCAAGCCAAGTAGATGTTATACCTCTTTAAATATTTAGGTATATTTACATTCTTGCTACTTAGGCCCTTTAGGTCACTGATGAGTGACGGTTGTAGACTGTAGTATTTCAAAATAGATCTATGGCCCTTCTGGTTTTACTTATATATTTAATAAAATTAGTTTTTTAGGGTGTTATCACGGTTCCCGTGATCTTTTTCTGTCACTCTTTGCTGTGATGCACTCCCATTGGCTGAGCTTCTTTGGCCCGCCCAGTACGGCCTTTTTATACCCGGCCTTTGGCACCTGTCAGGTGCCCTTTTGTGGTGTTCCTGAGCCAGTGTTGCTTGTAGCTGTGTTCCAGTGTTCCTGCGTTCCGACTTGGCCCATCTGACTACACTCCTTAGTTTCTGCTCCGTGATTCGACCCGTCCTGGCTGACGTTTCTGCTCCGTGATCTGACCCGGCTTGTCTGACGATCCTGCCCAGTGATTTGACCCGGCCTGGCTGACGTTCCTGCTCCGTGACCTGACCCGGCTACGTTAATGACCCTGCCTGTGTTCCTGCTGTGTTCCTGCTCCAGTGTCGCCTGGGCGACATTCTGACTTCCGCTGTGCTGTTTGCAGGGCTGACAGAGTCATTGCCTCCTTGTACTGGGCCTTCCCGTTTACTCTTGCTGAGCACTGTTGCCTCCGTTACTTTGGGCCTCCGTTAACCCTTACAGAGAATTGAGGCTTCCGTTGCACTTACAGAGCACTGTTGCCTCCGTTCACTGAGCCTCCATTAACACTTGCAGAGCCGTTGCCTCCGTTCACTGATCCTCCGTTAACATTTGCAGAGCCGTTGCCTCCGCTACCCTGAGCCTTCCGCTTACACTTGCAGAGCCTTGTAGTCTCCATTACTAAGAGCCTCCCATTAACACTTGCAGAGCATGGTGGCCTCCGATTTGCCTTGCGCATCCAGTTACACTTGTTGGGCACAGTAGTCTTGTTAATGCACCGGTTGGGTGTGATTGGCTCCATACACCTCAGCTCTTGCAGTGTAGTTGGTCTCAGTTACAAACCGGAGAGGTGCTATTGGCTCTATACAGCTAAGCTCTTGCAGTGTAGTTGGTCTCCGTTACAGTGCCAGTTGGGTGCTATTGGCTCTATACTCCTCAGCTCTTGCAGTGTATTTGGTCTCCGTTAATGCACCGGGTGAGTGCTATTGGCTCTTAACATGAAAGCTCTTGCAGTGCACTTGCTCTCCGTTTATGCAACGGTTGGGTGCTAGTGGCTCCAAGCTCCTAAAGAGCTTGCAGAGTATTTTGGCCTCAGTTCCCTGCTCAGCATAAGCAGTAGTCTCTGTCCTGTTCTATTTACTGGTGTTCTCACATCTAGCACCACTGTATCACTCCTTTACCAGCTTATGGGCGTGTCAAACACACCACAACAGAGACTGATTTGATTTCTATGAAATTTAACCCGTGATTACCCTGTATGTTAACTTATGCCTGTCCTGTGACAGTATATATTTATTTCCCTGTATACTGGGCCTGAGAGGGCATCTGTACTTTGCTGTCTATTTCAGTCATTCTGTATTGCCTATAGAGGGCAGTCTTTCTTGTCTTTTAATAAAACTGTGTTTTATTCTAACCTGCTGGTCTGAGTGTCCTACAAAACCATTACAGTTGTGTGTAGTTTTTTTCTTAGATCACTGCCACAAAATACAGTATCAAACAGATCTTTTCAGTTTTGGCTATGTGCCATATTTCTTTTCCATCTTCTTTCGCTTCTATTGGTGTTTGTGTCAGTGATTGCAAGCTCTCCAGTTTCTGAGGCAGCAAAAGCAACACCAAACCATTGCAGTCCCACCACAATGCTTGACAGTTGGGATGAGGTTTTTCTGTTTGAACTCACTGTTTCTTTGCCACCAAATATAATGTTTTTTTCAGCTAGGACAAAAAGACCTAACTTTATCTCATCTGTCCAGAGAACGCGTCCCCAGAAGGCTTCTGTGATCTTTTGCAAACTTCAGATGGGCAACAATATTTTTAGAGATCAGTGGGTTCCTCCTAGCTATCCAACCAAGAACACCACTCTTGTTCAGTATGATTGCCGAGTCATGAACACTTACATTACCCATGGCGAAAGTACCCTGCAGATCCTATGATCTTGCCCTGGGGTTCTTTTTGACTTTGTGGTTGATACACTGGTTGCTCTTATATATGAGCATCAATAACTGCCTTTCTGAAGCCCTCGGATAGTAGCATGATGGACTTCCACACAATCATATTGTGAAGCAGAAGATCAAACAGTTTCTGATCCTTTATAAAGGATGAGGCTTTCCAAACCCACCCCTGCTTATCTGCCTAATTACCTGAGCATCTGATTGCAATTATTCCTTTTAATTGAACTGATGGAGTCAGGATTTAACTTGCTTTCACACATACCCTGCATCACAAGTACTCCTAGTTTTCTTAATTTACCATTTTGTTTCAAGAGACACAGACTTGATTAATATCAACCCTATAGGTTATTTAGACAAGGACTGTTTTGACTTATGAAGGCTATCATGGTACAACTATGGAATTTCTATAATTATCACTGGGATTCACAAATGTTTTCCAACAACAGTATGTGATTATGTGACTACCAAGCGACAGTAGAGCAACTCTATAATTATTATTATAAGATACTGCGGGAGATGGGTTTAAACTATATGCTAATGGGGGTGGGGGATAAGCAGTGTTACATAGAACTCAAAATATGTATATTTTGAGGTGTTTTTCTAACCCTTTGACAAATTAGCTCCAAAAGAATTGGAGGTTTTTGGATTGCAATGCATTATTCTACATTAAAAACTTTCAGTTACCAAAACAGACACACTGCTTACACACAATACCAAGTTCTAATTAATGCCCTTTGCCTATGAAAATATAAGAGGTTGAAAGATGGCATAGATTTGCATTAGTATGGAGATGAGTTCCTGTAATGAATCCTGTACTCTGAGAAGAGTGACTATCTTTATATATGAGTCAAAAAACTTTTTTCCATGTATATTCATTTGAAATACTCAAGGCTAGCATTACAAGATAAAATGAAACTTAAAAAGGTGCTCACAAATTTGTTTTCCTTAACAACCCTTGAAAAATTAATCTACTAACCACCAAGAAGATATATATTTTATTTTACAGAATATATATGTAGTTTTTAAATACTCCAGTTACAACTGATGCTGAATAAAAAAAAAAAGCTGTTTTCTCTTGTTTTGTTCCAAGGTATGCACATTGAAAGGACTGTTCCACTGTTAGTTCTGGTTCCATTAAAGACCGTTTCACTGACCAATGGAACTGTGGCTTTCTTTCTGCCGCCAACTTTGGTTACACCACCGAGTCCCACAGACACTGATATTTTTATTGCCAACGTTCCTGCCAAATCTGTATATGTTAAGTAAGTATCTGTCACTGCCATCATACATCACTGCATTTTTTGTGTTTAGATCAGTGGTTCTCAACCTTCATGCTCAGAGTTCACTTACAGGCCCCAGGTTTGATGATTTCCTTATTAGAGCACAGGTGAGTAAATCAAATCGACTAAGCCTATGATTAAAAGACCTGTGATTTAGCTGGGAAACAAACAAGTCCAGACCTGTTAGTTGGACCTAAGGGCAATGGTTGAGAACCACTGGTCTAGACCTACATTATATTGACATTGTCCTTAACCCCTTAAGGGCCATCACGAGCACACACGGCTGGCACTTAAGGAGGACGGGGCACTTTTATTTTGTGGATCCGATTCAGGGCTTCCCGAGCTGTGTGCAGCCGCGAGGGGAGCCCTGAATTCCATGACATGCCAGGACCGTCACTGGTCCTTAAGTGCCGGACAGCTGTGACGGTCCTGGCAAGACATTGGACGTTAAGGGGTTAAAATGGATCTTTACCTTAGCATTCAGTAAATGCTGGTTTATAAACAAAATTACTTTATCTGTAGGTGTCCATAGACCAAACATTATTTGCTTTGTTCCTTACCAGTGAGCCTCCCAAATGTTTTGGCTTGATTCTGAAATTCCTTAGGTTGTCTCACTATGGGATAAAGGGTAATCCAACAGTGTCACATTTTATCTTTCTGTATTACAGAGGAGAAACTTCCATGTATGTATCAGACTAACGCTGGCCAAAAGGGTGGTCCAGTTTACTTACACATTTTAGCTTTATTTTGAAAAGCCTTAGGGTGTATGCCTAAGGGTGAAAGGTAAATCCAAACATGGACCCCTAGCTTTCAGCACCTATGTAAACTAGTTTTACCTCACTGATGAGGCCCAAATAGACTGACATGTACATCTTGGGTTAGCTGGCATTCTTGTGCAGGAGATACATGTCTTTCATTTCAGAGTAGAACTACTCTTTTGGATGGGATTAGCCTGTTATGCACATGTAAAGTTTTTTTCTCTGTAGTTGCACTAGAGACCTACAATGTGACACTTCTGCTGACTTGCTCTACAACAAACACTATTTTATTTTGTTCATACTTAGTGAGCCCTCACATATTTTGGTTTGGTTTTGAACCAATAAGTTGTCTCCCTAAGCGTGAAAGTAATCCAAACCTTTGCTGTCAGCACCTGTGGAACCCACTACAGGTCAATGAGGATGCCCAAAATAGGCTGAAACCTACTTCTAGGATTCATGTACAGAGGAGGTTTGTCTGTCATTTTGGAACTGTACTGCCCTGTTAGGTCTCAGTTTGAAACACCTTTAGCTGACATTTTTAACCAACCCCTGTTGACAGGAGTTGTCCCGGATTATTGGAAAACTACTTATATAGTGCTGCTTCACAAAAGAGTAGTAGGAAGGACTCTGGTCTTTCCTATTCCATTGAAGATTATAAGTGTTACATGTCAAATGCCTTGCATGATGACTGGAAGCATGGCTTTACCACATGAAGATTTTGTCAAACAAATCTATGAAAATATTTAAATTATGATACTAAAGTGATATACAGGAGAATATTAGTAGATTAGCTAATTTGGATTTTAGTAAAACTTTTGACGCTGTCCCTCACAGGAATCTGTTGCATAGGATGCATAGTTTAGGACTCGACTCAGATATGAAAAGGAAGTGGCTAAAAGATAAGTGAGAGTATGCCATAGTCCTTCCTTCAAGTCATCTTAGATAATAATTCCCTTTTTTCCAGCAAAGCACCATTAAGCAGCATTTTTTATGCTTTGCAGCCACTTTTTGTATGGTTTATCAGAGTCTCTGTATTTTTTCTTTTCTTCTAATCAAGTAATCCTACTAATACAAATATTTAATCATAATGAAATTCACTTTTGCTCTTGATTTGTTTCTTCTAGCTGTATTTTCTGACAACAAAAAAATAATTACAAAAATGGTCCACTAAGGCCTAACCTATCCATACCTCACCCCATTGCAATAAATTGATATTTGTAACCTCTCCATTCTATTTGTCTTTTTTTTTTCAGATCTTTCGGTGGAAAGATATCTTCATCTCTTTTTGTGACTAAAGTCCATGATCTAGCAAAAGAGTTAACAGCACTGAACAAAAAATTTGATACCAGATTTTTTGGATGCTTATCTTATGAAAAACCAAATACATCAACTAAAAGGCACAATGAAGTGTTTTTCTTGGCACTATGAATTAAGAATGATGCAAATGAAAACCCATCCAATATAATCATTTGCTAGGATGTTTGACAGAAGCCTTCATCCGCAGTAGAGACTGCCTGAATGTACAGAATGCTGGGAGGTGTAGGAATGCTGGGAGCATTCTGTGCTTTCGGGCAGTCTCTATAGTGCATGACTGCATCGGTGGCAGGACGCACAGCAGGACCGGCGTCTTAACATCTCCCAGACCTTAGCCCGTGTACCCGGGCTTTTACACTAGTATGTTATAAAATGCATATGGGCACAGTAATCTTGGGGGATTAAATTCAATATAGCAGTGTTTCTTTGCTTTGTAGCTTACCAATAACAACGAATGCAAACTATTTACTGCCGCCTCTATGCCATGTTTCAGCAATCAGGTCAAGCTCATACCTATAACACTGCAAGTTCATTGTTGAAAAAAAGAACTGCTCCATATTTTGATTGTTACATTGTACACAATGCTTCTTCCACTTAGACTGCTCTACATGTTATACCAGTAACTAAAATAACTTTATAGTTTTTTCCATAAATAATTATGTTAACAACCATAGGCTCTGGAAAAGGGAGTGCCACCAGGTCCATGGCCTCACTGACTTTATGAACCACTCAGAACCTGTTCATTATAAGCTAGTACTGGAAATCCTGAAGCCCTTCAGCTGTTCTTTGACTACAGCTCCCAAATTTTGTAGCCAATGATTCAGTGTGCATCCACTGTCGTTTATTTAGAGCATTTGGAGAAAAAGGATTTATTTCTGCTTGTTAAATTGCTTACAGGTAGCATAATGGTGGGGGGGAGGAGGTGTCCAGTTGCTTGCTGGAGTGAAGTTACTTCATATTGAAATGTATGGTTAGGTCTGCTTTTGGTGGCGGTAGCGCTGTGTGTAGATTTTTTTAATTCTGACATATTGGGACAGCAGCAAACACATTTGTTTTCTATTCTATTCTAATATTTCAATAGAGCAAAACAAACAACACAATGCATTGGGTACCCCACTGACACTCTAAGGGTTAATAAAACAAGGGGACTCACTGCTGGGAGATGCTTCATAAAAAGTTATTACAGAGCAAAATTGCATTTTTTTATAATTCCATTCATTTTGTTGCTGGTTGATGATACTACTGTCTCTCTGTTAAACACAAGAAAGGGCGAGCCACAGGGCTATGACTTTGCTAATTCTATGATTTTCTTGTAGACAGTGTTCTCTAGGCTTGTGCGATTTGGTTCGTCCACATTCGGATATCGGACGAATAAGGGTGATTTGGAGCCGTTCGGACATGGCAAAAATCGGAGCCATTCGTTTTTAGAAGCTGAATCCGAAATATAACTGGGCAGAATTTCGTTACAATATTCGGATGATGTTCTCCCCACGCACGTGCTGCTTTCCCTCCCTCTCTAGCCCAATTAGCTTCTTCGTTTCATGATGGGGGATGGACTAATGACATCACAGACACCCAGACAGCTCCTTCATTTCCTGTTAGTGCTTATTGCGTTGTTGGAGCTGGGAGAAAGAAGAACAGATAGAGAGATAGAGAGAGTGACTGTCCAGTTGTTGTGTAGGCAGGCAGATAGGCATAGGCAGGCAGCCAGAATTAGTGCCAGTTATTGCCACTGCAAGGGAGAGTCACCTTTGTTCCTGTGTAAAATGTTAAAATTCAATTTAGGATTTTGTTTGGATAATTTGCAGAGTGACATAATCTCATAATTGTGTAGGGACTGGGAAGCCAACTACCTTACTGCCACCGTAAGTGAGAATCATCAGTGTTCCAGTGTTAAATTTTAAAATTTAACTTAGGCGTTTGAGTAATATGCAATGACCATCTCACCGTTGTGTAGGGACCGGGAGGCCATCTATCTTACTGCAACTGCAAGGGAGAATCATCAGTGTTCCAGTGTTAAATCTAAAAATTCAACTTAGGAGTTTGAGTAATTTGCAGTGACCATCTGACAGTTGTGTAGGGACTGGGAGGCCAACTACCTTACTGCCACAGCAAGGGAGAATCATCAGTGCTCCAGTGTTAAATCTAAAAATTCAACTTAGTATTTTGTTTGAATAATTTGCAGAGTGACAGAATCTCACAGCAGTGTAGGGACTGGGAGACCAACTACCTTACTGCCACCGCAAGGGAGAATCATCAGTGTTCCAATGTTAAATCTAAAAATTCACCTTAGGCGTTTGCTTATGTAATTTGCAGTGACCATCTCACCATTGTGTAGGGACTGGGAGGCCATCTATCTTACTGCCACAGCAAGGGAGAATCATCAGTGTTCCAGTGTTAAATCTAAAAATTCAGCTTAGGAGTTTGAGTAATTTGCAGTGACCATCTCACAGTTGTTTAGGGACTGGGAGGCCAACTACCTTACTGCCACAGCAAGGGAGAATCATCAGTGCTCCAGTGTTAAATCTAAAAATTCAACTTAGTATTTTGTTTGAATAATTTGCAGAGTGACAGAATCTCACAGCTGTGTAGGGACTGGGAGGCCAACTACCTTACTGCCACCGCAAGGGAGAATCATCAGTGTTCCAATGTTAAATCTAAAAATTCAACTTAGGCGTTTGCTTATGTAATTTGCAGTGACCATCTCACCGTTGTGTAGGGACTGGGAGGCCATCTATCTTACTGCCACAGCAAGGGAGAATCATCAGTGTTCCAGTGTTAAATCTAAAAATTCAGCTTAGGAGTTTGAGTAATTTGCAGTGACCATCTCACAGTTGTTTAGGGACTGGGAGGCCAACAACCTTACTGCCACAGCAAGGAGAATCATCAGTGCTCCAGTGTTAAATTTTAAAATTCAACTTAGGATTTTTTTTGAATAATTTGCAGACTGACAATATCACAGTTGTGTAGGGACTGGGAGGCCTACTTCCTCACTGCAGCTGCAAGGGAGAATCATCAGTGTTCCAGTGTTAAATCTAAAAATTCAACTTAGGAGCTTGAGTAATTTGCAGTGACCATCTCACCGTTGTGTAGGGACTGGGAGGCCAACTACCTTACTGCCACAGCAAGGAGAATCATCAGTCCTCCAGTGTTAAATCTAAAAACTCAACTTAGGATTTTGTTTGAATAATTTGCAGAGTGACAGAATCTCACAGTTGTGTAGGGACTGGGAGGCCTAGCAGCTTATTGCCACCGCAAGGGAGACTCATCATTTCTCCACTGTTAAATTTTAAAATTCGACTTAGGATTTTGTTTGAATAATTTGCAGAGAGACAATCTCACCGTTGTGTAGGGACTGGGAGGCCTACTTCCTTACTGCAACTGCAAGGCAGAATCATCAGTGTTCCAGTGTTAAATCTAGAAAAAAGATGGTACCGTGTTAGCCAGTGGAGTAGATAGGATTCAGTGTAGCAAAAAAACTCACAAGAGTGGTATAAAGGTGATACCTTTTAATGGCTAACTGAGGACATAACAAGTGCAAGCTTTCAGGACACTAAGGTCCCTTCTTCAGGCATAGGTTAACAAGCAAAGCTAGAATAACACTGCATTTATATTTACAGAGTATGACATACATTTGAGCCAAAATATCCTTATACACAAATATCCCACATCAAGATGGCCTAGCAGCATGCAAGGAATTTTTGTACCAACAAGACCTACCCACAGAGACTGTTCTGGGAGTTACAAAGTTCATACTCACACACAATTACTTTGCATTTGGGGATGATTTATATCTACAAAAAATGGGAACAGCAATAGGAGCAAAGATGGCACCTCAGTATGCTAACTTGTTCATGGCGAAACTTGAACAAGATTTTCTATTCAATTGTAGCACTAAGCCACTAGTATACTTCCGCTACATAGATGATATCCTGTTAATCTAGACTGCCATTGAACAGGACCTTACACAATTCCATGGCAGATTTAACCAATTCCACCCAACCATCAACCTCACTCTGAACTACTCTGTGGAACACATAAATTTTCTTGACCCCATGATCTACATCAAGGACCCAAACATACAGACATCCCTGTACCACAAACCCACAGACAGACCATCATACCTTAGATATGACAGCTTTCACCCCAAACATACCAAGCATGCCATCATCTATAGCCAAGCTATAAGATACAACCACATCTGTTCAGACAATACAGACAGGAACCAGCATCTCCATTCACTAAGGAAGGGATTCAGGAATCAGGGATACCACCCAAGAATAATAGACAATCAAATACACAGAGCCAGCCAAATACCCAGAGAAACACTCCTTGAATACAGACCACGAGCAGAGAATAACAGGGTACCGCTGGTGGTCACATACAATCCCCAACTGGAAGCCCTGAGAAGGATTTCAAGAATCTTACAACCAACCCTCCATAAAAATGACAGATTAAAAGTAATTTTTCCAGATCCACCACTTATATCATACAGACAACCCCCAAATTTAATGAAAATTATTGTCAGGAGCCATTTGCCAAAAGTCACAAAGAATGGAACATACTGTTGTGGAGTAAAAAGATGTGAGACCTGTCCACTCATTCAATGCACAACAAAGATAAACATACCAAATACACAGCAACACTATGAAATTAATGGTTCATTCACTTGCTCCTCTTCAAATGTAGTATATCTCATAACTTGTACACAATGCTCCACAGGAGGTTACTACATTGGGGAAACAGGACAGACACTTAGGAAAAGAATGAACCTTCATCTCCACACAATAAATAGAAAAAAGGTTGACACACCAGTTGGTCAGCATTTTTGTGGTCCAAATCATAGTGTACAAAATATGAAAGTCACCATACTCAAAGGAAACTTTAGAACACAAAGGGAAAGAAAAATCTGGGAATTTAAATTAATGGATCTATTTGACACATTAAAAACAGGACTAAACCTTGGGATGGGCTTCATGTCTCATTATAATAGAACATTTTGGTGTTTGATTGTATAGAGATAGATCTGTTCAAGTCACAGACTAACAGGCTCTTCACACCTCTGTGTTAATGAACATTTCCTTGTTCCCAGAACTTTGATCTAACCCTGTGCATATCAATTCATATCTTTGCAGATTGTATGTTTACTAAGTTAATTGACCCCCACTGTGTACTCATATATTTTGTTTCAAATGTATGTCATACTCTAAATATAAATGCAGTGTTATTCTAGCTTTGTTTGTTAACCCATGTCTGAAGAAGGGACCTTAGTGTCCTGAAAGCTTGCACTTGTTATGTCCTCAGTTAGCCATTAAAAGGTATGACCTTTATCCCACTCTGGTGAGTTTTTTAGTGTTAAATCTAAAAATTCAACTTTGTTTAAGTAATTTGCAGTGACCATCTCACCGTTGTGTAGGGACTGGGAGGCCAACTACCTTACTGCCACTGCAATTGAGAATCATCAGTCCTCCAGTGTAGTGTTGAGCGAGCGTGCTCGGCCGATGCTCGGATCGGCTCGAGCATCGCTCTGCTCTGCACATGGCGGTACTCGTACGAGTACCGCCATGTGCTCGCCCGACATGCTCGGGTGAAGAGGATCTGTGCCGGAAGAGGCACAGATCCGAAGACGCTCCGCTGGACCACCAGGGAATGGAGGTACGGGGGCATTGCGGAGATGAAGGGGGCATTGCGGAGATGAAGGGGGACATTATGGAAGAGGGGCATAGTCTCTATGCCCCTCTTCCACAATGTCCCCCTTCATCTCCGCTATGCCCGTCTTCCACAATGTGCCCCTTCATCTCCGCTATGCCCCTCTTCCACAATGTCCCCCTTCATCTCCGCTATGCCCCTCTTCCACAATGTCCCCCTTCATCTCCGCTATGGCATAGGAGATGAAGGGGGACATTGTGGAAGAGGGGCATAGCGGAGATGAAGGGGGACATTGACCAGGCACCCTCCGCTCATCAGAGCAGGGGGTGCCTGGTTTAATGCTCGAGTGCTCCCATTCATTTGAATGGGGCTCGGGTGCTCGGCCGAGCACTCGAGCATCAGGGGGTGCTCGGTCAGAGCACCCGAGCACCCGAGCATCGGGGTGCTCGCTCATCTTTACTCCAGTGTTAAATCTAAAAATTCAATTTAGGATTTTGTTTGAATACTTTGCAGAGTGACAGAATCTCACAGTTGTTTAGGGACTGGGAGGCCATCTACCTTACTGCCACCGCAAGGGAGAATCATCAGTGCTCCAGTGTTAAATTTTAAAATTCAACTTAAGATTTTGTTTGAATAATTTTCAGAGTGGCAGAATCTCACAGTTTAGGGACTTGGGAGGCCAACTACCTTACTGCATCCGAAAAGGAGAATCTTCAGTGTTTCAGTGTTAAATCTAAAAATTCAACTTAGGAGTTTGTTTGAGTAATTTGCAGATGACACAATATCACAGTTGTTTAGGGACTGGGAGGCCAACTACCTTACTGCCACAGCATGGGAGACTCATCATTGCTCCAGTGTTAAATTTTAAAATGCAGAGTGACAATCTCACAGTTGTGTAGGGACTGGGAGGCCTATGTCCTTTCTGCAACTGCAAGGGAGAATCATCAGTGTTCCAGCGTTAAATCTAAAAATTCAACTTAGGAGTTTGAATAATTTGCAGAGTGACACAGCCAGTCTGACAGTTGTTGTGTGGCCAGGTTGTAAAATTGTCAGATTATTATAGTACACTACCTAGCTATCTGTAATGGATTTGAGTACTAGTCAACACCCTGATGTTTCTCTTCCTGGCACCAGTTGCAGTGACCCAGCAACCACCAACACCAACACAGAGATGTTGCTTTCAAGCAGAGCTAGCAGCAGCAGGCGGGCAAAGAAGATTACTAGTAGTAGTCAGACTCAGCAGCAGAATTCAAAACAAAAAAATAAAAATAACAAGGGAACTGCAGGTCGTTCTACCTCTGCTAGTAAGGTAGAGAGGCCTAGGTCCTCCTTTAAGATCACGAAGCAGCCGTCACCTGTGTCTTGTCAGCTGTTTGTTGATGATCCCCTCAGAACCACCTGCACAATGACTAGTGCCACTGGCAGTTCAGTCACCACACTACAGCCAGTTGTATAAACCTGGGGACACCTAGCATTGGTAACAGTACTGGTCGGACACTGCGGCAGTATCAACGTGGGATTTTTATAGCGTACATCCGTGTAAGCAGCCCAAATGGAAATTATTGCAGTATTTGGCTAACATTTTTCCTGCCACCACTGTCACTGCCACTGAGAGCATATCTACTCTAGAAAATATTATTGAGGGAAATAGTTTACCATTTCCCGGTAGTCACCAGGCAGAAGAGGGAATTGAGCACGTTTCCACAAAATCTGCTGCTGCTGATGTTTCTTCCTTTCAGAATCTACAAGAGTTAGAAGAAGAATCTGAGAGATCAAAGTCTCCTAAGCTTGATTTGTCCCCTGAGCTTGATTTTTCACCTGTCTTCTATTGACAACTCAACACCTGCCTCTCCAGTTCCATTGAGTCTCCCAGCCAGGTAGTAGCTGCTAGTATCTCCAACACCAGTACCACTGTTACTCCACAATCCTCCTCCAATCCCAGTCCCAACATCCCTGCTGCCATCTTTAGGTCTACTGGTATCCCTGTAACAGTACGTTGTCACGGTTTGTTAAGACTCTCAGACACGAAGTTAGGTAAAAACACAACTTTATTGAAAAGTTTAAGACAACCCCATAGTTTAAGACAACCCCACACGTTCATATATATATATATTGTAATGACATAGAACATAAGCAGTGAAAATAGTGATACAGGCTCTACCGGCCTTGCCAATATACCGGGCAAGGCAGCCAGGAGGTTGGTACAAGGAATGGATAGGCTCTACCGACCTTGCCAATATACCGGGCAAGGCAGCCAGGAGACTGGTACAAGAAATGAGATAGGCTCTACCGGCCCTGCCAATATACTGGGCAAGGCAGCCTGGAGACTTGTGCAAGGAATTTAATAGGCTCTACCTGCCCTGCCAATATACCGGGCAAGGCAGCCTGGAGACTGATATAACGAAATGGTGAAGGCTCTACCGGCCCTGCCAATATACCGGGCAAGGCAGCCAGGAGGTTGGTACAAGGAATGGATAGGCTCTACCGACCTTGCCAATATACCGGGCAAGGCAGCCTGGAGACTTGTGCAAGGAATTTAATAGGCTCTACCTGCCCTGCCAATATACCGGGAAAGGCAGCCTGGAGACTGATATAACGAAATGGTGAAGTCTCTACCGGCCCTGCCAATATACCGGGCAAGGCAGCCTGGAGACTGATATAACGAAATGGTGAAGGCTCTACCGGCCCTGCCAATATACCGGGCAGGGCAGCCTTGAGGCTGACAACAAGTCTAGAGGCTCTACCGGCCTTGCCAATACCGGGTAAGGCAACCCAAGATGATAAAGAGAGGAATAAGTTCTACTGGCCTTACCAATATACCGGGCAAGGCAGCCTGACATGGAGCGGGTGGCAACCACTAAAGCCTCGGTGACTGGCTAGGTGGAAAAAACAGTCACAAGGATGACATGCAGAGGCAGATGGAATTAATGTGGCAAGCCAAAGAGAAGTATAGGAGCCAACCAGTACCCGCGTACTGGAGAACCAACGGAACGCCAGAGCTGCCTAGGACATGACAGCAATTGTAAAACCTGTAGCAAACCAGTACCCGCGTACTAGAGAAACAATATCACTATCAGTGCAACAATAGCTGGTAGTAATGGAGCGAACCAGTACCCGCGTACTGGAGTGACCAATCTCTCTACCAGTGCAACAGCAGCCGGTGTTAGTGGAGCGAACCAGTACCCGCTTACTGGGTAATCAATGTCATTACCGGTGCAACAGCAGCCGGTTTTAGTGGAGTGAACCAGTACCCGCGTACTGGAGAAACCAATCTTTCATCTGGTGCAACCGCAGCCGGTGTTAGTGGCGCGAACCAGTACCCGCGTACTGGAGAAACCAATCTCTCATCCGGTGCAACAGCAGCCGGTGTATGTGGAGCGAAGCAGTACCCGCGTACTGGAGAAACCAATCTCTCATCCGGTGCAACAGCAGCTGGTGTCAGTGGAGCGAACCAGTACCTGCGTACTGGGTAATCAATATCTTACCGGTGCTACAGCAGCCGGTTGTTTTGTGGAGCAACCAGTACCCGCGTACTGGGATAGCAATGTATCTACCGGTGCAACAGCAGCCGGGTGCATATGGAGCGAACCAGTACCCGCGTACTGGAAAACCAATATCTCTACTGGTGCAACAGCAGCCGGGTGAATGTGCAGTGAACCAGTACCCGCGTACTGGGAACCCAATATCTCTACCGGTGCAACCGTAGCCGGGTGAATGTGGAGCTAATCAGTACCCGCGTACTGGAGACACAACCGAGGAATAGAAATGTCGCCAGAGCGACTCTGGAGGACTAGCAACTGCAGGATATTCAGGATCAGGAACACAGCTGAGGAGGACAGGAACCAGCACTCCAGATGGTCAACCAGATCAGGAACAGCAGCAGAGACTGGCAGCAGGAAACAGCGACAACACAGCAACCTGAACTAACGGAAACGGGAACCAGGGGACTGGATATCAGGAACTAGACGATCTCAGGCAAGCAGAAACGTAGCCAGGGCCCAGGAAGCTCAGGAACTCACTGAAGATGCGAGCAGCATAGAGACAACATGAAAGGGCAACCAAAGGGTGCCCAAGCTCAGTCTAAATAGGCAATGCAGGGCGGGCTGAAGGCAGACAGCCAATGGAGAGCCCCCTACAGGTAACTGACACAGAAAGGCAGCAATCACAGGCACCGTGATATACGTAGAAAGAAAAAGGAAAGTGAGGTTGCTCCAGCATGTGAAGATGAAGAAAGTGTCATCTCAGTTTCTTCTTCTCCATCACCTTCCAGAGTCATCCATCGCTCCAAAGCGTGGGACCATTTTGTGGCACTTGGTGATGGCCGGCTAGCAAAATGTAAATTGTGTGGCAGGGAAATCATCCATGACAGGTGTTGGGCCATCTGACCACCTCCAGGATGAACCAACACCTGAACAACTACCACAAGTCGGTGTTGATAAGTGCAGAAGGTGGCAGTACTAGTATTACATATACCAGTGTCACACCCACCACCGGTAGGCAGCAGGAGAAAGGGCAGGGGGATCATGCCACACCTGGTCCTAGTAAGAGCAGCAGACAATCACAGCCCATCCCAAAATCAATACAGGCCACACTTCAAGGTTTTGTTGGGATTCATTCCAAGGGGATGTGCAGACAGCAGGCCAGGAAAATCAAACACCTCATTGCACAGCTCACAGCCATTGGGGGTGCTACTTTTTATTTGGTGGACAGCAATTCCAGCAACTTATGGAGGCTGTTCCACCCAGATATAAAATTCCATCCTGCACCACATTCAGTAGAACTATAGTGCCCTCACTGTACCGATTGTGCGTTGGTGTTTTGAAGGACCTGCTAGGAAAGGCTGGTGGCCACCCTTCACACACCTCTCCTTAAAACTGGACAGTTTCCTTGCTCATAGGGATCGCTTGCCTGGTGCTGATGGTAATATACTTCCTGATGTTGCTGCCCTTCTAATGAAGCTGAAGAAGGAACTGACTCGGCGCATGGATGAGCGCATGGACAATGTTAATGCTTGCCACAATATGTGATCCATGAATCAAAGGCAAGATGGCACTTACTTCCAATTCACTCACTGCCTGGAGGGAACAATTGTTAGCGAGGGTGCGTGAGAGGCAAAGGAAAAACAGGATGCTGTCACACGAGGCAGGAAAAGATTCCGCAGATGAGCTGGAGGAGTGTGGTGATCTTCCGGGACCTATCAGTAGCAGCGCCAGTAGCACGTCATCTTGTTCCAGTGGAGCAGCTGCTGCTTTTTATGCTGAGACAATGGAGAGATTATGCTTCGGACAAAACAAAGAGCTCCCAATCAGTAGAAAAAGTGCTGCTTTTGGGGTTAAGGCTTACCTTGCTGAACCTTCTTTGCCCCCAAGTACAGATCCCTTGACTTTCTGGGATAACAAGAAGGCTGTGTGGCCCACTTTTTCCCTGATAGACCAGAAGCTGCTTTCTTGCCACAAAATCTGCTGCTGCTGATGATGTTTCTTCCTTTCAAAATTTACAAGAGTTAGAAGAAGAATATAAGGGATCAAAGTCTCCTAAGCTTAATTTGTCCCCTGAGCTTGTTTTTTCCAGTGACCTTGAATATTCCCCTGAGCTTAATTTTTCACCTGCTTCCCATAGTACTCCTCCTGATTCTCCAGTTACACTTGTGTCTTCTATTGACAACTCAACAACTGCCTCTCCATTTCCATTTGTCTCCCAGCCAGGTTGTAGCTGCTAGTGCCTCCGCCATCAGTACCACTGTTACTCCACAATCCTCCTCCAGTTCCAGTCCCAACATCCCTGCTGCCATCTTTAGGTCTACTGGTATCCCTGTAACAGTACATAGAAAGAAAAAGGAAAGTGAGGTTGCTCCAGCAGGTGAAGATGAAGAAAGTGTCATCTCAGTTTCTTCTTCTCCATCACCTCCTAGAGTCAAAGCGTGGGACCATTGTATGGAACTTAGTGATGGCCGGCTAGCAAAATGTAAATTGTTTGGCAGGGAAGTCAGCCGTGGGCGGGTGTTGGGTCATCTGACCACCTCTCGGATAAACCAACACCTGAACAACTACCACAAGTGGTTGTTGATAAGTGCAGAAGGTGGCTGTACTAGTACTGCATATACCAGTGTCACACACACCACCAGTAGGCAGCAGGAGAAAGGGCAGGGGGATCTTGCCACATCTGGTCCTAGTAAGAGCATCAGACAGTCACAGCCCATCCCAAAATCAATACAGGCCACACTGCAAGATTTTGGTGGCTTTCATTCCAAGGGGATGTGCAGACAGCAGGCCAGGAAAATCACACGCCTCATTGCACAGCTCATAGCCATTGGAGGTGCTACTTTTAATTTGGTGAACGGCAATTCCAGCAACTTATGGAGGCTGTTGCACCCAGATATAAAATTCCATCCTGCACCACATTCAGTAGAACTTTAGTGCCCACATTGTAACGGTCGTACGTTGGTGTTTTGAAGGACCTGCTAGGAAAGGCTGGTGGCCAGTCAGTGCACTTTACCACTGACTTATGGAGTGCTCCGTGTGGCCAGCATGCCTTCCTGTCACTGACGGCGCATTGGTGGCAGCCCAATGTGTTGCAAGACACACCAATAGCAACAACAAGTTCGGGTGCAGTAGCCAAACAGGCAGGGCACAGCTCTTTCCTCATCCATGCTGAGTTAATGGATCAGCAGCACACCTCAGATAACATTTGCAAAGCACTGCAGAACATGGTGGTGCAGTGGCTAGGGGAGCAGGCAGGCACACAGGTGCAAATGGGGTTTGTGGTTACTGATGATGCAGCTAACATGATCAAGGCTCTCTGAGATGGCAGATTTGTGGGTGCGCGCTGCTCAGCGCATGTCCTGCATCTAGTAGTGAAGGCTGCTTTCGAGGATGGCAGTAACACTGGAAGGTTGTCAGCACTTCTGGATTCATGCTGACAAATTGCTGGCCACGTCCATCGCAGTGTCAAAGATAGCCAGCTTCTCAGGGAGGAACAGAAAAATGCAGACCTCCCAGAGCACCGCCTAAAATAAGATGTTGGGACCAGGTGGAACTCCACCTTAGATGTGCTAGACCGTATCCTGGAACAGAAAATGGCAATTCACGCAATGTCATGTCAACATTTCATTGGCACTAACAGAACACTGGGTAGGGCTGACTGGGCCCTGATGGTATTGACAGTCCTTACACCTTTCTGTGCTTTGACGGAAATTTTGAGCAAAGAGAACACTAACCTGGCAGAAGATATTCCCCTCTTCACGCACCTCTCCTTAAAATTGGACGATTTCCTTGCCCATAGGGATCTCTTTCCTGTTGCTGAGGGTAATATACTTCCTGATGTTACTGCCCTTCTAATGAGGCTGAAGAAGGAACTGACTCAGCGTATGGAGGAGCGCATGGACAATTCTCCCAAATTAATGGTTGCCACAATGTGAGATCCACAAATCAAAGGCATGATGCCACTTACTTCCAATTCACTTACTGCCTGGAGGGAAAATATGATTGTGAGGGTTCATGAGAGGCAAAGGGAAAACAGGATGCAGTGAAATGGGGCAGGAGAAGATTCTGCAGATGAGCTGGAGGAGTGTGGTGGTTTTCCGGGACCTATCAGTAGCAGCGCCAGTAGCACGGCATTTTGTTCCAGTGGAGCAGCTGCTGCTTTTTATGCTGAGGCAATGGAGAGATTATGCTTCGGACAAAACAAAGAGCTCCCAATCAGTAGAAAAAGTGCTGAGTTTGAGGTTAAGGCTTACCTTGCAGAACCTTCTTTGCCCCCAAGTACAGATCCCTTGACTTTCTGCAATTTGCTGCTGGCTATATCTCCAGTGTTGCTATCATCCTGAGTCTGCCTCACACCAGTCTTTCTCAGTTGTTGTATCCATCTACTGAGTCCTGACTGCTCCTGTGTTCTGAAGTTTGTTGCTGCCAACATTTCCTGTGTTGCTGTCATCCTGAGTCTGCCTCGCACCAGTCATCCTCAGTTGCTGTATTCATCTAATGACTGAGTCCTGCCTGCTCCAGTGTTCTGCAGTTCTGGCTACATCTCAAGTATTGCTGTCATCCTCAGTTTTGTAGCCTAACTCTATTCTAAGTCGTATGTCTATGAGTCCTGCCTGCTCCAGGCTTCCTGTATGATTTTTGTATTGTTATCCGGCAGTACTTCTTTTGGTGCAAATGGGATGAAGTCAAAGACAATATCATCCCAACACCGGATCCCAAAGACATTTGCCACATGGTGACTACTAAACTCACACTCTAACAAACAAGTGGCAACGTCAGTAAACTCCTGCCTGCTCCAGGCTGTCTTAATTTTGTAGTCTAACTCTAATCTAAGAAAAGTCATATGTCTATGAGTCCTGTCTGCTCCAGGCTTCCGCATTTTTGTAGTCTAACTCTAATCTAAGAAAAGTCGGATGTCTATGAGTCCTGCCTACTCGTCTTCCTCAATTTTGAAGTCTAACTCTAATCTAAGAAAAGTCATATGTCTATGAGTCCTGCCTGCTCCAGGCTTCCTCAGTTTTGTAGTTTAACTCTATTCTAACAAAAGTCATATATTTATCTACTGAGTCCTGCCTGCTCCAGTGTACTGTAGTTTGCTGCTGACTACATCTACAGTGTTTCTGTCATCCTGAGTCCGCCCTGCACCAGTCATCTTCAGTCTTCCTTCTTCCTTCAAATAGCTACATCCATGCTTCATGTACAGTACCATAAGGCTAAAGCTCCACCTTACCCTGTTCTACGTCTTCATTTAGACCCTGGAAATGGTTCCACTTATTTTTATTTATCTAATTTTGATTTTATTGTATTTTTAAAAGCATGGTGAATTCGGCCGAATAATTCAGATTCTTTCCGAATTTTGTTGGAGTCGAACAAGTCCAGTCCGATTTTCAGATCGACCAAATAAGAAAAAAAAATTGTCCGAAATGGAATTTTACCGAATTTTTTTCCCGTGCACAAGTCTAGTGTTCTCTCTATATAAGGTGTGTGTTAGGAGTGTGACACATGCTCAGGATAGACAGGAAAAAGAACAACACATTCTGCATTGTAAAAGTATTCTGCCACCACAGGTTAAGCTTACTTAAAGAGAAAAGAAATCTGACTATATGTTAGGCTAGATATTTGTAATATAAATAGTTTTTTGAGAAATTAACCTTTATTTGTTGGTGACACAGTGTTCCATGTTATAATCTTTAGTTTATATTCTGGGTCGCTATTACCACAGGATACTATGAATGAATCTAGCTCACTCACTTGCGGCATTTCTAATATCACAGCAAGCAATAAGTTTAGCCTCAAGCAGAACAAACTGACATACTATACAGGGAATTAGTATAAGGATCGACATTGTACCAACTAAAATGGCTTTACAGGAAAAAAGGCTAGAACAACAGATAGGAATATTTTCATTCTCTGTAAGACAAACTAAGCTTGTCTTGAGATAACAGGTCTACTTTAACTTCAATATGGCTTTTAAGTAGTTAAGTCTGCCAAATATTGCTCAGATTTAAGTTTAATGAGCTGTGAATACCCATATTGTGTATTGTTCTTGTACTGAAGAAATAATACTATTTAGGTCATTCTGCACCTCATCCGAACAATGATAAAGAAAGCTGTCCAGCTGATCTCCACACCCTGTACCTGATACTACACTAGTTAGTTCCTGTTTAATTCTACGGAGCCAATAGTTACACAACTCAGTTTGCAGACACTTTGATAACTAGATTCCACAGAACACAGCCCACCTTAAACCTTAGTATACAAGCCAGATAGACAGGGATGAAAGGGTTAAGGTTTGGTGGATGTATATGAGTGAGTAAGTACAGGTATAAGGTAAGTCTGTCAACCTTTGGTCTTCTAGGAAAGTGCAATTGTTCCTTTGTGCACCCATCAACTACCAAAGGGTTTATTGATGATATGGGGCATAATTATAAAGGCAGACAAAGAGCATAATGAGGTAAACCAACTGCGCCATGATGAACAAATGAAAATTCCCATTCACTTAAAATGGGATTTTAACCCCTGGAATGCATTACAGGTCTCTAATGCGTTTCAAATCTCTACCAGATTTACCAATCCCAACTCTGGATCACAATTAACCACTAACAGTCCTAATCAAATAAATGTTGTTGTTACTGAGCTGTTTAAGCAGCATGATGATTAGGCAACTGAAAGGAAATGGTATCAACAACAGCAGTAACATGAGTAATGGATGATGAAGGTTCCACTTGCCACGACTAGCTCCAGTGATGTGCCTGAGGCAGTAGCAGCACAATAAGCAGCCCTTGGAATAAGAAAAGAAGTTGGCCAATAATTCTTCTCGACCTGGCTCTTCTCCAAAATCATGAGTGTATTGTTATTAGAATAGAAAAATTTCCCTTCACAGCTGGAACTGTGCCTCTCATCAGCAACTGCAATGTGCACAGTGCGTGTAGTAAATAACATCTGGGGGCACCACTGTATCCAAACACCATGACACCAGAACCTAAATGCTGCTGCTGTCACTATACCCATTGTCCACACTCTGCTAAGGACACATGACAACTTGCTGATAGTTTAATAGTAATGATGAACCCTCCGTGCCACCATCTTAGCATATTCTGCGGGATGGAATCGCCTCAGATGCATCTTGATGTCCTGTTTACAATTCTCCTCCACCAGACTGCCATGTGGGGTCAGTGCACCACAAAGTATACAATGGGTGTACACTAGTGTTGAGCGAGCATGCTCGGCCGAAGCTCGGTTCGGCTCGAGCATCGCTCTGCTCGGCACATGGCGGTACTCGTACGAGTACCGCATGTGCTCGCCCGCCATGTTCGGGTCTCCTCCCCGCACGTTTCGCGGCTGCTGAGCAGCCAATAAACGTGCAGGGAGGCTCTGACATCAGTGTAATGCCAGCAGCCATGTTGGCTGCTGGCATTACACTGATTGGCTGGCCAGAACCCGTGATCGGGTGCTGTATAGCACCTGACCAGCGAGTTCGGCTCAGTCTTAGCCAGGGAGAGATGAGGATAGGAAGGGAAAGTCAGTGTAGGGAGAAGAAAAGCAATTGTGAAAAAAAAAAAAGACCCAAAAGTCCTTTTTAGGACTACTGTGTGTGGGGGCAGCAGTTTATTTTGTGTGGGGGGGCAGAGAAAAAAAAAAAAAAAACTTCATATATTCTGTTTAGTGTGCAAAGTTGCAGATTAGAGCACATTCTGTTTAGTGTGCAAAGTTGCAGATTAGAGCACATTCTGTTCAGTGTGCAAAGTTGCAGATTAGCAGCACATTCTTTTTAGTGTGCAAAGTTGCAGATTAGAGCACATTCTGTTTAGTGTGCAAAGCTGCAGATTAGCAGCACATTCTGTTTACTGTGCAAAGTTTCAGAATAGGAAAACATTCTGTTAAGTCTTCAAACTGTAAAATATCAAAGTCACATATTCCATTCACTGTGCGTCGCCGCAGTTAAGAAGCAAATTCTGTTTACTGTGCAAAGTTTCAGAATAGGAAAACATTCTGTTAAGTCTTCAAACTGTAAAATATCAAAGTCACATATTCCATTCACTGTGCGTCGCCGCAGTTAAGAATCAAATTCTGTTTACTGTGCAAAGTTTCAGAATAGGAAAACATTCTGTTAAGTCTTCAAACTGTAAAATATCAAAGTCACATATTCCATTCACTGTGCGTAGCCGCAGTTAAGAATCAAATTCTGTTTACTGTGCAAAGTTTCAGAATAGGAAAACATTCTGTTAAGTCTTCAAACTGTAAAATATCAAAGTCACATATTCCATTCACTGTGCGTCGCCGCAGTTAAGAATCAAATTCTGTTTACTGTGCAAAGTTTCAGAATAGGAAAACATTCTGTTAAGTCTTCAAACTGTAAAATATCAAAGTCACATATTCCATTCACTGTGCGTCGCCGCAGTTAAGAAGCAAATTCTGTTTACTGTGCAAAGTTTCAGAATAGGAAAACATTCTGTTAAGTCTTCAAACTGTAAAATATCAAAGTCACATATTCCATTCACTGTGCGTCGCCGTAGTTAAGAATCAAATTCTGTTTACTGTGCAAAGTTTCAGAATAGGAAAACATTCTGTTAAGTCTTCAAACTGTAAAATATCAAAGTCACATATTCCATTCACTGTGCGTCGCCGCAGTTAAGAATCAAATTCTGTTTACTGTGCAAAGTTTCAGAATAGGAAAACATTCTGTTAAGTCTTCAAACTGTAAAATATCAAAGTCACATATTCCATTCACTGTGCGTAGCCGCAGTTAAGAATCAAATTCTGTTTACTGTGCAAAGTTTCAGAATAGGAAAACATTCTGTTAAGTCTTCAAACTGTAAAATATCAAAGTCACATATTCCATTCACTGTGCGTCGCCGCAGTTAAGAATCAAATTCTGTTTACTGTGCAAAGTTTCAGAATAGGAAAACATTCTGTTAAGTCTTCAAACTGTAAAATATCAAAGTCACATATTCCATTCACTGTGCGTAGCCGCAGTTAAGAATCAAATTCTGTTTACTGTGCAAAGTTTCAGAATAGGAAAACATTCTGTTAAGTCTTCAAACTGTAAAATATCAAAGTCACATATTCCATTCACTGTGCGTAGCCGCAGTTAAGAAGCACATTCTGTTTACTGTGCAAAGTTGCAGATTTGCAGCACATATTCCGTGTAATATGAAGAAGGCGGGTAAAAAGGGACGGGGAAGTGGACGTGATCCTGATAGTTCAGGGCGCGGGTCAGGACGCGTAGAAACTGCGCCTGGTGCCAGAGCACAAGACAGAAAGACATCCACCATACCTAGCTTCATGTCTCATTTTACAGGGCGTCGCAGGACATCACTCTCGAGGTCCGACCACTGCGAACAGGTGGTCGGTTGGATGTCAGCTGATACTGCTTCCAGTCGGTTAAGCACCACCCTGTCTTCCACCAAGTCCACTCTCAGTAGCCAAGAGTCTGGTCAACATAATCCTCACTCTGATCATCCTTCCTCCCACCATAGAGGATCTGGTCAAAGACGTGATCCCACACTGGGATATAGTGAGGAGCTCGTCTCATCACCAATCCTTCATTTGACCCTCTCTCCAAGCACGCTTGCAGAGGAACATGACATCTTGTGCCCTGATTCACAACCTCTAGAGGGTACCCAATCACAAGAAGATGACAGAGGTGAACGGCATTTAAGGTCAAAGGAAGTGGATGATGATGATGATGAGACACAGTTGCCATTAAATCAACCACTATTACTGTCTCAAGACCTTGATGAGGAGGATGATATACAGTTGTCAATGACTGAGTATGTGGTGGGATCAAGACATGAGGAGGATGATCAGAGTGAGGAAGTGGAGGAGGACTTGGTGGACGACGAGGTGACTGACCCCACCTGGGAAGGTGTAGAGCCGAGCGATGACAGCAGTCCTGAGGGTGAGCCATCTGCAGCACCGCAACAGGCTGGAAGAGGCAGTGGTGTGGCTACAGAAAGAAGGTGGACCGCACCAAACCGGCCCGCAAATGTTCCACGGAGCACCCCCTTGCGTAAATCTCCCTTGCCAAGGGGTAGGTGTTCCGCGGTATGGCGTTTTTTTAAGGAAAGTGCGGACGACAAAAGAATTGTAGTTTGCAACCTGTGCCACACCAGAATGAGCCGAGGCATGAACACTAGAAACCTCACCACCACCAGCATGATCCGACACATGGCATCCAAGCACCGTAATAAGTGGGAGGAACGCCTGGATCGCCCATCTGTGTCTGCAGGCCACACCACTGCCTCCTCTTCCCCTGTTTTCGGTGCCGGCGAATCGCCTGTCGAAGGCGCAGGCCCGCATACCTCCCGCCCTGCACCTGTACCATCTGAAGCACCATCAGCGACCACATCCACTTCCCTGTCCCAGCACAGCGTCCAAATGTCGTTACCCCAGGCATTTGAGCGCAAGCGAAAATACCCAGCCACCCACCCACAGGCCATAGCACTAACCTCACACCTTTCCAAATTACTGGCCATCGAAATGCTGCCATTTAGGCTTGTGGAGACTGAGTCCTTCCGCAGCCTGATGGCAGCAGCTGTCCCTCGGTACGCGGTCCCCAGCCGCCACTACTTTTCCCGGTGTGCCATCCCCGCATTACACCACCATGTGTCCCGTAACATCACCCGTGCCCTGACCAACGCAGTTACTGGGAAGGTCCACTTAACGACTGACACATGGACAAGTGCTTGTGGCCAGGGACGCTACATTTCCATGACGGCACACTGGGTGAATGTCGTGGAGGCTGGGAGCGACTCGGACCCTGGGATGGCACAGGTGCTACCCACGCCGAGGATTGCGGGCCCTACCTCCATCAGGGTTTCCGCCAGCACCTACGTTATTGGCTCCTCCTCCTCCGTTTCCACCTCCGAATTCTCTGCGCGCAGCGCCACTCACCCATCAGCCGGTAGCTGGAAGCAGTGTAGCACTGCAGTGGGGAAGCGTCAACAGGCCGTGCTGAAGCTGATCTGCCTTGGGGACAAACAGCACACGGCCTCAGAGCTGTTGCAGGGGATTAGTCACCAGACCGAGCAGTGGCTCTCGCCACTCAACCTGCAACCAGGCATGATTGTGTGTGATAATGGGCGTAACTTGGTGGCGGCTTTGGAGCTCGGCAAGCTCACACACGTACCATGCCTAGCGCATGTATTTCATTTAGTGGTTCAGCGATTTCTAAAAACCTACCCCAATTTGCATGATCTCTTGACCAAGGTGCGCCACGTGTGTGCACATTTCCGTAAGTCATCAACAGCTTCAGCCGGCCTGTTGAAGCTGCAGCAGCGCTTACAATTGCCAGCTCACCGGCTGCTGTGTGACGTGAGCACGCGCTGGAACTCCACCTTCCACATGTTGTCCCGGCTTTGTGAGCAGCAGAGGGCAGTAGTGGAGTACCAGCTGTTACACGGTCGTCGCCTCTCCGTTCAACTTCCTCTAATCAGAAGTGAGGAGTGGAAATGGATGTCAGACCTCTGTGAGGTTTTACGCAATTTTGAGGAATCGACACAGATGGTGAGCGGCGATAACGCTATTATCAGTGTAACCATCCCACTTCTGTGTCTACTGAAACGCTCGCTGCTCACAATTAAAACCGACGCTTTGCATGTGGAAGAGGTGGAAATGGGGGAGGAAGAGCTTACACAAGGTGATAGCCAGAGCACCCTCACTTCGTCTTCTCAGCGACAATTGGAGGAGGCGGAGGAGGAGGAGGAGGAGGAGGAAGACACGGTTGCCTCCGCTACAGAGGGTAGCCATGGAACTTTAGTTCCATCTCTTCAGCGTGGGTGGGCAGAAGAGGAGGAAGAGGATGAGGAGATTGAGAGTCATCCTCCTGGTGAGGACAGCGAAATCTTGCCTGTTGGTACTCTGGCACACATGGCTGACTTTATGTTAGGCTGCCTTTCCCGTGACCCACGCGTTATACGCATTTTAGACAACACGGATTACTGGGTGTTCACCCTTCTGGACCCCCTCTACAAAGAGAATTTCTCATCTCTCATTCCTCCGGTGGAGAGGACAAGCAAAATGGTGCAATACCACAAGGTTCTTGTTGAAAAATTGCTCCAAAATTTTCCATTTGACAACGCTGGCGGCAGAGTACGTGCTACCTTGGCCAACCGAGAAGGGGAGAAAAGGGGAGCACACAGCAGTTCCGAGAAAGGCAGGGCAACACTCTCCAAGGCGTGGGACACCTTCATGACACCCCGCCAGCACCCTCACCCTGATGCGCAGCCTAGTGTCACAAGGAGGGAAAAGTTTTGGAAGATGGTGAAGGAGTACGTAGCAGACCGTGTCAGCGTCCTCAATGATCCCTCTGTGCCTTACAACTACTGGGTGTCCAAGCTGGACACGTGGTATGAACTGGCACTCTACGCCTTGGAGGTGCTGGCCTGCCCTGCCGCCAGCGTTCTGTCTGAGCGGGTATTTAGTGCTGCTGGTGGCATCATAACAGATAAGCGTATCCGCCTTTCCACCGAAAATGCTGATAGGTTGACACTTATAAAAATGAACAAGGCCTGGATTTCCCCTGACTTCTCCACTCCACTGGAGGAAAGCCCCGGAGGAACATAAAGTGACTTTATATATGTTATTTACAATGATGGGAATACTCTGTATTCCCATTCACCCCTTCCACCCAAAAAACGGGTATATGGTTGACTCTTAATCTTCTCATCCTCCTCCTCCTCTTCCATATGCCCTGTGATATAATTTTTATATAGGGCCAGCTCACCAGCGGGCCCTGTTTGACAATTTTTGTATAGGTCAGCTCACCAGCGGGCCTTCTCATATAATGTTTTATTGGGTCAGCTCTCTAACGGGCCCTCTCATATAATGTTTTATAGCGTCAGCTCACTAGCGGGCCTTCGCATATAATGTTTAGGATGGTCAGCTCCGCAGCAGACCCTCACCCATAATGTTTTGGATGGTCGGCTCAGCGCACGTTTCCCTCTTAATCATGGCCCCAGTTCAGAAAAATCGAGGAAATTTTTGGGAGAATTTGCCTTTGCGCACGTTTCCCTCTTAATCATGGCCTCAGTTCAGAAAAATCGAGGAAATTTTTGGGAGAATTTGCCTTTGCGCACGTTTCCCTCTTAATCATGGCCTCAGTTCAGAAAAATCAAGGAAATTTTTGGGAGAATTTGCCTCTGCGCACGTTTCCCTCTTAATCATGGCCTCAGTTCAGAAAAATCAAGGAAATTTTTGCGAGAATTTGCCTCTGCGCACGTTTCCCTCTTAATCATGGCCTCAGTTCAGAAAAATCAAGGAAATTTTTGGGAGAATTTGCCTCTGCGCACGTTTCCCTCTTAATCATGGCCTCAGTTCAGAAAAATCGAGGAAATTTTTGGGAGAATTTGCAGATGATATACAAGTAAATATACAGCAAATACTGTTTGGTAACAATTTTTCGCCTAAAGTCGTTTTTATCTTCCTTTTTGTGTGTTTTACGGTCAGTCTGTAAAAATGGCGTACTACGGGCGAAAGATCGTTCCCAGCAGCGATGTTGGAGTCCAAGATGCATCCAGACATCCTCCCTATGCTGTCCCTGAACCATTTCTGTGGTGTTTCCATCATTTTCTGCCCTTTTCCTATGGACCAGGCACCCTCCCCTCATCAGAGCAGGGGGTGCCTGGTGTAATGCTCGAGTCCTCCCATTGACTTCAATGGGGCTCGGGTGCTCGGCCGAGCACTCGAGCCTCCGGGGGTGCTCGGTCAGAGCACCCGAACACCCGAGCATTGGGGTGCTCGCTCATCACTAGTGTACACGAACTGACACATCCTAACACCAACAGAGTGGCTATCATTTTGCAGGGGAGGTAATGATGAACGAGGTGGAATCGTAGAAAATGTAGTTACCCTAGAGCAAGAAGGTGATGACAAGCTAGTTGTTTCACTCATCATCGAATGTTCAGCCTCTGGCTGGGTTTCTCTATTCTTCCTGCTCTTTGATCTCCGCCTCACCTCTTGTTGCCTTTCTGGAGAGTCAGGGGGGACAGCAACAGTGGTACTCGATTTCTGTGGTGGGTGTTTGGCTTTAACATATATGACATAAATGTCATGGTGTGTGTGTTTCATGTGTGCTATCAGGGCGGTTGTGCCAAGGTGTGTTCCTTTCTTTTCTCTTCTCACTGACTTCTCACAAATTGTGCACAGTGCCGTTGGTGATGACTGCACTGTGCCTGTCCCTAGAGAAAAATAGTCCCACACCCATGACTTCAGGGGATAAGGAACAAGTGGAGAAGAATGACCTCTTTCTTCTTGTCCTCCACATTACACTTCATTGTCTGTGGCAGCGGATGATGTTGCTGCTATTGCCTCAGAATCAGCACAGCAACTAGGACCAAGAGTATTACTGCTGCTGGCAAGTGGAACCTGTCCTTGTCCCGCATCACTTGTTGACCCCATTCCCACTGTGACCATGGTGGTCTGTGGCAGACTATCACGGTGCCCGTGATTTGCTGCAGTTACTTGTCTGTCACCAGTAGGGGGCTTCTATTGGCTGTCTGCAGATAGCCCGCCTCTTATTGACTATTTAAACCTGGATTGGGCACCCTTTGAGTGCCCTTTCGTGTTGTTTCTGACCTTCTTGCTATCACTATGCTAGTGATAGCTGGGCCTCTGTTCCAGTGTTCCTGAGTTCCTGATCTCATGTGTTCCTGAGTTCCTGATCTCTACTGTTCCAGTGTTTCCTGCATACTGAAGTACTTCCAGTCCTGGTTCCGGCCTAGTCTCTGGTGTTGCAGTTCCTGCTGAACTTCTCTGCTGTTTTCTGACCTGACTGATCGTTGCTGGTTCCTGTCATCTCATCACCTGTCTTCAGTATCCTGGCGACCTTCTGCCTGGTCGCGTTGGTGACATTGCTACAATTCCGTGTTGGTCCCAGCGTGCAGACGCTGGTTTGCTCCCAAGCCTTGCGGCTATACAAACTCGCTTGTTACACCAGTGTGCGGTCACTGGTTTGCTCCAAAGCCTATCAGCTATACAATTCTGTGTTGGTCCCAGCGTGCGGACGCTGGTTTGCTCCTAAGCCTTGCGGCTATACAACTCACTTGTTACACCAGTGTGCGGTCACTGGTTTGCTCCAAAGCCTTTCAGCTATACAAATCTGTGTTGGTCCCAGCGTGCGGACGCTGGTTTGCTCCTAAGCCTTGCGGCTATACAAACTCGCTTGTTACACCAGTGTGCGGTCACTGGTTTGCTCCAAAGCCTTTCAGCTATACAAATCTGTGTTGGTCCCAGCGTGCGGACGCTGGTTTGCTCCTAAGCCTTGCGGCTATACAAACTCGCTTGTTACACCAGTGTGCGGTCACTGGTTTGCTCCAAAGCCTATCAGCTATACAATTCTGTGTTGGTCCCAGCGTGCGGACGCTGGTTTGCTCCTAAGCCTTGCGGCTATACAAACTCACTTGTTACACCAGTGTGCGGTCACTGGTTTGCTCCAAAGCCTTTTAGCTATACAAATCTGTGTTGGTCCCAGCGTGCGGACGCTGGTTTGCTCCCAAGCCTTGCGGCTATACTACTCGCTTGTTACTCCAGTGTGCGGTCACTGGTTTGCTCGCTAAGCCTAACGGCTACACTATTCAGTGTTGTTTCCAGCGTGCGGACGCTGGTTTGCTCCAAAGCCTTGCTGCTTAACGATTCTGCTAATTTGCCAGTTCCATCTGACTGCTGCTATTATCTCTGGGCTGCCCTGCCCGGTATTGGTAAGGCCGGTAGAACCTTTTGCCACATTCCATCTGAGGTTGCCTTACCCGGTATTGGCAGGGCCGGTAGAGCCTACATTGTGTATCTATTGAGGCTGCCTTGCCCGGTAATTTGGTAAGGCCGGTAAAACCGTTATGCTATTCCATCTGCAGGTTGCCTTACCCGGTATTGGCAAGGCCGGTAGAGCCTAAAGACTGTCCTGTCCGGTATGTTGACAGGACCGGTAGAGTCTGCCTTCTGTCTGTGCTATATTCTGTATATATATATATGTATGTTATTGCCATCCTAAGTTATCATTTATTATTTCAATAAAATTGATTTTTTTTTACCTAAACTTGTGTCTGAGAGTCATAATAAACCGTGACACAGACTCAGCCTGCTCCTCAACATCCTGCTGCCCTTGCAACTCACTTGCAGAAAGAATTGGAGCAGTTGCAAATTCCTCAAATTCCAAAAGATCACTGCTGGTGGTGATGCCCATCCTCATCCCTGTCTCCCATTCCTTCTCAGTTTGGACTAAAAAGGAAAAGTATGACTGTTTGGCAAGGGAGAGGGCAGAGCTATATATGAAATCAGCTGTGGAGCGATATTTCCTCCAGTGCCTTTTGGCAGTGTGTGAGCACCTTTGGAGGTATCACGTTTGTCTTGTGTGTAGTTGTAGTGAGGTTGTGCTTGGGTGGCGTAGAGTTGCAGGTGCAGCTGTGTCAAGGGTTGTTGTGAGAGTGCTGTTGTAGAGAGTGGTAGTTTTTTTGGGGCAAGTAAGTGTGAGGATGGGGTTGAGAAGAGGTTGGAGCGATGTGGAGATTTCTCCGCATGCTTTTGATCCCTGTGGGGGGATGGGTTTGCGCGGCATGATGAGGTTTTCGGTGAGGAGATGGTGGTCAGAGAGGGGAAAGGGAACATTAGAGAAGTTGGAGACTGAGCAGAGGTTAGTGAAGACAAAGCCAAGGGAGTGACCATCACTGTGAGTGGGAGAGCTGGTCCACTGTGATAGGCCGAGGGATGTTGTTAAGGAGAGGAGTTTGAGAGCGGGGGGGGGGTTATGATTCTCTACAGGGATGATGAAGTCACCCAGGTTGAGCGTAGGGACATCAGAGGACATGAAATGAGGGAGCCAGGAAGAGAAGTGGTCAAGGAATTGTGCAGTAGGACCAGGTGGTCTGTATATGACAGCAACACTTAAGGGGAAGGGAGAGAAGAGACACAGTGTATGGGCTTCAAAGGTAGGGAAGGAAAGAAAGAAAGGGAATAGTGAGGATTACCTGAAATGTATGGTTAGGGGACAGCAGACTGCCTACTCCACCCCACTGTCTGTTGCCAGGCCTAGGTGTGTGGGTGAAGTGAAGGCAACCATGTGAGAGTGCAGCAGTGGAGGCAGTGTCTGATGATGTGAGCCATGTTTCAGTGGTGGCCATGAGATTTAGGGAGTGGGAAATGAAAAAAATCGTGAACAGCTGCTATTTTGTTACACACAGAGCGAGCATTCCAGAGACCAAAACAAAAGTGGGGGAGGAAGTTAGGTGACATGGTAGTGTTATTATGTTGCCGATGTTGCATGTGGGAGTAGGTGTTGCGATCCAAGAAAGCATGGAAGGGGGACCTGGGTTAGGTTAGATGTCCCCTGCAGCGAGCAGGAGGAGAAGCTACAGGGACCTAAGATGGGAGTGAGATTTGAAGCAGCTGGATTTTTTGCAGGGGTAGAAGGAGATGGTGGAGATAGGGAGCGGAGGAATGAGAAAAGTTCATGGGAGCAGAGAAGTGGTGAGGGAAAAAGTGAGGGTGTAATGTGAATTGAATGACAATTAATGTGGGTACAGGAGAAGAAGAGCCTTATGCAGGTGAGAATGGCGGTGAAAAAGCAAGGAGCCAAATTGGCCATAGTGGGGTTAATGCATGGGACAGTAAAGTGCAACAGTCTGTGTTCCAGGGGAGTACAGGTGACTTGGCAATCAAGTGTCAATCCACAGTGCAGAGGGTGTAGGTGCCAGGGAGAGAGAGGAGAGTCAGTTGCAGAACTGTGAAGTATTTTGTGAAGGTAGGAGTCAGTGCAGAGTTAAATGAAGCAATCCATTGTTGATCAGTAGAGGTAGATGTTGTAATAGTTAATGATAGTAGGTGAAGAAATCAGAGTGAAGTTTTTTTTTTCCCCATCAGCGGTTTAGTAGTTAATTGAGCAGTTTGTAAATTCAGTCCTGGTAATCCTGGCTTCTTTGCATGAGGTGTGCAGCAGTTTTGATAGAAGATGCAAATGTCAGTGCTTGGTAGAAATAAATGTATCTTTGGTCTGAATCCAGTGTGAATAGTTCTTTTGTTGACAGTAGTCAGTCCTCAGTCCATCCTCTCTCCAACTCAGTCTAACTCGCTTATGGTGACTTGAACACCAGACTTTATATATATATAAAATAAGCACACAACTCCAATGCTTTGTCTACATTTGGGCAGTATTTAATAAGAGAAAGCTATAATACAGAGATTTACATTCAAGAGTGCAATTCCTTCAAACTATACTAGGCAAACTATTTCCCTTTTTCCCCTTTATTGAACACACAAATATTACCTGAGATCCCAAAATGTCTAGCAACCATGTCTGACTGCAGCATCAAACCGAGAGGAATGGGAAGGCAGGAAATGGGGAAGGGGCAGAGAGAGACAAAGCGGAGAGAAGCCTGGAATCTCCACACCACAGGATAAGAAATGAACTAGCCACAGCAGTTGAGCTCTAAACTTTTAACTGCTTTGTAGCCACACCCCTTCTTTCCTATTGGCTAAAGGCTATGATGTCACAAAACCTGCCTCCATCCATTTTCTCACATGCGCAAGTCACCACAGCTTCCCCTACCAGTCCCCTAACATTAGTCTCACCGGCTGCTTCACCAGTACTGTTACTACTACTACTAACACCAACCACATCAAGTTCAGCCCCTGACTCTTCCTCCTCACAGTCACTAGAAATATGATGATTACACCCTTCTTCATTCCTAACACTAACAAGCTGCTGGACCTTCTTAGTAGCACTACTAGCACTGGTGGTACTGCTTGGGGATGGGAAGTCTGACTTAGGGTCCCATGTTGTCACACTTGGCATCATCTTCTCCTTCCCCTCCTCCTGAGTATTAAAAAGAAACACTGGCAGCAGGTCCAGCACTGGTGGCAGCAGGTTCAGCACTGGGAGCAGGCACAGCACTGGTGGAAGCAGGGGCAGCATGTCTGACAGAAGGCACAGTAGTGTTGGCAGCAGGTTCAGCACTGGCAGCAGGCACAGCACTGTTAGAAGCAGGGGCAGCACTGGCAACATGCACAGCACTGGTGGAAGCAGGGGCAGCACTGGCATCAGGCACAGCACTGATGGCAGCACATCTGAAGCAGGCACATCACTAGTAGCAGCAGGGGCAGCACATCTGATAGTAGGCACAGAAATGGTGGTAGCAGTAGCAGAGGCAGCTTGTCTGGCAGCAGGTACAGCAATGGTACCCCGATAAATCCCTAGGAGTGATTTAGGGGGACTGGCCAGCATTGCTTCTGTAGTGCTCACTTCCTGCTCAGGCTCAGACTTAGTGAACACATAAGAGTTCTTGTAGTTCCTCCTTTTACTATTTTTATACTTTCTCATAGTGATAGCAGTCACTATGAGCCTCTCCTCCCTCAATTCTTCAAAAAGATCACATCAGAACAGCACAGCACAGTCTACCTCGCTCTGTAGCTGCTTCTATTGTGTTTCACTTCCTGTAGTACGTCAAGTTTTTATAGTGAAAAGGCGACAAACACATAAATCAATGGGCAGAAACTTTCTAACCATTGAAAAAAATAGCGAAGAATTTTGGTCAATAAGCAAAAATGCGAAGATTTTAATTGCTGGTTTAAAAACGGATTTTCCTGCAAAAAAGAGGACAACAATGTGGTTTTTGTGGGATTTTTAGCTTGAACATGGCGAGATCTTTCTCCCACCTCTAGTCCTAACATTTCTACTCTTTTGAAATGTATTACACTCCTGTACTTTGTTGAATCCCTTTATGTATTTGAATGTTTTTATCATATCCCCTCTCTCTTTTCTCCTTCAAGCTATACATGTTTAGATCCTTTAGCGCATTCTGTTACTTTTTATCATGTAAACTATTCACCATTTTTGTAGACCTTCTCTGAATTCTCTCCAGAAAATATATCATCTTCTGGGTCTCCAGAATTGACCATGGAAAAAAAAGTACCATTGGTAATTTTAAGTCACATTCAGGTATACAATTACCTGACACACTACAGAACAGAAAAAAATCCACGTTGGGTGCTAAATTTGTGCTCATAGGAAGAAATGGGAAATAAGTAGAATATGTGATTCAATTCCATATGGTGGGCAGTGGCATGCGTTAATGGACTCAACTCTATCGCTAAAAATCTGCTTCTCAAAAAGTTGGTGTTGAGTCCTCTGTCTTGTGTTCCTAACCACCGACATGGAAGTGAATTGTAAGAAAAAGCTAAGAAAAAATAAATAATACATTTAATAATCAATAATAAAATAATAATAAAAACTAATAAAATAAAGCTAAGAATAAAAAAGTGACACATTGTTGTATTAATATGGGGACCTTAGCCTCACATCAATACATACAAAGTACTTAACCCGTTAAGGACCAGTGGTCCAGGGAAGTTACTCTCCCTTAAGGACCGCTTTGATCCTTGCTGATGCGCTGGTACACATGACCTGTTATGCTTTGACATCTCCAGTCTTACTTAATAAGTAACCCTTTCAATGCCAGAGGGGTATGCAATGCATTGGTAATCTATTAGATATTAAAAAAAACTAGCACTAAACATATGCTACTGGTGCGGGAAGCTGCAGCAGAAAACAATAGCAACAATCTCCCCTCCTCGTATTTTTTTGGCTGCTGCATGATGTGCACTGAGAGAAATTTTAATTTTAAATGGCTAGTCCCTGTTCAAACTAATTCCCAGGCTCCCATTGGCTGGGATGTGGGGTTACATAGGGCACAGAAAGTGTCCTGTAGTAACCCCACCTCCTAGCCAATCAGCTTGCAGCAGTTTTAGTCATCTACCAGCTGGAAGCTGATTACCTGGGAGGTGTGGTTAATTCAGGGCACGCTGCATGCCCTGTGTAAGCCCACACCCAGTCAATGGGAGCATGGGGACGATTTGAAAAGGGACCAGCCATATAAAAGGCAGTTCCTTTTCATATTTCCCTCAGTTGGCAGTAGGCAATAGTCTGAAAGGTAAGAAGAGAGGGAATTGTGGCAAATGTTTAATGTTAGCTTATTTTTAATAACTATATATATATTTTTAAGGTTCCATACTAAGGTTAAAGAAGAAGAATGAAGAGGAGCACAGATGATGAAAAAAAGATGAAAATGACAGGTGAAGAAGTAGATGACAGATAAAGATAACAGATGAAGTATAAGAAAGAAGAGGATAATAGATGAAGAAGAAGAGAGAAGAAGAGGATAGAAGCTTTCAGAAGAAGATTTGAAGAAGAGCACAGTGCAGAATACCCCGTTGGACATCCGGCTGAGAGGTAGGTGTTGTAACTGTGGGTTATAGGATAGTGTTAGGGCTAGTATGGGTACACTTTATTGTTAATGATAGAGGTAGTGTAGTGCCAAGAGGAGGTTTAACGTGTGGGAGAGTGACTATGTTTGCAGCTCACGCTCAGTGTTTGACAGTGTCTCAAACACTGAGTGTGAGCTGGTTTCCTTTGATATTCCCATTGCACATGCTGTTTAGCATGTTATGAGAGTGAAAAACCATGAAGAATGTTGGGCCACAAGTTAGTTCTGTGTCCCAACACTCGTTGTGGTTCCTGTTGGAAGGGCAATTGGATTCCTATGGTAACATTGTGTGTGTACCGTTTGGTATCCATTATTGCCATGCTGACAGTTTTACCGGTGGGAATTGGATTAAGCCCTAGGTGAGGTCTAACCAGAGGTCTGTAGAGTGGCATGACTGCTTCCTTCTTTCTACTACTAATGCCTCATGCTATACAACCCAGCACCCTGCTTGCATTCCCCACCATTTTGTTTCATTGTCTCCCTACCTTTAAGTCATGAGAAATAATTACTCTTAAGTCCCCTTCCTCTGTTGTCACTGACAGCACAGTTCCCTATTATTTAATACTTCATTCTTCTTTAGATTTCTATGTCCCAATTGTATTATTTTATATTATAAACATTAAACCACAGCTGCCACAGTCAGTCAGTCTTCTAATTTACCTAAATTATTTGTTATTTGGCATATTCCCCCAGGAATGTATTATTTTATATTATAAACATTAAACCACAGCTGCCACAGTCAGTCAGTCAGTCTTCTAATTTACGTGGATCTTTGTATAATCTCCATAAAGTCATATCTTACATTCGAGACATTTTGCAATATCACTAATAAAAATATTAAAAAGGTTGAGATCCAGTATAGATCCTTGAGGAATCCCACTAGTAACACAACCATCCTCTGAATAGTCTCCATTAATTACAACCCTCTTTTACTCAGGCAACATTATATAAAATATAGTAATACAAATGTGGCAGATTATCAGAGGAGATCATTTGCCTAGTTAAAGAACAATAAAATATGCCATCACTATAGCGAACAATATCTAACAATGTGAATGTATTATGTACTTCAGTATTGATATTTAATATGTATATTTAACTTACTATTACACAGGATGACCTTACTTACAGATTTTAGGGTACTAACATTCCAGAAATTGGAATCTCTGTTCCCATAATCAGGGGGTTAAAAAACAGTTCCTAGAATAAATATTTGCAAAGATCTGCTTTTATGCACTGAATGGTCCCCCATCCACTTAACAGAAATTGCAAACCTCTTTGCATGTTTCAATGGCAGAATTCTTATATATATATATGTGTGTGTGTGTGTTGATAGCAAATGTGTACATGTGTGTTGATAGCAAATGTGTACAAGTGAAAAAAAACGAACTCACAGAATTGTAAGTATCAAATAATGAGAGTCACCCCTCTGGTCAAACCATGGGTGGCACATTGCACAGCAAAGCTACTGGCACACAGTCTTCTTCTTCATCAGGGCCAGATGTGTATATTATGTTCAGCCCCCTGAGCGGATAGCAAAACTGACTGGATGTGATGTTCCACAGGACACCGCCATGTTTAGAGGCATCTGTTCCTGTGCAATGTTCCACAGCTGTGAACCCTCTGAGTGGCAGTAGGGTAGGCAAAGCATTGCTAGGCCTTATAGGCCTCATTCTGCCAGTACTCCTTTGCCCTTTCATGGTGTACCTGTGCGCTAGCTCTTGTGATTATTTCCTATGCTCTGATCTGCGTACGACCTCTGGCTACATTTGACTCTGGCTACGTTCGATCCCTGACTTGTTGCCTTCCGCTGTGGTCTGACCCTTGGCTCTATCTGACTACCTGCTCTGTGCTGACCCCTGACTCCGGCTGACTATATGATACGTTACCGACCTTGGCTTGGCTGACTCCGCTCCTACGCTAGACCCTGCTCTAGCTGATCTCTCTGGTTCAAGCTGTGCTCAGTATCCTCCCGCTGAGCCGGACTGTGTCTCTGGCTATCCTATAGTGCTTGATAGGTATGGTTAGTGCCTTTGGGTGCACCCTGGCGTACTAGGGATTTAAGTCACCATTGCCCATAGCTACCCTAGCATTCTGGGGTATTCTAGTCACCATTGTCTGTAGGTTTACCCTAGTGTTCTAGGGTATATGAGTCTATTACCTTGATGTATCCTAGCTTTCTAGGGGAGCATTTCTCATATTTGTTTGAGCAATTCCACTTTACTTGCACTAGTAGCTACTGCTATCCTTGCTACCTTCCCATTCAGTATTGGGATCAGTTCCTGTTCCGTCAGTGAATCGTGTACTGTCACCACACCTGGCCCCGTAAGGGTTGGGGAAGTGCTTGTACACTGTGTGCACACCTGGTCCTGTGAGGGTTGGGGAAGTGCTTTTAGTATCTATTTTTTGGTCTTATTTTTAATAAAGATATTGATTTTACTGTATCTGTACTTGTCAGTGTCCTTATTCCATAGTCACTCCACGACAGATATTTTCTCTTAGGATTTCCTGATATGTCAATGAATCCATCTTGCCTTCCACATGCTGCAGGTTTCCAGGGACAGAGAATGCAAAGCAGCCCCAGAGCATCACTGAGCCACCACAATGCTGAACTGTCAGCAGAGTTTTCTTTTCAGCATATGCTTCATTCTTCTTCCTCCAGACATACCGTTGATCCATTAGGCTGAAAATTTCCAGTTTTGTTTCATCTCTCCTCAGAACAGAATGCCAAAACTTCTGTGGCTTATTTATATGATTTTGAGCATATTAGAGCCAACTTTTCTTGTGCTTTTGGGTCAGTAGTAGTGTACATCTTGGATTTCTTGCATGGAAATCTTCTGTGTTTAGTACGCACCTTACGGTGCTCTCTGAAAGATCAGTGCCTGTCGCCACCAAGTCTTGCTGCAGGTCTTTTGCAGTCACTCAAGGGTTTTTCACAAGCTGCCTTCTAAGATATCTGGTTGCAACCATTGATAGCTTCCTTTTTCTACCCCGTCCAGGTAGATTAACCACTGTTCCTTTGAACTTGCGAACTATGATTCTAGTAATGTCTCTAGGAACATTCAGTGCCTTCGCTATCTTTTTGTATCCTGTTCCTTGTTTGTGAAGGGGGCGATGATCTCTTCTCTTAACTTTTTGGGCCATTATTTTGACTTAGCAATATATCTAACATGCAGTCAAACGTGACACTCAACAAACCCCTAGCCACTTAAGGTATTTCTTGTTTTCCAGCTCAAGCACACCTGGTGCAACTAATGAAGCCCTTGATTAGTTGAATCAGGTGTGCATGAGACAACATCTGTTTTGCATACTTGTGCTGTTGTATGGGATTCTATTCAGGGGGTTGAATAATTTTAAGGCTGGAGAAGTCATTATAAGTTGTATTTTCAGTTAAATTTCGGGAAATACTTGAAGCTTTTGTTGCATTGAGCTATTTCAATTGCTTTTGTTTAGTTAGTCATTTGTTAGTCATTGCAAACAGCTGACAGTCTGTACATTTTGACAATAAACCTGATTTTCATTGGGGGTTGAATAATTTTGATTACAACTGTACCATGAGTGCCTAGAATGCTGTGTTTGCGTTAATCAGTAAGCAAATATAGTTAAGTTGATACCTTTACTGACTAACTAAGCAGATTTAGGATGCAAGTTTTCAAGACCTCTTAGGACTCTTCCTCAGGAATGTTATACAGATAAATATGAACACATCTCTCTGATATACAAGTACACATTGCATTGTTTAGAATGGAAATCAGGTAAGAAAGCTCAGTCCAGACCAAAAGTTCTTTGATTAGACAATGGAAGAGGAGTGTGATGTAAATTGCAGTCTTCCTCTGTGGGTCTTCCCGGGTTTCCTTCTTTGTATATTTTTGGTAGGATGTAAAAGGAGCCTATTTTTGAATCTGCTTGTATTAGGGGTCTTATCTGTTTTACAATGTTAGAGGACCGTTCTTTTATGATCCTATTAAGTTGTTTTGTCTATTTTTGTGGGATCATCTTGTAACTTCACATAGAATCTTTCATCAGAAAGTTGCTTATTTGCTTCTTGAATGTTGTCCGAAGTATTCATAATAACAACAGCTCCCCCCTTGTCTGCAGGTTTAATAATAATATCCTGGTTATTTTTTAGTGACTGTATGGCTTTCTGTTCCTTTTGGGTTAGTTGAGTGTTGGTTCACATAGAAGGAAACCCGGGAAGACCCATAATTTCAGGAACTGGCGCACTCACAGAGAATATCTCTGGCTGGGAAGAAAATACCCTAAAATCCCTGGTAAAACAAACACCCAGCTTCCTTCAAGACACCATGGATCTCTTAAATAAACTAACCAACTTAGGCAACATTCCAGAGAGCACCATCCTGGCCACTATGAATGTAGAATTCCTTTACACCAACATTCAACACACAGATGGCATAGCAGCATGCCAAGAATAACTGGAACAAAAGAACACACCCATGGAACCGATAACAAAACTCATACTGTTTATACTCACCCACAATTGCTTCAAGTTTCAACAGGACCCCTATCTTCACAAAATGGGGACTCTAATTGGTAAACAGATGGCACCACAATATGCCAAACTGTTTATGGTAAAACAAGAAGAGTACTTCCTGTCTACCTGCCAGATAAAACCCCTGGTTTATCTCCTCTGCATAGATGATATTTTTATCATCTGGACTGCCAGAGAAGAGGAATTTCTCAAATTCCACGAAAACTACAATGCATTCCACCCCAGTATCAACCTAACATTCAGTCACTCACGCACAAACATTAATTTCCTAGACACGACTATCAGCATTAATAACAACCTCATTGTTATGGTTTTTCTGACACACAATCACGTAAGATTTGGTAAAACACAGTTTATTTAAGATAACGATAGTTAACACTTCTGCACCACACGGGTCCAGTACAGACATAGATAATACTGACACAGGATTAGGTTGAGCAAACAGTTTGTTACTTCTGTTACCCATGCGGGTCCAGTACAGTCCAATGCCACACTGACCCAGGATCAGGTTAACAGACAGTTCAATAATTCTGTAACCCACACGGGTCCAATATAGTCCAATACTATACCGACACAGGATCAGGTTAACAGACAATTCTTGTGTACTTGATAGCGGCAACTGAGTCCACAAGAGAGACACAGTATCCAGGAGGGAGCTACTAGGCCTGGGAATGTTCAGACCCTAGTAGTGTGGAGTCCAGACTGGTAGCCCTCTGATACAAAGAGGGACAAGGTGGCGGCAGCAACACAACTGAGGTGTAGTTGTAGGAAGGAGCCACTACGATCTACATGTACGATAACTGCCCAGGATGGGAGGCAACAAGAAACACCGATGGCCCTCTGAAATGTACTGACAGTTACTCCTAAACAGCCGAACCGAGGCAACAGGGCTGCAGGATACTGACAGATATAGATAACAGAACCTTACCATGTAAGGTATAGCGGAGCTGCCGGAGCAGTATGAATAGGAACTCTGCGCACAAGTAGGCAATTACTGACAGATCGTTAATTGCAACAGAACCATAGCGCACTAGGGTCAGTGAACTGGCAGGGTAACAATAAGCCCCAAGAGAGGGGCAACATATAGCGACAAGGCAACTGTACCAATTGGAGAAGTGCATGGTAACTATGACCCACAAGCACTAACTTGCACCTACCCTTAAAGAGGGTAATCGTACTCTCAGACCTGATAATGGCCACAGGCAATGAGGTGACCGAGGCGCAGAGGGAACACAACCAACCTCGATAGAATGAAAGTGAACAGGTCAAGCGTACTGGAGTGCTAACCAAAGAGGAACGCAACACCGGAATGAGGCGAATCCAACTAGCACGGGTGGAGGAAGAATGGGTCACAGTACTGGTGGTAATCGCACCCAGGTCTTAGGTAGACCGAATACCCAGGGAGCAGGAAGGCTGCCAGGCCAACCTGATACACTGAGCAGGAACGTCAGCCAGGCCAGGTAGATGCCAGGAGCAGGAGTGTCAGCCAATCCGGGTCGGTACACAGAGCAGGTACATCAGCAAAGCTGGGTCGTTACAGGGAGTGGGAGCGTCAGCCAACCCGAGTCGGTACACAGAGCAGGAACGTCACTCAAGCCGGGTCGATACATGGAGCAGGAGCTTCAGCCAATCTGAGTCGGTACACAGAGCAGGAATTGGAAATCCACGAAGATTCTGGAGCGTACTCACGAAACAGGCACACCACGAAAGGACAGCGGCATACTGACAGGGCTGGGGTTAAAAGGGCTAGCACTGGGTGGAGACAGGACCCGGCAGCCAATAGAATTCAGCAGGAATCATACAGGAAGTAGCAATGTCGCCATAGCGAGATCATGGGTACCATGATACCCATCCATACATCCCTATACTGCAAACCAACGGACAGACCAATCTACCTGAAAAACAATAGCTTCCACCCTAAACACACAAAGAACTCCATCATATACAGCCAGGCCATCAGATACAACCACATCTGTTCTGACATGGCGGACCGTGACAAGCACCTCCAGAAACTCATAGGAAACATTATAAAACAGGGTTACAGTGCAAGGATTATTGACAGTCAGATAAAGAAGGCTACCCACATACCAAGAAAAAAATCAGTTGAGCTACAAAGAGCAACATAAGGGAAACCAGGTGCCATTGGTGGTCACTTACCACCCCAAAGTTGAAGTTCTATACAAAATATCAAGAGACTTTCAAACAACATTACATATGGATGAAAGACTTAAGAACATATTCCCAAAGCCTCCCTTACTCTCCTTCAGACAGCCTCCCAATTTAAAATAACTGGAGTAAGGAGTGCCCTGAATAAAAATACAAACAATGGCACGACTCCCTGTCTACAAAGGAGGTGTGAAAGCTGTGCACACATTTACACCACGGACAAGATACCCATTCCAAACACCCAGTTACACCACAAGATCAAAGGTACCTTCACCTGCAAATCATCCAATGTAATTTATCTCATCATGTGTGCAAAATGGGTAAAACTGGACAGCCATTACATAAAAGATTTAATTCCCTCAGATGCAGCCTTAACAACCAAAAGACAGAGACACTAGTGGGAGAACATTTTTTCCAAAAATGGACATAGTATCAGGGTCATTAAATTGACTGTAATGATGGGACTGTTTCACACTCAGAGGGACAGAAAAATATGGGAGGTTAAATTATTGCTGCAGTTTAATACTTTAAATTATGATCTGAACAAAGACAGATAATTCCTATCACATTACCACATTGTGGATTAACCTTAAAACAGTCCCACTGGGATCGTAAAATCCTTTGACTCCTCAGAGGAAGAAAGCAATTTATATCACCATCCTCTACCATTAACTGAAGGAAAACCTGGGTCTGGACTGAGATTTCTTATCTGATTTTCATTCTAAACAATGCAATGTGTACTTGTATATAAGAGAGATGTTATCATATTTATCTGTAAAACATGCCTGAGGAAAAGATCAAAGAGGTCTTGAAAGCTTGCATCCTGAATCTGCTTAGTTAGCCAATAAAAGTTTCAACTTTTGCCTCCTGTATTTCTACAGATAACATAGTACCATCTCTCATCTGTTACTTTAATCAGTTGATCACTGGGTAGCTGGCTCAGCTGGTTCAGTGAGTAGAGAGGGCAGAGAAGTTGGGATATCTAGATTTTCTATAGTCTCTCATTTTGGAACCCTTTTAATGTCACAGGTGTGTGAAAGGGTTAGGGAGTTATGCTGTTTGTGGTGCTGAAGTATGAGCTCTGCTCCCCCAGTAGGGAAACAGGGAAG